>OU015493.1:185885146-185932646 GCA_907164885.2 Dolomedes plantarius
CTCTAGCAAACATTTATATTTACTGCTTTACGATGTCATTTTTTAAAATTACTAAATAAAGACCATTAATTTCGTAATGCACTGATTTTGAATTTCAAATCATGTAATTACAGTCTCATGATCTCTTTCAAAATGGATATTAGAGCTTACTGTGCCCTTTCGGGTGATCTTCTTTCAAACTATGTTTTTTTTTTTCATTTTCAGGCTTTCGACAAGAATAAAAGTCCATCTTATTTCTTTAACATTTCTTTTATATGCTCGTCCTGCGTTACTAAGCCATCTGAAGAACTTTCCCAATCTTATCATCCACTAAAACAGGATCTAAACTATTGTTCTAAGTAATATTGAAGAAAACAAGAAACATTCTCTAAAATCATGAAGAAAATTACGAGAATTTCCTCCGTTTTTTTTTTCTTCCTTAGCATTTTTTTTCTCTTTCTCTCGCTCTCTCTAACTTACTCATCTGCCGCGTGTTCTTATCAGTGTTTTTATCAGAAGTCGTTTTTGTCCTTTTCGACTATAAAGGACTTTATCGTTCCTTAAATTTCTCTTTTGTTCTAAATTCGTTGGCTTCTCCAGTATCATTTTTGTTGGAAACAAAATGGAAGACAATAATCAGATAGAGAGAGAGTCGCTATAAGAGAATGATGCCGCAAGTTTTTAAGATGAATTTAGAAAATAAAAGGGGACAATAATTTTTTCCCAGAAATACAGAGATATCGTGCAGAAAACGAGCAACGCGGAAGACCTGTGTATCAAATATGCTTTTCGCATTTCAAACTCCCGTTTTTAGACGTCTGCGTTATCGGTGGAAAAGTGCAATTCAAAACTTTTTTTTTATAAAATAAAACGTATATTTAGGAATTACCCATTTGGGTTTTATTATGTTTCTCAGTTTTATGATTATTTCTAAGAGCATGAAAACGTCTTTTGTAAGAAAATTCAATTTATTGAAAAAAAAATTCCCTACTTTTATGAAAAAAACCCGGCTATTCCCTGTTTTCGAAGTTTGTCAATGAATATTTTAAATGAAGATTTTTCTGTTCATTTTTGTTTTATGCGCAGAACAAAATGTTTTACGTTTTACGTTATGCTCGCATATGAATAATAAAAATACCGTATGTAGTTTTCTAAAAGGCAGCGTGATTTCTTAGTTCTGTAAATTTTCATCCTATTTTTATCTTGAGTTTTTCTTTCTTAAGTTTCATAGCGTCTGGTTAGTGCTATAGTGTGCGAAAAACTCCTTTCTGTTGATATAATCTACTAATTTCTTTCTTATAACTCCATTTTGTTATATTAAGGCTCTACACGGACATTCAACCTGAATTCACGGACATTCAACCTTGATTTAAATTTACTGAAAATGTGATGCCATAAACGAAACAGAATAATGTTGCTTAAAAAAACGACATCGCAAGCTTTATATATATATATATATATATATATATATATATATATATATATATATATATATATATATATATATATATATATATATATATATATGTATATGTATATATATATATATATATATATATATATATATATATATTTCTAATACGGAGGCACTTGTCGTGCGACATTCGACTTTCGTAATTCACCGTGAAGTCCTGCTCGCTACTTTATTATATCCTTTATTATACACTATTTAAATGAGCCAGCATGAGGGGACAACAAAGTAACAACCTAGCCTTACACGGTGAGTCCAAGCTCACTGCGGAGAAGCTCACACACACACACACACACATATATATATATATATATATATATATATATATATATATCAATGCGAAGGCCCTTGTCGTCAAACATTTGCCTATACAATGCCTCAATTTTTCTGTCAATTTTATTACCGGGGCACCATATAGGCGGACAGAATTACCTCTATGAAAGGATGACACAAACGGTGGCATTTTTCGTGGCGCATCGCCGGGATTCGACCCCAGCTCCCTTAGCACAGAAAATCAGCGTGCTATATGACAGGGCCACCACAAACCCCTATATATATATATATATATATATATAGATATAGATATATATCCACCTATTGTGTTTGTTTCCAGACATATGCACTAAAGTTTGTTAAAAGTGTTAGGGCCTAATTATTTTGAAAAAATTTGAGGACAGTTTCGAAGAGTTTGCCATCGTTTAGGGTAGCTGAATCAAAACTTTTCTTGTAAAAAAATCCTAACTATATAATTATTAAACTCGGGATGTACGTTTGAATACAATAATAACAAGGATAACAGAATAATTCTCTTAGAAACGAAATATTTAACTTGTTTCCTGAAATTAGTATATTCCTACTAAGGGAAATGCAGACATCTTCTATTAATTTGTATTTGAAAGTTGCCTGCATTGTCATATATTGGTAGACAGGAAGTCAAAACTCTATAACACTAAACACTGAAAATATACAATAAACACTGAAATATACAATAAACACTGAAATATACAATAGCGTACACCTGCATTTTTTCTTGTCTACAGTGCGAAAATGTTATTTTATTGTGAAACTCTTTAAATAGAGTTATTACCCGTGGTTAAAAATGCATTGTTATTTAAATTAAATGATTTTTGTTTTAATAAAGCACATTTACTCAAACAAAAGTAGTCTAACCGTTAATTATACCTGTATTACAACACAGGACGTTTTCCATATAAAAACTTATATTTTTCACCAATTTTGATCCTGGAAATCGTCTGGAGATTTCTCAGATATTTAAAATTAATCATTATTTTCATCGGTATCCCAAAGGTATTACCTAAATACCAAAACAATTAACTTACATGTTGAATTTATTAATTTTTTATAACTAAAATAACAGGAAAATTTGAAAACAAAGGCAAATATGAGCTAAAGCGTAAACGGACTATTGTGTAATTAAAAGATATTAATTTTTTGCTTTTGGAGTAAAGTATAAAAATTCTTTTCACATAGGGAAACACAAGGAAAACCTATTTTTATAATTTATAAATGTGAGATTGTTTAAAAAATCTCATAATAAAAAAATTTTCCAAAAATATAGGTTAACCATAAATTACACACATTTTCAATAAGGCAGGGAGTTTTTTTTATGAACAAATTTTAATTTTTCAACAATTTTGAGCCAGCGAATAGCTTGAAAGATTTCTAAACTTCTTACAATCATTCACTATTTTCGTTAATATCCCATATGCATTATCTCAGTCGGGTACATTCCTTGCTATGTTATCATACAACAGCATATTACCTGTGGGATATTAATGAAAATAATGAATAATGCTTAAGTATCCTTTAATTACAGAATATATGAGAGTATTTTATTGTTTATGACAGCTGATGACATGGTATAGACATATATTTTACTTTTCAGTGGTCTCTGAAGAAATGATTGTTGCAGATATATTAGTAATAAAAATTTTGCGATATTTCTAACGATATTGGAGAGCTATATGTATCAACAAGGTCTTAAAATGAAGGTTTCAAAGTCTTATACAATGATGCAAAGTTGGGGAAGATACAAAGTTAATAATTTAAGAATATTTCTGTTATATATTTCACTTCAGTGGTCTTTTAAGTAAAAAGGACTGTTGCATATATAATAGTAATGGAAAATTTTGCGATATTTGTAACGATCGTAGAGAGTTATGCGTATCAATACGGTCTTAAAATGAAGGTTTCAAAGTATTATAAAATGATATTAAGTTGGGGATGACACACAGTTAATTATTTCAGAATATTTCAGTTATATATTTCAATTTCCAGTGGTCTCATAATTAAAAATGACTGTTGCATATATAACAGTAATGAAAGTTTTTCGACATTTGTAACAATCTTGGAGAGTAATATGTATCAATAGGGTCTTAAAATAAAGGTTTCAAATTCTTATAAAATGATACTAAGTTGGGGAAGATACATAGTTAATTATTTAACAATATATCAGTTATATATTTCAATTTCCAGTGGTCTCTTAAGTAAAAATGAATGTTGCATATATAATAGTAAGGAAAATTTTGCGATATTTGTAACGATCTTGGAGAGTTATACGTATCAATAGGGTCTTAAAATATTGATTTCAAAGTCTTACAAAATGATACTAAATTGGGGAAGATACATAGTTCATTATTTAATAATATATATATATATTTCAATTTCCAGTGGTCTCTTAAGTAAAAATGGCTGTTTCATATATAATAATAATGAAAATTTTGTAATATTTCTAACGACATTGGAGAGCTATATGTATCAACAAGGTCTTAAAATGAAGGTTTCAAAGTCTTATACAATGATACTAAGTTGGGGAAGATACATAGTTCATTATTTCAGAATATCGCAGTTACATTTTCAATTTCCAGTGGTCTGTTAACTAAAAATTACTTTTGCATATATAATAGTAATGAAAATTTTGTGATATTTGTAACGATCTTCGAGAGTTATATATATCAATAGGGTCTTAAAATGAAGGTTTCAAAGTCTTATAAAATGATACTAAGTTGGGGATGATACAATTAATTATTTAATAATATTTAATTTATATATTTTAAGTGATCTCTTAAGTAAAAAAACACTGTTGCATATATAATAGTAATGAAAACTTTGCGATATTTGTAACAATATTGGAGAGCTATATGTATCAACAAGGTCTTAAAATGAAGGTTTCAAAGTCTTATACAATGATACTAAGTTGGGAAAGATACATAGTTCATTATTTCAGAATATCGCAGTTATATATTTCAATTTCCAGTGGTCTGTTAACTAAAAATGACTGTTGCATATATAATAAAACAGTCAATTGAATAGTCAATGAAAATTTTGTGATATTTGTAACGATCTTCGAGAGTTATATATATATATATATCAATAGGGTCTTAAAATGAAGGTTTCAAAGTCTTATAAAATGATACTAAGTTGGGGATATTTAATAATATTTCAGTTATATATTTTAATTTCAAGTGGTCTCTTAAGTAAACATGACTGTTGCATATATAGTAGTAATGAAAATTTTGCGATATTTGAAACGATCTTGGAGAGTTATATGTAATACTAGGGTCTTAAAATGAAGGTTTCAAAGTCTTATACAATTATACACATTTGGATATGATACATAGTTAATTATTTAATAATATTTCAGCTATATATTTTAATTTCAAGTGGTATCTAAAGTAAAAATGACTGCTTCATATATATTAGTAATGAAAATTTTGAGATGTTTGTAACGATCGCGGAGAGTTATATGCATCAATAGGTTCTTAAAATGAAGGTTTCAAAGTCTTATAAAATGATACTAAGTTGGGGATGATACAGTTAATTATTTAATAATATTTCAGTTATATATTTTAATTTCAAGTGGTCTCTTAAGTAAAAATGACTGTTGCATATATAGCAGTAATGAAAATTTTGCGATATTTGAAACGATCTTGGAGAGTTATACATAATACTAGGGTCTTAAAATGAAGGTTTCAAAGTCTTATACAATTATACACATTTGGATATGATACATAGTTAATTATTAAATAATATTTCAGTTATATATTTTAATTTCAGTGGTCTCTTAAGTAAAAATGACTGTTGCATATACATTAGTAATGAAAATTTTAAGATGTTTGTAACGATCGCGGAGGGTTATATGTATCAATAGGGTCTTAAAATGAAGGTTTCAAAGTCGTATACAATGCTACTAAGTTGGGTAAGATACATAGTTATTTTTTTTCGGATTATAGGTATCAAAGTAACAATTTGTGATCGTATGAGCACATCAGTTAATATGTACTATTTCCCTTTTCTCTTAAATACAAAGCAAAAACTGATGACAAAGTAGATAAGATCTTTTTAAGTTACAAAATTTGTTTTATGGGAAAAGGAAATAGTCCTTTGAAATGATGTTAAAGGAACAAAAGTATCAAGTTCTAGTTTTTATACCTTTTTTTATCATGCAAATTATTTTATTTAATAGAACCCGGTAATGAGCGTTAAATTATGTTGACTTGAAAAACTTACTCATGACACTAAAAACGTCAAAAAAATATCATTTAATTAAAATAAGTGATCTTTACTTTTGCGTCCAACTTTTAGAACCTTAGTTTCCCTAAATTGAAAAAGTTTAAGCAATGTTGAAAAAAAGTAGCATCCATTATAATGAAACACCCTATTCTTCATACAATACACACATATGCAACTGAATCTAAAATATTCCAGAAGAAGAATGTGGTAAAAAAAATTAGCCTTAAATGCCGTCTAATTTTCTTGAATATGGAAATGCATCTCTTGTACTAATTAAAATGGACCAGTAATTAGAGGATTTAATTCTTAAGACGTAATGACGCGTGTATGAAGTTATCTAAATATATAACGAAAATGGGGGAAATGCTTCACAGATGATAAATTTTTTGAGGGGTTTCTGTAATTTTTTTCGTTCCTGGCTTGGAGCATACAGAGAAAAAAAATTCTAAAAAAAATCAGAATAAAAAAAAAATGAAAAATTGCAGCTAGAATAACACGGCATGCTAATGGGAACTAGTCGTTTTTAAATTTCATATGCATTCTAATTATCGCACTTAACACCAAAAGTTCTACTCAAAAAAATAGAATGTGTATTTTGATATTCTTATTTCGAATTGAGAAACATTACTGCTAAAAGTTTACTCTGCTTCATTTTATCAGAGCAAGATACAAACAAAATTCAAACACATTCAATTACAAACAAAAATATAAATTTATTTGACATAAATTCTGATAAACATACTCCACAAGTAATTTTAAGTTTGTAAGCTCGATATACTGTATAACACAAATTGCTGAACTCAATTCCTATTTATTTCGTTTGTTATTTTGAATTTGTAACTTATTTTCTGAATTCCTTGTTTGTTTGTTTGTTGTCGTGTCTGCGGATAGGATCACTATCCGCAAAAGAGGGTGTGCTATTGCTTCAAGAGAGGTTGGACTTCTGCACGTCACGCCCCAATCCGGTGTGCATACGAATACAAGGAAATAGAAACATAAAGAGCACTCACAGAATTATTTTAATTAATAAGCGACGACACCAGCGCTGGATGATGGGTTGCAACTCGCCTTTCTAGACTCCTTTTACAGGCGGAAGACTGACAAGTTCCCCAGAATACAACCAAGTCTTATGCGGGAATCGAAACCGCGTCCCTGGCATGACAAGCCGATGCCTTAACCACATATCCACTGGGCGACTCTGAATTCCTTGCCACTGTAAATTAAAAAGAAAAGGATATATATACTAGGAGCTCAGAAAAATTGCGTACTTGGTATAACCCAACGATGTTTTTTCACCAGTCAATGAATGTACAGATTGGTCCGTAAAACAGCAGAGATCTTTACGATTTTAATACTATTTTATATGAGATTTTTTAGACTCTGTTTTCATTCTTTCCTCATTTAGAGACGTTATTGTTATACAGGCACGGAAGCAGACCCTAACCGGTCGATTTTGAGTCAAGCACATTATAATGAATAAGGGCCTGTTCACATAGGAGTCCGTTGCGTTGCGTTAAGGAAAAGATGACGTTGAGACGAAAATATACCAATCATATGCCTCCAAACGATTAGCAATGGAATTTTTAACGCCTATGATTGGTTTATTTTCGTCTCAACGTCATCTTTTCCTTAACGCAACGCAACGGACTCCTATGTGAACAGGCATTTAGTCCCAGTTTCAATTTTCTGACAATAACAAAGTTTTCTCATTACTATGATTACATAAAACAGACCCTTCTCAAAATTCACATTTTTTTTTTTCGTTTTCTTTGCCCGTTTCGTTTTCTTTTGCCCGTTTTCGAATCGCTGTAGCTTTGTTTACGAACATCACCCAGGACATTGTTTTTTCGAAGTTATACACATGTTTTATAGATGCAAACTTCACGTTTTATACGTCATCCTATAGCATTTATTAGAAAACAAATCATGTCACATGATTTACAGTTATTAGGACTGTGAAGGAAATAAATGTTAAAATCCGTTTTAAGCAAACAGGAGTTATTAAAACACAGCTAAAATTTTACCGTTTCGTCTTGCATGTGAAAGATGCAAAAGTATTACAATGATTCAAATCGCACTCACACATTTTTAAACATTTTTGAAAAATTGTCTCGGAAAAGAGCCTTAGACCCGTTGGACAGTTAGGCTCTCCGGTCAAACTCCTGGTCTGAGATTTTTATCAATGGTCCTCATATAATACCCACCGACCCACCCCAAAAAATCCCTAAAATAATTTTTTTCTTTCATTAGACTCGCCTATTACTTTAAAAAGTGAAAATGTACGCACACTCACACCTTTTGCAGAAATTGCAAAAAAAATTAACTAGAATTTCCTTGTTCTTCCTAATAGCATTAAAACCTTTTACCCTATTGACCAGGATAGTGTTACCAGCCGATAGTGTTAAACATTAATGTAACGTAAGAATTTCGTTAACTTACAAACATGCGATATTAGTGTGCTGTTTAGTTATTGAGCGTGTAGAAAAACTATTCTACAGAATTTCAAAGATCCTTATAGATTTAGATGGAACTAAGACTAATTGGTTCGGACTATTGATTGCTTCATCTGAACTTTACCAAACATGCTACATGTAATTGAAACTACTAGAGATGTGTTTTTTTTCTCTCTCATACAATGTGAGCTACCTTTTTTCATTTTGTTCGCTCGTAAAGTAAATCTGGTTCCACAACCTCAATAAAGTTCTCTCTGCGTGAACCTATAAAAGTTAGCCTAAAATTTTTTTTTCTAATTCTGTTTTAACGAACATGATTACAACTTAGTAAAAGCATAACTGGACCAAACCTTTTCAAGAGATCTAATTCGGGAGATTTATTTTTCTGTAAGTTCATGAAATTTGCCCAAAATTTGGTATTGTAAAGGGTTTGTTTGGTGTAGTTCCTTTTTAAGCTGTATCCAAATATCCGAAGTTTATCTCATTTCAGGAATCAGTCTGAAATCTAGACAAGAGACCTTTACGGGGTCAGGTACCTTTTAAAGACCAAGAGACTCGACAAACATATCTCTATTTTCAATCATATGTAGTTACGAAAATAATTTATTAAGAAATATGAAAATTTTACTGTGCGTTAAACACTCTCTCTTCTTCATAAATATGGCTCTCAATTTTTTCTAGCTTGGAGAGAAATTTCTTAATTGTTTAAAATTTTAACCATTGTTTTTTTCATTGTTATGTCACTGCGCACATGATATCTCCATAACAGTTAGCTATAGTACCATGAAATTTTATGCACGTTCAATAGAGACATGTACATTAAAATGATCTATTTTTATGTCATTCCTAAGATAAAAATTTGAGTTACAGTAAAATTTATCGAAAAAATTCTGAAATTAAAAAAAAAAACTTTTAAAAAACTTTGTTTTTTATGAAGAACTAAGAATTTTGATTTCAGATGTTGGTCATTTTAAATATATATTATACAACTTAAATTTGATATTAAAAAAAATATGTATATTCATTAATATATGGACGCAAGGTTTCGTGCAATGACATAACATTGAAAAAACAATGGTTGAAATTAAAAAAAAATATCTTTAAGCTAAAAAAAGAAAATGAGAGCCATATTTATAAAGAAGAAAGTGTGTTTAACTCACAGTAAAATTTTCATATTCCTGAAAAAAAGATTTTCATAACTACTCATGATTGAAATTATAGATATGTTTGTCAAGTCTCTTAGCTTTTAAAAGGTACCCGACTCCTTAATCTGACCTTTATACAAATTTATTTATTCCATATAATTTTTATTTACATTTATTTATTACAGTTTATTTACTTTTTAAATTATAAGATGCGGCAATTACTTATTTCATGTCTCACGCCTGGTCTCTATATGTAGGCAATCTAACTCAATAGAATTAAAGCTCTTAAAAGAGGATATTTACTGTCTTAAGAAAAATTTGTTAGTGTTCATTGCTCAATACAATTTATAGAAATATTTAATAGATCTCTAAGAGACAGAAAAATTGAGGAAAAAATAAGAACCTTATTAACAATATTATATTACTGTAATTTACTTGCAGAATTAAGCGGAAAATATAATCTATACATAAGTGCTTCTTATACAGATTGCATTTGAATACGTTTGGAAGTTTACCAGAGCATAGAAATAATCTCTATAAGACTCTGGTGAAGCAAAGGCTTCGAACGCCAATTGATTTCGCTGAAAATAGGTAGATTGTCCTCACACGGTTAAATTTATTTGCATAAGATATTTTGTAGAAGACACACTCACAGATTTGAATTTCAGGACTAATTAGAACTGTTTATGTGTAGGTGTAAGTTTGCCTTACCTTAAATTGTTCCACATTTCGATGCTAGATATTTCACATACAACAGGACATAAAATAAGTTCGCCGTATTCATATATGAGCAAATTGAAAATGGACCCTATTCATTACTGATACGCGTTCAATTATAATACAAGGTGTCCGGGTTAAATATATCCAAAATTTATGACTTAGTTTTACGGATCTTCTCATTGGAATTAAAAAAATTATTTAAATAGAAAGACTGATCTACTCACTGGAATTAAAAAATTATTTAAATAGAAAGACTGATCTACTCATTGGAATTTAAAAAATTATTAAATAGAAAGACTATCTCACGAAGTTTTAATATCAGTCATAAATTTCAATCATAGTATCATATATTTCGATGTGTACACCTTTTACAGCACGACTAGCGTCTAAATGGTAATCCAGTTCTCTCCAAGTGTTTCGTAGCATATCTGGAATTATTAGACCTTTTGCTTGGGGGAATACTTAAATTTGTTGTGTATAAGCAAAAAATTGAAACTGTGGATGACTTGAAGAAGCGTATTATTCAAGCAATTCGTGTAATAACTCCTGATATGCTACGAAACAGATGGAGTGAACTGGATTATCATTTAGACGTTTGTTGTGCTACAAAAGGTGCACATATCGAAATCTATGATTGATATTAAAACTTGGTGAGATGTTCTTTCTATTTAAAATTTTTTAAAATTCTAATGGGTAATTCCATAAAAATTAGCCATAGCTTTTGGATACTTTTAGCCAGGACAGTCTGTATTGCTTTTCAACGTTTGAGCAATAATAAATTGTTGGAAAGGTCCAATCCGCCAGTAGGTAGGGAGTTGAATTCGGAAATAATTCAAACAAAAGTGGAAACTTTGAAATCACAGTATTTTAGGTCAAATATGAATATCTTGAGTTTTCCCCCTCCGCCGAGGCGAGCGCTGATGGTTAGGTAAAAAAATTGAGTGAAAAAGAGGTATTTTTTAAATTTTTTCAAAATAAATTAAAACCGGTTCATCCAATCAAAGAAACCGTAATACAAAATATTTAGATCATTGAATTCTGCGTAAAATGAGTACCAATATGTAAAAATTACTTCGGTTATAAGGTTTCTAGCTTCTTCCGAAGTTGCCATTATTTTTTCAACTTTTCCTAGTAAGTGCGGTTTTTGCTATATGTGTGTTTTTCGGGGAAATGGGCAGGGGGGGTGGATCCCGGAATCGGAAATAATTAAAAAAAAGGTGGAAACTTTTTTAATCACTTTATTTTAGGTCAAATATGAATATGCTAAGTTTCCCCCTCCGACGAGGCGAGCGCTTGTGCTTAGGTCAAAGGATATCTGCTAGGTTCAGGGTGACCAGTCACCCCACCAGATCGTCTTCCAGTAATTGCCAAGTTGCGATTTAGTACGGTTTGTGTCCGCTGTTGTTCCGTGTTTTTCATTTTGCTTGCATTATTCTTTCATTTCGCTACTTAACGTGTCTCACAAAGTGTTCTAATCAGTACCAACAATGTCAGACCTTTGTCCAGTTTATGAAAAATCATTTGAAGTAGGTGAGAGAATAGTTGTGAAAGAAATAGGGGTTAAAACATCGATAGAATACAGCAAAAAAAGAGGTGGTGGTAAGCATAATCTTTTTTAAAACTGTACGACTGTCAAATTTCATGTCAAGTGCCAAAAGACTTACACAAGAGAAAATCCATTGTTGCTGCAGCTAAAGCAAGTATTATTGGTGTTGGTGCTCGACGATCTAACATACCAACATTCAATTTACAAAAGGACTGTTTTTAGTGTGCTGAAAATGCATCAGAAGATTTTCAGAAAAAATAAATAAGAAAAACAAAAGCAAAACGCGACCGAGTAAGTCTTGCTACAACCTCTGAATTATTAAAAGATTTCAAAGAACATAAACCGTCTGGAACAAAACTCTCAAGAGAAGACTGATGGAAAAATATGGCGATGACATCATTATTACTGCAGGATACAATAGACAGCCCATTATATATTTTCGTAACACTAGTTATAAAATTTTGAGCACAAGTTGGTATGGATCTTGAAAAAATTATGAACAAGAAGAGCATTGTTAAAGTTGCTGCAGATATAATAAGGGAATACATAAGATCCAAGGTGTACGACATGAATAAGTACCCTGATCAACAAAATTTTTTGGCGAATGCTGATCAGAATATTCCTGAATCATTGCAGTATCTCCTAAATTCAATTATCAGGAAAATCAAACATGGAAAGGAAAATAGAAAATGGAAAACCAAGGTAATTGCAATTTCACACTCAATAATATCTGCAACATGGCCAAGACGTTTTATTTCACTAATACAAGTAGGTATTGGCTCACTTTTATCAAGGAAATATGGTTCTAAAGATTTAATATGCATAGCTCATGCACTGGGCTGTTGCTGTTCTTACGATGAAGTCAGAATGTTTGAAATGTCTTGTCTACAGCATCCAAGAAGCAGTGCATTGCGTGGGTCCTTCTCCCAATTTGTTTTTGATAACGCAGTTATCAATATAGATACTTTAGACAGATCAAACACATTTCATGCAATGGGTGGAATTCAGTGCATAACCCCCCCCCCTCTTCTCTTTCTTCACAAGGCCCAATCGCAAGAGTGAGAGTGATACCAAGCGCTGGGATTGTAGGGAAATCTGGTGCTATCCCATTGTTACCTTTTTAGAGGAGAACAACACTGAGTAGCATCATTATTGAAGACCTTGGTGAAATCAATTATGCCGTTGAAGTTTTGCCAAGTGATTTGATGTTGATTTATAAAAAATGGCAGTGCGATGAGACCGCAGGTTGGAATGGCTTAATGGAAGACATTACATGTACAAAATAGTGCTGTAAATCGCAAATTATGTTTCTTCCTTTCACCAATTCTCCTACCTCAAACTATGACACCGTGTACAGTGCTCTTGTTACTGCAGCTAATGAATGTAAAGATATAGAATAGAATAATAGAGCAGAGCCATTGTTTTGTGACAATCGATCAGCCCCTTTACCAGAAAACTCGGGAAATTATTTCCTCAAATTCCGTAGAATCTGAGGTTAGGTCCGTAACTGTCCGTTTGGGGGGCTTTCACTACTAATGTCATTCATGGAAGCAGTATGATACATCATGTATGGCAGTGGGCTACAGGACATATTGAGCATTCCCTATGCTCCTCGGGCATCAATTCAGAAACTGATGACGGGTCATGCATATTCGAGAGCTGTCAGGACTTCCATGATGTGCCACTTGGCAATTGCAAAGATCGTTCTTTTGAAGATTGAGATTTCAGATGAAGAGCGAGATGCCATGAGTGACGTAGACTGCTCTCTTTCTGAATCAGATACTGCTGTACAAAGTATTGTGCAGAAGTTTACTCAGAAATTTGGAGAGCTGGAAAATAATGGACCTACCGTAAAATTATGGGTGCAGTATTTTCCAATGGTAATGTTGATAAAGCAATTCATCTAAGCAGAGAGAAGTAGAGAGTGGAAGCTACATCTACTTTGCGGGAAAAGAATGCTGCCTTACTTCCATGCAAGTGGCCATTTTTTGTACGCAAAGTCTGTAACACTGTACTTGCAGGACATGCTTGTCTTACACAATAAGCTGAATCTTACAGAGTACAAGAATTTTGTAGAAAATGGCTTTATTACTATTCGGCGTTATGAAAAGTACTCATAGAAAGCAGAATTAAATGCTCCACAACATTTAGTTACAGCTATTTTTTCTTCAAACAGGTACTTTCCCTGAAAGACACAATTATACCAAAAATCGCACTTACCAGCAAAAGTTGAAAAAATGACGGCAACTTCGAGAAAAGCTAGTAACCTTATAACTGGAGTAATTTTTATGTATTGGTACTCATTTTACGCAGAATTTAATGTTTTAAAAATTTTGTAGTACGGTTTTTTTGATTGGATGAACCGGTTTTAATTTATTTTGAAAAAACTGAAAAATACCTCTTTTACACTCAATTTTTTTACGTAACCACCAGCGCTCACCTCGGCGGAAGGGAAAAACTCAGGATATTCATATTTGACCTAAAATAAAGTGATTAAAAAAGTTTCCACCTTTGTTTGAATTTTTTCTAAATCCGGGATATTTTTCCCCCTACCTACTGGCCTAAAATGCGTTCAAAAGAGTCCAAAAGATCGTAACAGCATACATAACCCATCGACGTAGTAAAACTACGTCGATACTCAAGATACAACTATCTCTGTTTGCCCTGCAGTCGTAATTCTAGAACTCAGATTTGTATCCGAACTATTTAACGTCGACGCTGTGCATTATCCTAATGTGAGAAAATCCATTAGGGGGTGATTTTCAATTTCCACTCCTTCAATATTGCAATTATTTTTAGGGTCAGTAGCATACGTTTGGTTTGGTTTGGAACGCAACTGTCAACTTTTTGCTACACGGGGGCTAATTAGACCGGGACCTACAGTTTAAAGCCGATTCCGAACGGCCACAAACACCCATGCAAATAGTGGGACTCGAACCCACAGGTCAGTGGCATAGGATGGTTAACTCTACACTTTTCTCCCATTTTTGCGTTTAATGTTCTTTTTCGGTCAATGTTGAAACCTTTTTCATTTACCTTGTAAAATTGTTATATGGGTTAGGTTCCTTTTGCATCTTTCGGGGGGGGGGGGGAGGGCACAGTAGTTAACATTTACCTGCACCGGCATCGAACGTCAGTCTATTAACCTAACGGCCAGCTGAACTAATTGAGCGATGTGAGAAACTTACATTTTACGAATTCCCTGCCCCGCCCACTTAGAGTATGTATGCCTAACAAATAGATATGTTGGCACTAGGGGTTTATTTAGATCGTACACTACACGTGCAATTACTATTCCTTTTGGGAAATAACTTACGGGACCCCTGAATAAATGGAAGATTAAAGTGTAATGCGGTATGAGATAATAACAAATAAATTCTCAGTTGGCAGGGATAAGTTGGAGCTGAATTTCTGTTGTAAGAGCTGCGAATTTGAAAGAACTCTGGGTAATTTAAGTTTTTTATTAGTGGCAATAAATAATTGAAGGCATATGAATTAAACAATATGTTACTTTTATGTTTGTCCAATATATTCAATTTGACTTTTTATGCATTGTTGAAACATAAACAAATAAATTCTAACCTTGCAAGAATAGTTTGAAGCTGAATTTCTGTAAGATCTGGTTTTTACAAAGAACTTTTAGTAATTTAAGTTTTTCGTTGTTAACAATAAATATAATTGAATACATAATTGAACAAATATATTGCAGAAATATATATAATTGAACAAAAGATTGAAGAGATTTAAAGAATGTGGTACATATAACTTGATTAATTTATATAATCAATTTTACTTTTTATACATTGTTAAAATAGAAACAAATAAATTCTAAATTTTCAAGAATAGGTTGAAGCTGAATTTCTGTAAGATGTGAGTTTTTCAAAGAACTCTTAGTAATATCAGTTTTTCATTATTAACAATTAATATAATTGAAGACATATGATTAAACAATATTCTATATTTAACCTGAATTAATCAATATAACCAATTTGACTTTTTATACATTGTTAAAATTGAAACAAATAAATTCTAAACTTGCAAGAACAGGTTGGAGCCGAATTTCTGTAAGATCTGGATTTTTCCAAGAACTGTTAGAAATTTAAGTTTTTCATTATTAAAAATAAATATAATTAAACCCATATGATTTAAACAATATGCTACATTTAACTTGAATTAATAAATAGAATCGATTTGACTTTTCATACATTGTTAAAATAGAAACGAAAAAATTCTAAATTTGCAAGAATGGGTTGGAGCCGAATTTCTGTAAGATCTGGGTTTTTTTAAATAATGCTTAGAAATTTAAGTTTTTCACTATTAACAATAAATATAATTGAAGATATATCATTTAAACAATATGCTACATTTAACTTGAATTAATTCAAGTTAAATAATTCATGAGGTATATTTCCGATTTATTTCGTTAAAATAGAAACAAATAAATTCTAAATTTACAAGAATAGGTTGGAGTCGAATTTCTGTAAGATCTGGGTTTTTCAAAGAACTCTTAGTAAATTAAGTTTTTCATTATTAACAATAAATATAATTTCCGGTATATGTTTTTGAAAAGATACTACATTTAATTTAATTATTACAATCAGTTTGACACTTTAGCCATTTTAATATATTATAGAATTCCCCTTCAGCATTATTACGTTTACGAATGGTGTTTACAGATCAAACTGCTTTAAATATACTATTTTACAGTGTCGCGTATTTACATCTATTGCGAGGTGTGAATTATTCCACCTTCCTATTTAAAAGTTGAAAAAAAAAAGAAATTATGACTACAGCGAGAAAATATGCGACTGAAAGAAAAGCAGAAATATTCTGTTTTTTAGTCGAAGTAAACAACACCATGGCTTTCGGAGTTAATTACAGAGCTGGCGTTAAATTCTTAAGACTGCGTATAATTAAGCATTTCGTATGGTACTGTTCTGGAATGCCAAAATAATTAACTTGCAGGTTGAATTATGCCATTTTTTATAACAAAAATAGCGTGAAAATGAGAAAACAAAAGCAAATATGAGTTAAAGTGTAAAGGGACTATTGTGTAATTAGCACACAATAATCTTTAGGTTTTTGAATAAAGAGTAATTTTTTTTTTTTTTTGCATTAGAAAAAATACAAGGAAACGTATTATTATAATTTCTAAATATGAGATGAAAAAAACTTTTTTACGTATATTTCCGTTAGACTTAAGTGAGAATTAATGTCAAGGGATATAATTGTGTTTTTAACTTATTCGTTTAGGGATGTTTTTCAGTTACAAAGCTGAAGAACTCCCACTGTTCTCCTTCATTCACATTTCCACCTCATACTGAAACAACTACACTCAATAAAGCATTGGAAATATACCTCATGATTTCTGGAAAGGTGTGTGAACAATTTATTGAAACATCACACTATTAAATCAGGCCCTGATTTTCCATTAGGCCCGGTAGTCCCGGGCCTAGGGGCCCACGAATGTTGGGGGCCCCCCAAAAAATGTTAATTTTAAAAGGAAAAAAAAAGAAAAAAAATCCAAATTCATTTTTTTTTATTTTACCTTTTTTAGTAGCAATTTTTTTATATATCCTTTCAAATTTGATTGATTGGTTCATCATATGTATAGTTATATGTATAGTTCATCATATGTATGTCATAGTGTATATAAGGGATTAATAAGTTTCTCTGGTGGCATTGTATTGGTGTTTTAATGATGAAGTTAACATGTTGTATTGTTTTTTGTTATTTGATAATGTTCTAGGCTTCTACGCTTCAAATAGCCAATTCTTGGTAAAATGGTACTTTCACAATGATTCATGAATATTTTTTTTTGTGTGTCAATTTTGGAAATTTTACGCACACATCAGTATTAGGGGCCCCCATCCCGAGTTGTGCCTATAGTCAAGAATTTTCTAAATCGGGCCCTGTATGTGATGATCTTCCATAACACATTGGCAAGGACGAACGGATTCAGACTGTGGGTCCAGCAATATCTATCATGCGTCACACCTTGCGATTGCCTGTTTTTCAATTCCGGTTTAGCAATACGCAAAATTGCACCTGGCCCAAGATGCGCATTTCTGGATTTTACTATAAAAAGACCTAGCCAGACCACAGTATCACGCAAGGTTTTTCATAGCGGCTTTTGCCTTGCCAACTGTGTATCTGTATTTTATTTTTGGAGCTACGGCTTGAGTTAACTCTGAATGTTGTGTTAATTTTTTTAAAAATAAAATGTTAAGGTTACATGTTTAAAGTGACACATCTATTTCATTTCTGTACTTCGCACTAGTACCAGGTAACCTCCCAGCCCGTTCACGTGACGAGGGGTTGGAGGAGCTGTGAAAGCCGGGAAACGACGAGAATGTCCAGTGGAGTTATAGGAGGAGATATGTGAGGAGATATGTGAGGAGATATGTGGAGTTATAGGAGGACATATGTGAGGTGTCTCCCCAATATGTGTGTAACACGTGGCTTTTTTAAGAATGAGGTTTGTGATGTTGAATAAATCGAGTTAAAATTTCCATAGAGTCCATTATTATTACCTAGCTGTGTCGATCACTGAAAAGCACCAGCAACACAAAGGCACTTACTTCTGTTCCCTTTACTTCTCTTTAGGTACCATAATAAGCTGATGTTATGTATTCGTTGGAACTTAGTATCTGTTTTCAAAGATCACATTTGAAAAATGATTTTGAAAAAGCACAGACTGGAACAGATTGAATCTTGATCTAATAGCGGTTCCGAAGAAAAAAAATTCAAGCGATCGTCTACATAGTAAACCAAAGCAGGCAAATAGCATCCAGTGATTACTGCCTTTCCAGAACAGCAAAACAGTATCGGTTGAAATTGTCAACACGAGAAGGAGAAAAGTGAATAAATACACCATGAGGTAGGGAAATCATGGAGAAAATTAAAAAAAACACACCTTAGAACACCAGACAAAAAATAAATACATGAATAAAGAGTACATAATAGCTTTCAAAACTGTATTCCAAATTTTAATTATTTTTGTCGTCATTGCCAAATAATTAAAGTCCAAAAAAGATACGAAACGAAAATCAGGATGATGAAACATAACATTGTAGATGTTATTACATTTTTGTTTCCTCCTGAATAACTGGAAATATTGTAACATTGAAGAGTTCTAAGATTATTAGAGAAGTCCCACTGTTATCGAGTACGTACTGTATTTACCTCCCACCGGTTAAAAAATATTATATTTGCAGCACTGCTAGTGAAACCAATCAGAAAATAGAAAACCTTTTTATACAATAACTATTATAAACCGTAACAAAAATTTATTTGTATTCCCTCCTGCTGTTGTTGTAAGCACGGTATAGAAGCCGGTATGTAATAATACTTATATTGAAATCCCTAAAACAGAACAAAAATGTGGATAAGACAACGGTTAGAATTCTGCAATCTTCTAAAAATTTCAAAGTTATTATTCACTAAAAACTCAACTGGTTAGTCCAGAAATCGAACCAATAGCCTTCTCTCTATTTCAGGCTAAAAGTTTTATTTGCATTTTAATTGTTTTGCTATCGTTTATATGTCATTTATCTATAAATTATAGCATGTTCTGAAGTTTTATTATAACTTGCTTTATACTACAATTTTTTTATTACGTCACTAATATACTGTATTCAGTATCTCTCTTTTCTTCTTTTACGTTTGCAGATTTTATCAAAAATGAAGACGTAATTTCGGAATAACTTCCGGCATCCCGCTGTCGGGAATTCTATTTTGTTCTCTCTAAGAATTGATGAATATCTTTGGTTTTCTTCAGACAGACACACGCTGGGGACCCCTTCTAGAGACACATTTAGGAAGCCTGATAAAGTCATATATTATGTAACCCGTCGTTTGGCCTTTTTCTGCTACGATTTTGTAGTTTTATTTACAATAATATAGGGTAAGTTGACACTCCTGCAAAATGCAATAGGTCGCCTTGCACCTGATATTACAGTACAGAGCTGTACATCTCTGGATTTCCGACGGGTGTGCTGACCATTATGGTATCAAGACGTGTCCTGATTTTCTCTAACAGATAATCGTTTCGGAGGGCAGACAGTGTTTCCGCTAGATAATGCAGTTCATAACTGAACATATCAAAGGATATTTCAGCTTAACAAGTTAGGAGTGGAGATCAGTGGACAGTGCTCGAAATATAGGGGGAAATTTTATAATCGAATTCCAGTTGCAATAGAATGATTTTAATTTAACAGGGAAAATATAACTTTCTCCGTAGCAAATTTCATTAAATTTTGGCCATATTTCTCACACTATTAACACATTTTTAAAAACGCACAAATTGTAGTGTTGAGCACTTTAGCTACTATCTCTTCCGTAAAAACACAGCCTGAATATAAATTGAGTGCATATACATATATATATATATATATATATATATATATATATATATATATATATATATATATTCATTATTGGGCTCGTATTCTTGGGATACGTGCTATCCGTAAAGGATAAGGTCAATAAAGAATTCGAAATAATGGTTTAAAAATAACTATCCATGACAAAGGATGCATTATGATGACATTTTCTTGTCTTCAATTTAAAGCGGTGAGAAAAAAAAAGAGAGCATGAGATTAACATGATAGATAAGGAGTAAGGGTTTTCTAACGTCCATCCTTCATCAGTAGCTTAAAAATAAGGAGTTCTTCTTCTGAGAACACAGCTTTCGATTAACTGGGATCGTAGCGAGAAAAATTAACACGTTTAAATCAAAGTTTCAAATACAGGAATGAAAAAGAATTATCTAGGAGAGAACACACGTAATGATTCATCAGGATTATTTACACACCAAAAGTGCATAGCGAAAGGTAAGCAGAAGGATCAAGAGCTAAACAGTTGGATTATATCTCCATCACTCATCAGAGAATTAAATAAATAATCCTTAATTTGTGGTCACAGATTTCGCATACTTTGAATAGAAGTGAACAACACTAACAAATTTAGAATAAAATTTGAAATATTAGAGAGAAAAAGTATTAGCCACATTAGCCAGACAAGAAAATGCATTATGATGTTGCATACTTATTATGCAACTAAAAATATTTTGTAGAAGAAATACATAAAGCAAATTAATAATTATTTTTGTATGAGTATTTGTGAGCACTCGTAACTAAATAGACCAGGGTATTGTTACACGAGTTAAAAAATTAATTCGTCTTTTGTAGTCACACTTTTATCCTAAAACGTAAGACAACACTTATAAATTTACATCAGAATTAGATTTAGAAAGAGTAATCTAAGTGAAAATTATCAAGTAGACGACATTTATGGTTGGATGTTATCTGATTATTTTAAAGCTAAATATGTATATACCAGGGATTCCCAACCGGGATCCCTGATCTACCGGTGCATAGAATTAGATTAACAAAGAGTAATCTAAGTGAAAATTATCAAGTGGACAACATTTATGGTGGGATGTTATCTGATCATTTTAAAACTAAATATGTATAGACCAGGGATTCCCTACGAGGATCCCTGGTCTACCGGTGCATAGAATTAGATTAAGAAAGAGTAATCTAAGTGAAAATTATGAATTGGACAACATTTATGGTTGGATGTTATCTGATTATTTTAAAGCTAAATATGTATAGACCAGGGATTCCCAACGGGGTCCAGGTGGACACCTTGGGGGTCGATGGAAGTTTACAAAGGGTCTATAGTATTCCAGGGGTCTATTAGGGGGGGGGTCTGTGATAATTTTTTCTGTTTTAAAATTTAATTTTTTGGGAATGTAATTATTAGATAATAATATCCATTTTAATATGTATAAATACAGATTTGCAAAGGGCGGAGTGATCCACGCATCTAAAGTCGAATGCCATGAGGCTTTTGTATATGCCTCAAATGCCGCCGTCAGATATTATTTGTGTATCAACACTAGTCAGAAATGGGGAAATCACTGGACCTTAAACAACACATGGGTCCTCCCGATGCAAACCAATCAGAATCAGTTTCGTTTTTTCTTGGCGATGTTTGTGCAATTAAAATCTATGTTTCTAAAATCTTGTTTATATTTGTGAAATTAAAAATGAAAATAGTACAAAAATAATAAAATATGAACCTAATGAACCACTTTTTCTAATTTTTTGTGCATATTCTTAGTCAAATTCTTATCTTTAAGTGTTTTATGTGCAATTATTAGTATTATAATTATGTTGAATGTGAATATTAAAGTTAAAAATGTGAGGGGGTCGATGAATAAAATCATTCTTTTAAAAGAGGCCGATGTAGTAAAAAGTTTGGGAACCCCTGGTATAGACGAAGAATAACATAAATTCTTTTCCTTTGTTTGCGGCACTCATATCTATCCACAAATATGCTAAGAAATCAGTCCATAAGTGAAAACAAGGCCTAGCATTTTTCACTGGAGCCATAGGTTTCACTTAATACGGATAAAAACGGAAAATAAAATTTTACTAAAAGTCGTTTGAAATATTCGAATTTAAAATTATTGATTGAAAGAAAAATGCAATATAAAATTTCCTGTTTCTTCTGAACAAATATCTACAGGTAAAATAATGTAATCCATAACTACAAAAGATTTTTTTTCTGTATCTGCTTTTATCTCTTTTGATAAAATCTTAAAAAACTAGAATAAAAGTTTTGTAATAATGATGAATGGTAAACAACGTAAGGGAATTTCTTTTATTTGCTTGCCGATTGTTTCTTTATGGAGTAAATTATGTACCACTGGACAGTACACCCTCTAAGAGAGATGGAAAATATTTATTTTAGATCGAAAAAGATAAAGTGAAGTCAAACAAAGCTTCAGTTTATCATTATAGCCTCTTTAACAAGTCTTATAATGTCACTTTACTTTTCTTCCAAGAGCACCTTAAATCAAGGAAAGCAGGGAAAAAAATAAGCCTTATACAGATATATATCTTTGCCTTATATATCTATATAAGGCAAAGATAGTACATAAATATGAAGAAGAAAATGAAGAATATGAAAAAAATATTTCCATTAAAGTTCCAAGCCATTAAACTAGTTCGAAAATGCAAGAAACAGTCGAAGGAAAAAAAAATCACTCAGAGCCTTATGATTCATCGACAGGATAACGATTTTAAGTTTAAAAGAAACGAACCATAAAACTTTGAAAGAGCACTTCAGAGTCGAGCAAATGTGGAAAAAAAACGCAGCAGAAATAAAGAAAAATCGAAATAGCAGCAAGTCAAAATCAATGCAATTTGTTGTATGTTATGCTGTTAGTGGCACAGTAAGTACAAAAAAGTAATGTCGGTGTGACGAAAATGCTCCAACATTCCGAGAATTATGCTTATGGCTCCGATAAATATGTACTTTTGGTGTGAAACAAAGTTAAAGAATATTTTTTTTAACAGAATGCTAAATCATTCACCGCTATCATAAGGAGTTTTGCGTTAGTGTTGTGAGAAAGAGCGACTTGCACATTTTTCGAGGGCGGCAAAAAATTTTGTATTCTAAAGTGTGCTTGTAATGACTAAATCAATAAGTATCAGTGTATAGATGATAAGAAGGTAACGAAAACTATGATAAGGAGGTAAAAAAATTACTTCTCAATGTATGATAAATATTTATACTCACGGTTGTGAACAAAATAATCGCTCTCACTAAGCAAAAAAATTCGGCAGCAATAAATTCCGAATTCATGGAACATGCAGATGGAAGGAGGGTCTTTTCGATTATACGTAAATATAGAACAGAAAAATGAATTAATTCCAAACACCAAGAAAACCCTAAAGAAATTCATGGTGTTTATTCAAGAAAATTTCATTCCTTAATTTAAAAAAAATATTTTTATGATGTGAATTATACTATATATACTTTAGAGCATAAAAATGTAAATACTCTAAACATAATGTTCATTCACGTGAACCCTCCTCTCTGTCTACGTCAATAATTACAAGATATATATATATATATATAATATATATATATATATATATAATATATATATATATATATATATATATATATATATATATATATATATATATATATATATATATATATATACATGCATATATATAATATATATAAATATATATATATATCCAGAGTAAATAGCATAAAAATGGTACAATAGTTAATTGTGCATATGGAAAGTTTTTTGTGCCACACATAAATTTAAAAATATAATAAGGTTGTTGAAGTTTTCTTATATTCTTCTAAACTATATGTTTAATTAACATAAATATTTCTCACTCTTGAAATATCATAAGAATGTAATTGTGTTGCATTAAATGTAGCACCAAAAATCATAAAAAAAATCGTACTTTAAAGACAATTGGCATATTATGCAAATTTTGGGAAAGGAAGTAAAATTGGGTGTAGGTTTGTTCAGAATAATTACTATATCTATATTCCCTTTGAATTTAGGTATTGACTCGGTAAGTCAGTCACCTATTTCTTCTTGAGGTAAATCACTTTTATGGCCACTCTCCTCTTAGTGCACTATTTGTAAGTTTGTTTTGTATCTGACCTAGTTGTAACGGCTCACACAAACTGTGCATCTGTCCCTATCCTTTTCATCCCGTGGGGAAAACATCTTAAATCTCAGGAGCCTAATTTGTTTTAGGCCTTCCTGTTGTCATTCATTTTCCTTCGCATGCAGCCGTACCTGTGTGTTGACTACTTGTCATTGTTGAAATATTATTCCTTTTTTCAAAGTATTTCGCATGTATTCTTCATCAGAGACTGTAAATTTTTTTTAGATTTCTAATGAATCTGCACGAAAATGTATCTATTTCCCACAAAAGCTTTCGTGTGGTTTTCATTATGCTACCTCTAAATGAATAAGTTTTCATAAACGAGTTTTCAAAACTAACTGCTTCATTAGTCATCAAATTAATAAGGCTTAACATTTAACCTTAATAGTTTATATGCGGATGCAGCAAAATGAATGAAAAATTGTAGTTTTACTAAAGAGTAGTAACCCCACAAAAGTATAAAATTCAAAGAATTTTTAGATATTTTAAGAACTATTTTGATGAAATATTACGAAATAAAATGATTCGTAATTTATTCTGGTAGCCATATAATTATATGAAATCCAAACTAGCATTTTCCTAGATATATTATGAAACACTTTGTTCTTGGAATATGATACTTATACTGAATTTCTAAAGAAGGTTTTGTAATAGATCCTTCAAACAAAAATATCTGTATTATTCTGTAATTTAACAAATGCTGTTTTACTCATACACTATAAATTATTGAAAAATTACATAAGCAATATTTTGGGGGGTAAAAATAAAAATATTATTCCTTTACTTTAAAATGAATTGGATCTCTTATGGGTTAGAAAAATAACGTTTATGATTATTTTAAAAGTAAGGTCGCTGGCCTTAATATCTATAAACTTAAAGGACAAGCGCAACTTTTTCAAAACCTTTGTATTGCATGTAAACAAGAGCTGGAGATCTGATTTTGCAGTAAAACCGAAATCAATGAACACAATATTTTATTGATAGTTTAAAGTGCCAACGCTTAGTCAGAAGGATCGGCAACAGGCGCCACAATGATCAGTCACTTAACTGCTAATGCTTTCGCAAAGATGAGATGGATCAAGCGAAAAAAAGTAAATTAGTGCAATTCCTTGGCTGACAAACACCCTAGATTTAAGTGCCGTTAAGAATATGAGGGAAATTAAGAATAAATGTCTACGAGAATTTGCCTCTAGAGACAAAAAGGAGCATCTTACTTTTCTGAGATGAAAGTTTGGGAATATTTGTATCGAAAAGACTATTATCAACTAGGAAATAATGGACTTACTAATTTACTTGCTGCCTAAAAATTTGACAGATATGCCAAAGAAGTTCTGAATGATTTAGTTGTTTTCCCACTGACTTAGGTCAGCATTTATTTCTGTTTTAATTTAATATTTTTAACGACAGTAAAAATTATTATAGTTCTGTAAACCCTACTATAAGTAAAACATTTGTTTTTGCATGGTTAATTTTTATGATAGTTATTCCATTCGGTATTATATTTTATAATATTTATTGAAATTACAAATCATTCAAGACATTTTCCTTGATTATTCTATTCTTTTAATTGGAGTTCTACATTATTACTAAAACTTGTGTTATGATGAATAATCTAACTATTAACTGAGGGATAACTTGTATCGTTTAATAAATTAACACATTTTCTTGTTTTTACTGTCATATATGTTTATTATAAGATTATACATATGTACATACATGCACATGCACACACACACACACACACACATATATATATATATAGAGTAAGTATGCCTAATATGAGACCCCAGCTTATAGGACGTATGAAGTGCTGCTGCCTGGCGACTGGAGCGTAAAACAGTAGTCTATTGTATAATTCGTAATTGGTGAGTCAGTCGAGTGTTTGCAAGTGCACACAAAGGTGCAATATTTTTTTTCCTGAATGTGTGCTCGTGGACTTTTTTGCATCACCATTTTCATTGGCTATTTTCACCTTTAAGTTGCGACTCTTATTAAAACTGTTAGTATTGGACAGGTAGCTATAAATGTGGTGTGTAAACACGCCTGTTTGTTTTTAAGCTAACGTCAATCCTAACCTAAAAAATTCGTTGGCGTGTTCAACAACATGGGCTTTCCCAATATGAGACCCCAAATCATGCCTAATATGAGACAGGGTCTCACATTAGGCATTTTAGTTTTCACTCTGACAGTCTTTTTTCCTCTGAAGCTGCAGATCCAATGACACCCAGGCGAAATCCACAACTATGTAGCAGTAGTGACAGTGGGAAGGTATTGATCAAACAAGTTCAAACCAGTTCTTAGTGACTCCTGAAGAAATAAATCCCTTGCTTACGTTACCTGAGAAAAACACCCAGAAACCAAGTGGGGCCCGTAAAGCCGATATTATCACATTATCGCCTTATAAAAATAAATTGATTGATAGCATTAATAAAAGAACTGCAGCATATTCGAAAAAAAAACTTTATTTCCTACAAGAAAAAAAAAGAATAGACCTAAAAGATAAGAAATCAAACGATAAACAAGGAAAAGGAGATTAAGTTAAAAAAAGAAAAGGATAAGGAAACAATAAAAGCAAAAGAAAAGGCAAAGGGGTGCCTACAGGAAGGGGGAAAATTAAGGATGGGTGAAAATGCAACACTAGTTAAAAACCAGAGAATGAATAAGCCTAATTATACCTATGATGATCTCAGCTCATTTGAAGATGATGAAAAACTTTCTCTCCATGGCAGCAGTGATGATAGCATTGATGAAAGTGACGCTGAATGCCTTTTTTGTGATTGTTTATTTTCTGAAGACAAACGGGGAGAGCAGTGGAGTCAATGTTGAAGGTGTTTCAGGTGGGCCCATGAAGATTGTGGAGCTGGCGAACTTTTTATTTGTAAACGATGCGAAAAGTTTGAATCTAAAAACAAAAAGTAAACAAAACCTGTATTGTAAACCAACTAATTTGTTTAAAATGTCACTTTTCTTTTTCCCCTATTAGTGTATATAGGTAACTGTTATCTAATTATTCTGTACAGTTTTGTTTTTACGAACTTTTCAGTAATTCTAATTCATATTTAGAGTTGTAGAAGGGGGGTTTCGTATTAGGACTACTTTTTTCAGACCCCAAAAATGGAACACTTGTGTTTATAATTTAATACAAGAAAACTGTAACGTTATTTTCAATTTTCTGTCATTGTTATATGTGGTAAAATGTATGTATTATAAAGATATCAAGTTAGTACTATAATCACTCACTTACTTTCCTAGTTATATATGAAAATAAAAAGGGGTCTCATATTCGGTATACTTACTATATATATATATATATATGTGTGTGTGTGTGTGTGTGTGTGTGTGTGTGTGTGTATGTATGTATATATACATAAACATATGCAAAAAATATAACTATATATATATATATATATATAATATATATATATATATATATATATATATATATATATATATATATATATATATACATATATATATATATATATATATATATATATATATATACATATATATATACATATATATATATATATACATATATATATATATATATATATATATATATATATATATATATATATATATATATATATATATATATATATATATATATATATATATATATATATATATATATGTGTGTGTGTGTGTGTGTGTGTGTGTGTGTTTATGTATAAGCAGTCGTTGAAATCGAGCTATGATAAAGATAAAGCGTAATGAGCTCAAAAGGGAAATAATTGATAAAAAAAACAGTTCTGTGAGGGCTTAGAGTAATAGGCTTTTTGATTCGGTTTGAGTTCAAAACCATTGAATTCTGTTAGAAAGAAAAAAACATGATTTTTGACAGAAAATAATATCATTTATTTCTTTTTTATTCCCACCATGAAAATCTGGTAAACTGACTAGCCATACGCAAAAATAAAAATCAAAAAATATTTCATCTTTAGCATATTCGAATAGGATCACGTTCAAAATAAATGCGAGGGAGATTAAAAAGACAGGATTAGAAAGCATTAACAAATCTGAAGAAATTTTAGCGAGGTATTTTTCCGCCCGATTTCCTTGCCTTATATGCCTTAGGACACTTTCAAATATAGCTTCATTTCATCTTGTAATTGAAACTCTCCATCGGAAAGGTTTATATTTTATTTTGATTATACAGAGCAAGAAACACTAATTTGAAATACACTTGAAAATAATTGAGTGGAGCAAAGAAAAAGAAGAATCAGAAAAGCTGCAATTATCGCGGGGGGAAACTTTCGGTGAAAAATTTAAAAACAATCTCCTAATGTCGTTATAATTAAAGGAAACTCTCGTTATCACTTCATTATAATTAATTGCTTTTAAAAGCTACAGACACTTGTTATTAATCATTCTATTTTCCTCTAATTTTAACTTCTCCAATCAGTATCAAAGCAAAAGCAGAAATATGTGTTTTGGAATGGCTGATGGCTTTTGAGTTGGGGGGTGAGTAACTCACACAAACGATGCAGTTAGACTCGCAGGTTCAAGTTAATGGAGTCCAAAGGATCTTTCGCACTCATTATTCGATTATTTTATTTTGTATGGTAAAGCAATTAAAAAGGACCAGAAAGCTTGCTTTAAATATTAATGGAAATAAAAACGTATTTTTCTCGGTGCTCGGTAAAGGAAGAGCTACCGAGTTTCACGTGTTGAAGCAATTTTTGTGTCAGATCCTGAGGGGCGTTGAGGAGATAATTTTAGAAAATAAATATTCTATTATTTAATGGTGCCAGAGGTATGGATGAGTACACAGTAAAGCTTGTATTTTAGTGTATACGTGATTTTGCTTCAATTACAAGTGCATTTAGTACGATTAGAGCACCAATAGCAGGATTATTTCACCAATTAGTTCATAAATGGTCATAATAGAAAACATTTCAGGTAGTCTCTTCTAACGAAACTACCGCGGGTTATTAACGTCGAATTACTTATCGTTGCTTACCTGTTTTGTATGTATATATGTATTTATGTGTTATGTGTGTATGTTTTATATATATATATATATATATATATATATATATATATATACTAGAAGGTAACCCGTCATTTTGACGTCATAATACTAATAATGACGTCATAATGGAAAAAGTATATGAAAGTTAAAAAATATCTCGAATTATCTAACAATATTGCATTTAATCCACACCTTGTAAAAGCAACCCCTTTCTTTATTTTTTATTTATTTAGTTTTTAATTGGAGTAGTGGACTGCCATCCAGTTTTTTACAGCTCACTACGCGATATGAATACTTGAGCTACTTGATTCATTCACATTCAAGTTTGTTTACTTTCAGAATTCATCGCAAAAGTAAACAGATTTTTAAAAACTGTTAAATATACAGCTAAAAGCATCCAATTTTTTTTAGTTCTGAATCTTTTGTAGAAAAATAGGCTGAACAAACGTGATTTGATGGAGAAGATATTAGTTTTTTGGTAAGAAAAAATTCTGATCCACATCTGAAATTGAAATTAAGCCCAACCGCTAGTTTGTTTACTGAGGGCTTCAATTGAAAAATGAGTACAGCCCGGAAGTGTTATACATAGACAACGGCTATTATATATATATAATATATATATATATATATATATATATATATATATATATATATATATATATATATAGCGCTCACTCCTTTCAACAACGTCATATCTAAAAAAAACGTGATTTTTCAGGAGAGTGATTTTAAAGTTTAAAAGTAGAATAAAATGCAATAAAAATAAATATTAATTCTGCTGTCTAGTGGCGAAATATTATGCGGGGAGATATGATTATTTTGGAGGCATATACTAGTCTTTCAGGGCATTCTGGAAACGGGCATAGCTAAAAATCGCCGATTTTTGAGTTATGACGTTGTTGAAACGAGAAAGCGATATGTATGTCAAAATTTTGACGCATTTTGGTACTTTTATGTTTAACTGTTTACTGCTTGCTCAAGCGATACAGACTGGGTTTGGCACGCTGCCAAAATTATAACTCGCGACGCAGGACATCTGAAATTTTGTTTTCTGGAGTACCGTTATGGAGGAAAAAAATCCTACGTGAAAAAAGGAATTTTTCTGAAAATTACTCTAACTAAACCATGCTTTACAATCATTTAAATCGCTTTCTTATTTGTACTGAATGCTTTTAATTTCTTACATATTCTATGAAGAACTGGGCACGAACCACTGGGAAATGTCAAACATATTTAAAATATTTTTCTGTAAAATAATTCTCTTTGTACAACGTATTTAAAGAAAAATTATAACATAACAACAGATAACAGTATTAAATGACATAGAAACAGATAAAAGCCTTGATTTAAACACCGGAATAAGATTTTTTTTCTCGTTTCAATCAAATTCAGTTAAAAATTTCTCGTGATTTGGGCAGTCATAAATATTTCCCACTATTACATATGCCTGATAATTGAGAATGATGTTCCCTTCGATTTTGCGTGTCGTGGGGTATGATCAAGAAATGACAATGTTGAAATTTTTGGAAATCTTCAGCAATGAAATTAAAGCACCCTGATCCTGCATGCTGAATTTAACTTATATTTACAAAAGAAAAGGCAATAAATTCATTATCGTAAAGAAAGAACTGGAAGGCGGTTGTTGTTTTCAAATGTAATAATATTTAAGGATCCTTCCATTTTTATATTTTACTTTTTGTATTTGCTTAGCCATTGGAAGATATTTCCCATGCTTAGATGCAAAAAAGGATTAGTTATGTCTTTTAAATGTGTTTCGATGTAAACATGTTATTTTGCATATGACTGAAGATTTAGATTGGCAGAGAATATTAGCTTTATAGATCAACGCTTGTATTCAAAATTATAATTTTGTGTATCGATTCATTTTGAATTTTCTTATTCCGAGGGTCAGTTTTATTCTTTCTTGTCGAAACCCAGCACTGTATTATATGGACCAAAGACTGTGCATTATTCTTGACTTTGCAGTCATAAAAACTGCTGTAAATTTCACAATTATAGAATCTTTGATATGATGGTACTATAAGCATATATACATTTTCGAAAATATTCTCACAGAATTCAGTGCTTTTCTAATGTTTTCTGTTTGTCAGTTTCTTGTTCCGTACTAAATGGGGAAAGATTAAGTTAACCTATTTCTCACTCGGGTATATATTGTATAACGTACAGTGGAAAAAATACTCTTCAAGAATTCAGTATATTTAGAAGCAAGTTCCACCATCAGTGTCGTGTAGCCACACGTCTAAACTTATTTATTTATTTGGGCGTGATTTAATTGGGGTAGTACATTGTTTTATTTTATAGAAAATGGGTAGTTGGGCGCGTTGTGTATTGATATTTATTTTTAACCCAAAGCTCAAGACGTATTGTGGCTAACGAACAGAGTGACAAAACCTAAACTCCTAAAAACTAGTAGATAACTTTTATCAGATCCACTGTAAGAATAAAGATGACTGACACCAATCTTATTTTTACAAAAAAAACTAATTTATTTACAACATCGTCTAACTACAAGATCACATAAAGAAATAAAATTAACTAAATCTTAATTTTCAAACTATTCATATCAAAAAGTCCCTCATTATTTCTTCTAAAATCAAAATCTAAAACACGTACTTCAATATTTAAGCTATACCTTTACGATTCAGGAAGCATAAGATTATTTATTCTACCGAAGACATTAAAATCCATCCTAAAGCTAAACTCTCAAAACACACGCCACGATTCCGCACTACAACACTTAAATTCGAGGTTGGGTCTAAACGATACAAAATGATTTAAAACTCACTCAATTTGATGCTAACCGCATGGGAGACGGGCGTCGATGCAACCATCGGGCATGGGGGCTCCCTTTCCTCTGCGGGACGACTCAAAAACAGGATTACATAAACTTGGCGCAAAATACTTCATACTTCCTCTCTATCTGCTTTTCAAACTCCTACTCAAACCTGCTACTCAAACAGGACTCCAAATGCTCTCCACATTTTAATTTATTTGTTTGTGAAGGCAGCAATCATTATCTCACCGGAACAACCCTCGGGGGGTCAAACTTCCACTTAAATCATCTACAGTTGAAAAGCAACCCTTCATCACCCGCGATGCCTAAGCACCCGAGAGAAAAGAACCCGGACTGACACGCAAAGTGAATCCTCGAAAAAAACCTTAAGTCCTCAATTTATTCATTTTCTTCATAACGCCGTCCACGCCTCTTTAAAACACCTACAACCATTCACGAAAGCCCCAAACACTCCACCATTCAGCTTCACTTTAACATTTATTGGATAACTTCTCCAAAAATCCCGCCCTACAAAATGTCATCGCGGACCACACACTTCAACAACCACGTGCTCTTTACCACAGACCCCACGCAACGATCTCCTAAAATTGCTCACAATAGTCATTGTCGTATAAAGTCAAAAAAAGCGCCAGACGCAAATTTTCGTCTACGACAACCAATGCCCCTTACAGCGTCTAGGCCAATTACACTCGCTTTCCCCTAAAGACCGCGCTTCCTAACTAACATCAAAGAACATCAAAAGGCGGCTTTCTAATTACTTACAAACATTACTTACAAACAGCCTTCGAAAAACCTTAGCTTACTTACAAAATAAAATACATTTTTCTTTAAAATCGAAGGCGCTTCATCACAATCAGTAGATTAGAATGTGTGAGGGAAATTCAACAGATAAGAAAAATCATCACTTCACGTGATCTGCTTTATAAGTCACCTGATAATTGTATACGTTTCATTTGTGAGAATTATTTAGAGATCGTTATTATGACAGTTCTATGATTCATATCCTGTCATGAAGAATTCTGTTTCAAAATTACGAGAAACTATCCCTAGGGCTGGCTACCTGGCATAGCAGAATTAGATGTTTTCTTAAATTAGAGAGATGCATGTCACACGAAGATAACAGTTCTGGTGATACTATAGCAATCGCTGGCAAATGTTAATTTCATATTATTAAAAAAAAATATTTCTATGCAATCTGGATAACTTATACGACTGACAGAATATTTTTTATTAGAATCTAATTACAACGACTCTGTCACATTATTACGCATTTATATACCTTTCATTTAATTAAAAAATATAACAAGTTGGGAAGCGTACAAAAGACCATCGTTTAGGACAGATACTCCATAAAACTCCATATTCTCCCTGCCTTAGCAAGAGCTCTTAAATATTGGTTAAAACAACTTTATTTTTGTCGTTTTCACTGTACTGACCAACAGAGAGATAGATAAGCTCTACAATCACTCAATTATTATTTCTTTCACTTAAAATATAACTCTATGACCAGAAATCAAATGTGTCTGTCTGCATTCGGAAAGGATGTGATGTAAAAATTGCACTCTTTAGTCCAGTTATAATTCTTTAGAATTCAGACACTCCTGACATTATCATTTATTTCGTCTCTAAGTTTCAGAGTTTTAAAAAATAATTTCTTTAAAAATATCAATATTGAAGGATAAAGTATTTTTCCTACAAAGTCGAATAAGTTTGATAATGCAATAGTTGGACTTAGAAATAGTTGGACTAAGAAATTAATAAAGCATACAACTGGAACATACAACCTCTTAACATCCAAAATAAATAATAAAAGTGTGGTAACTAGTTTCGTACTACTCAATAATTCTTCGTCAAGCCGAAGAGGATTTGGAGTGATTATCTCTATGGATAATTCATGAATATGAGGATCATAAAATTTCAACTGTATGAAGAACTATTAATTAGTTCGAAACTTGTCTCCATTTTATTTTCTATTGGGGATATTATGAAGCTGTTTGTTCCTGTCATGTTCCTTCCACAAGTTTCTTATAAATTTTATTATAGCATACACTGGCAATAACAGAGATAGTAAAACAAATTACTGAAGCTCTTCTTTGATATGTGTATTTACTTACGGCTAGAGTCAAATCAATTTAAACAAACTCAGACAAAAAAGCATTAAACACAATAGGTTAAAGAGTAAGATGCATGTTTCTATTATTTTCTTTAGTATTTATATGTCTGCTACAGACGTCAAAGAAATGTCTTACATTATATTTCTAAATAACCCATAAAGTTTTATTATTAGATTTAGTGTTTTCATTTGGTGCGTATGTCTACAGTGAACCTCAAAATGCTGAAAAAGTAATTAAAACAAGAAAAATGTTAAACAGTGTACAATTGGGATATGGATGTTGAAGTTCTGTACAATTGTACTTTTTGGGTACAATCACTAATTGTATACGGTCACTATTTTGGTAGAGTCAAATGTTTTTAGCTCGAAGGACCTTTGTTCTGTTGAGTGAAAAATGAAGTACACCAGAAATGTTCACAGCACGAAAGTTCTATAAAAGAATGAAGATTTGTCTATCGTTTAAGATGTAGAAATGACAGTTCGTCAAGGCAGGCCGGAACATTTAAAACGCAAGTTCGTCTCTTACAGAGAAAAATCTTCATTCAGCTGTAGCCGTAAATGGTTCTTCAAGAAAAATATTAGCGATGGTACCTTACAAGTAGAGAACCGGAAGATTTTGCATAGTGGAAGTACAAGATTTGCTGAGGAAACAAACGTTGAAGATCATTGTGCCGCAGGATTGAATTATCACAGGTTTGGAAGCTGCTCACAACTACTCTTTATAAAAATAAATACTGAGGAAGAAAACTTCTTCAAAAACGACTTGTTGGTAGAAAAAAATAAGTTTTTATTCTTCTTGATAAAAATACGAATTATTTCTTGACTACTGAATTATAACAGGAACAAATAAACGTAATACTACATACTAGAAAAGAGCTACAGGTCTACACGACCACTTATTAGAAGATCATCAAAAATAAAATAATAGTATTGAAGGAATTTCCTTTTTAAAATATATATACACAAATATCAGATCAATAGAATACACTCGTACTCACTATTCGACAATAAAAAATACATCCCCCTCACCAAGCCACGGCCAAACCAAAAAGGACCGAAAGCCCGGCTCAGGGTCTCTTAGAGCAAGTTTTTATCTACCAAGCAATTCTGAATCTCTGCATCGCATCTCTTTTTTTTCAGCCCTGGACAACGCAAGGAGAGAAAGGTTGCCGTACAACCAATCTCGCCAAGGCGTGCAGAAGGGAGAGGAGAAAGACAACCTTAACAGCGCCTCAACACATTGCCAACACCTTGTGTCCATAAAATAAAATACGCGAAGCATCGCCAAAACTGGATACCTTAAGTACCACATTCCTCTTGCCAGAAGAAAATGCCAGAAGAACCCTTTTAAGGAGTTTCATTGGCCGAGACTGGCTGAGCTTAACCAATCAGAGGAGCTGGTCAAGCAGCGCGAAGCCCAAACGCCTGTTCAGAGAAAAACTGTTTCCCATGCAAGATACTCGTAATAAATTATGTTCGCCGCAGGCGCGGAAAAGGGAAACTGGAGCCTTTAGCATTAAAAAGACCCATCAATGCTGTTAACTAAAACACGGAAACAGGGAAGAAAAGACATCTTATTTCGTGGACACGAGGGTAGCAATTAGGGGATCTAGCTGACAAAGACTTAAAGAATATAAGACGGCAAATTGCACTGCCAGATGTTAGAAGATAGGCTATTCTCAATTACCGACCGAACGGACTTAAAGGTTACAGAGACCTCCCATGACTAAGAGCCTGGGAAAAAAATAAATTACTATCAGATAAGGAAAGGAAACATAACTAGCAGATTTAAGATTAAAATTAAGGTTATAATTTAAAGTTTAAGAGAACTACACAAATTAAATTAAATTAATCAAAATAAAGGAACCTGTAACGAATTCCTCGTTACAAACAGTATTTATAAAAATTGTTTTGTTGTTTTTTTTTCCTATCACAAAGTGAAATATTTTTAAAAATTACTGGTAAAGTTAAAATTTTCTGTAATATTCTGGTTACACATTATTTAAATTTATCATAGAAATAAAAATTTATATTATGAACTTGAATGATTTTATAAGATATGATTAAGAGTTAACATGAGCAAGTTTTATTTTTCTGGAAATATATTTCTTTCAATTTATGTACATGACAAATCTGCATTTCCTCAACAAATGGATAAAGAACTCCATTTTTGGTTCCATTATATTAGCATTTCTAAAGGGTGCTTCCGGATTGAAGATATGCAATCCAAACACAATTCATATCTTAGAAAATACCATTTTCTTGCATATCCACCTAAATATTTAACCATAATTTTGTCTCTCACATAATCAACGAATTACGCTGAAATGGACATATGTGGGGTAAAAAAACCTCTTTCTGATAGAAAAAGTTCAACGCCCCATCATTTAATGTCCATAGTACAAGCGCATTTTGCTGGGAAAGAAAACAAACATTTCGATTCGATTTGTGTTGAGAATCCTGGAGTTTGCTATTACCTGCATTTATCTAACGCAAAGGAAAAGATAAAAACTAATATCATTTTAAACGGAAGTTAAGCGTAAGAGAAAAATATTTTTAACCCACTTCAAAGCTGCGTGGTTACCGTCAATTACTGTATTACCATTTGAAAACTTTGGCCAGGTATAATTAAGCAGTTTATCTCGCTCCAATATTATTGAGCCTAAGTAATTAGCTTGCGGCTGCAAATGTGTGCTTTTTTAAATAGTAAATGGAAATAAAAAGAGAAGTAGCAAGAAAAGATCTCTAGATTAGGGGGCCATCCTGAATTCTAAAACTGTTGTTTTTAGATGCCATTTTCAGACAATAAGTGTCAGTCTTATGATGGAGAATTGTAACTTTTATTAATTATGGTTTTATAAGGTATTGCTTTGGTATTTTCCTTTTGCTAATCAGTTTTAAAGTTAACAGTCCCACCAACGCGCAATTTCTTAGGTAACCTTGTACCTCTTGATATGCAAAAAAAAGGTAATGGAATTCCATAATAGTGGGTAGTGAGGCTTTCCAGCAAGCTACTTTCTTGTGCTACCTCATTATCTGATATTTATTAAGAAATTATTTTTAGTACTTTTGTGATTGATAAGAGGCTTTAAGCTGTTTAAAACAGACATTATGTCACACATAATGCTAGCCTCATATCGCTCATCGATATATCATCCAGTATCATATATCAATGACGTTTACTGACGTTATCATATATCAATGACGTTACACATAGACGCCTTGCTGTACAGTTCAGATATATAGTAACTTTGAATGAAAATGATATCACGATAAGTGATTTCAGGCAATGAAGTAAGATGTAACGAAGGCTCCCTTCAAGATTCTCATCGATATATCATCAAGTATGATATGTTTTTCTGCGCAGTTAAGATATGTAGTAACTTGGAGTGAAAAGGATATCACGATAAGTGATTTTACACAATGAAGTAAAACATACGGAACTCTCCCTCCAAGACTCTTTGTAAAAGTGAAGAAAAATAGCAGCTATTTGCGCTTTGCTTATAAAATAGCATCTAGCTGATCAGAATGTAAGAATTTCTAAAATGTTTGAATTTGAACTCTAGAGTAAATCATGCCAGCAATTCTATGGACACATATTTCAGAATGCATACTTCACCAGTTGTTTAACAGTAGTTGTAAGGGGCAAATACTTGGATAACAAACAGTTTCTCTTACATAATATGAATAATCATTACTTCAGTGAAGTCCTGCTATGGTAAGGGTCTGATTTCCATTGAATCTATCAGTCACGATTGACTTAGACGTCCTCAAAGATTATGGATCGCAAATATTGAAGTAATACTTTGTGAGTTCATCCAATTTCATATGCCATCAAGATAACGTATAATTCCATATTACTCGGTTTTATAAGAAATTGTTTGAAGTAAGGAAATTGCATTGTGGATATTGCCAAATTGAATCACACTGTGCGTAGATGAACGAACACACACACAAACACACACACGCAAATTATATATATATATATATATATATATATACACAGTGGTACCTCGACTTACAAGTTTAATTTGTTCCATGACGGATCTCGTAACTCGAAATACTCGTATCTCGAATCAATTTTCCCCATTGAAATGAATGGAAATGCCACTTATTCGTTCCGGGATCCCCTCAAACAAAGATATTTTTGGTTACATGTTTTGAAAATAAGAAAAATGTGCTTATAAATGACGAACGTTGTATAAAAACGGAATAGTATACAATGTACTGCAATAAACTTGTTTTATTAACTGTAATGCACAACATTTACCTTGTAGATTAGACTTGAAGATGCTGGTAAAAGAGGAGGAGAAAAGCTGAACTGAAAAATTAAATCTTATTCGTTGATTTTTGATCTTTTCGCCACATTCTCCTAACTTTCGTTTTTATTACGAGCTACCCTCTGAAAGCGAGACACGGAAGCTGAGCGATATTTGCACTGGGATGTAACGTCCAAATTCCTCTTTCTGAGAATCCGAACATCGTTTTCTCAGAATCCGTAGAAGGAGAGATTGCGATCCTAGGATCAAGGTTATCCCATCCCCTAGAACCCATGGCGAGTACCAGTGTGGGGGAGGGAATTTAAGCTATCTCTCTGCGAGAGAGGTTGGACGCTGTTCGGTTTCGGAGGACAACTCAAGTGTGGGCAGATCAAGCTGCCTTGGGTGATAATTGGTGAGTGTTAATCTCTTGGTTTTAGACTGGATAGTAATCTTAGAATAATATGTATGCAACTGTATAATAATTGTACATAAAGGTTGTAAATATTATATGTTTCTCGTGTTCGCATTTCATGAGCACATGGCGTTTTCTGCGCAAACTAGCTGTGGGGTATCTGAAGATTGCTCGTAACCCGAACTTTAGCTCGTAACTCGAAGCAAAATATCTGCCGAGAGAATGCTCGTATCTCGAAAAACTCTTAAGTCGAGACACTGGTAAGTCGAGGTACCACTATATATATATATATATATATATATATATATATATATATATATATATATATATATATATATATATATATATATATATATATGTGTGTGTGTGTGTGTGTGTGTGTGTGGGAGCGAGTTACTTTTAGCCGCTAGAGGGCCCTCCCACCACTTCCTGTTTGAAGACGAAATACAGAGTTGAAAGTACGCTCTCGCGGAGGAGAGATCGCTTTGCTCGAATAGGAGCTAAGAAACCTCATTTCATTATATTATATGTTTAAATGTCTTCTGTATATTATATGTTTAAATGTCTTCTGATAAAATAAACCCTGTGAGTGTGTATGAAGGCGTCGTTCCTCAGTTCCAGCACACCCCAAAGGAAATTTCGGGGCCCGAGCCGGATGGACTAACGGCATCTTTGAAAACAGAAGTAAAGCGCCGGGTTGGACTAGCAGTGATACTTTGAAAGCAAAAGTGAGGTACAATTTTTATGAACATTATGAGCATGCTTAGTAATTTAAAAAAACAAGAATTGAGGGTAGTCGCTGAAGAGCTTGGCCAGACGGTGCCGGCTGACGCAAAAGTTGTAGAAATCAAAACTTTGATTGAAAGTTCTGACATAATGTATATATGTTAAGAATTAATTAGAAAATAATAGTAACTAAGCAATTTACAGGGAGGCCTCAGAATAATCAAATTTAACATTAAAATCATTAGCAAAAAGCGTTGGAAAGGAATAGATGACCTCGATTCGCGAAACTAAATTAAAGTTCCATCGAGGGAATCTGTTTTAGATGTACAGGGTTTGGCGCGGAAATTAAAGAAAGTCCATGTGGTGCTTTGGGCATGCGTAGTATAGGAGAACGCGCTGATGAGAACATAGAATTACGCAGATTAAATGGGGAGTTCGTTGCTCGTGTGCGTTTAGAGGCGCCGCGGTGTTTCTTGAAAATGGCGAGCGCTAAGATATGCGCTTCTTTGTAACAGTGGTCGTAACTGAATGAAGAAATAAACATGGCTAAATCGAACTGATGTGTGTTCAATTAATAATGGATTGCTTTTCACTACGCCACCGGATTACCATGACTGCACAGTTTTTAATATGCTGGGCGTAATACTACGCTCGTCATATATATATATATATATATATATATATATATATATATATATATATATATATATATATATATATATATATATATATATATATATATAATGTGTGTGTGTGTATGATGTTTGAAATTCAGCCTACCAGTATGACGTTTATACACATTTATACCAGTGTGACGTAATATTATATTTGCTTGGTTCCTGCACCTGCAATTGTTTGCGTGCTTGATATTATATTTTGTGTTATTGATACTTTACAATAACTGAAGATGGCAACTTCGGTAGATATTTCAGGCAATATGATGGAATACTTTTTAAGTTGTATTGAGGACGAGGAACCTGTTATGTGCCAGGAACTTCGGTGGGATCGCCGAGTAGGGCATTTCAATCCTTTGTGATATATTTGTTTTTCTAATTCTCAATAAATGTTCGTGTTGTTCAACACCTGGAAATCTTTAATACAAAAGAACCAAACGCAATAACATATATATATATATGTGTGTGTGTGTGTGTGTGTGTGATAATATTATTAACAACCTATAATCGCCCATTCTGAACTTTCTCTCTGTTCTGGTAACCCCTTTTCTTACTCCTTGGTGAAAACATCTCGCCTTTCCTCACACTAACTTACTCCGCCAATTCTGGCAATCTCTCTGGGTAATTCTTTTTTTGCGGTAGACGCTTTTCCGGTAGACGCTGGACTGACTCGAAGAGAGATGGATGTGTTGCTTTACCCGTAAAATAAATTCGATTGTTCCTGAAGCTGACAGTATCATTTTTCGGCCACGATGCTTATTTCAGAAGATGACCATTCGGGTCATCACACAGACACACACACACACACACGCATATATATATATATATATATATATATATACATACTTGTATATATGAATTTTAACGAAGTGAAATTATCATTAAGAAATATGCATGTGTATTTGTACAAGACATAACAAAATGAATTTAAAATGAACAGTTTTAATTTCCAATTATGTTGTTATTTGTATTTAATAAATTCATAAATTCAAAGTCACAAATTTAATCATGTCTATCTATTTTTGTGCACGATCAGTTTAGAGTAAGCATTGAGACATTTTGAGTTTGAGAATAATCTTTATTTAAACTATGTTTTTAAGTACCGTATATAGATTAAAGATTTATATATTTTTTTTAGATAAACGTAAGTTGTGATTCAAAGGCATTTAAAATACGACAAATACCAAAAACGGGGATATTTTCAAATGTTTACTTTAGGCTTTCAAAGTATTTTACCTCTTTATGTGCGACTGTTTTATGTAAAATATTCATCCGCTTAAAATTTCATTATTTCAAAAAAAGCATCGAATAGCAAATGATACTGAATAAGGAATTTGAACATTTCTTTACCTAATCAGTTAAATTATTTCTATGTTGTTCTTTACCCATGGATATTTTTTAAATCAAAGTTAAAAAATATCATACAAAGGATTATAATGTCGAAAGAGGTCATAAGTCAGTTGCATGTAAATTTGCATGTAACAGGATGAAAATTATTCTAACAAAAGTTAATTGAGAGCTGAATAGGAAGGTGTACATTACAATTAATTACTGTAAGAATCATCAAAAGTGATACTTATTTCAAGAAGCTTCCTCGTTTATCAATTGCACAGAAACCTCCCCAGAAAAAATGGACCAGAAAACGCTTAATAGTCTAATACAATGCATTTTTGCATTGCAGAAACTTCATTTATAAGCAGTAAAGTTCCAATTATCAAAATAAATTAAACATATTTTCTCGTAAAATAAAATTATTAAGCTCTAACTTATTAGTTTCAAATCACTTCCTATTATATGGCTATAATATTGTCTTTTTACATGACAATGAAGGTGAAAGGGACTATACGTGTAACCAGATTAATGCGACCAGAGGTTAGAAATTCTCGAGACCACGGAAAATCTTAAGATTAAATTGAATCGACTGAGAGGCCTTACAAGGGTCGTAAGAGCAGAGAATGTGCGCATGAAAACATTATAGTCTGAAATAAGCACCCGCATTAATGAAGCCGTCTTGTGCTAAGCCTCAGTCTTCCCAAACATCCAGTTGCTATTACAGGAGACGTGGATGTGCTCCTTCATTGGAATGCTTTAATTTACTAACTAGCTAAAAATTTGTTCCAGTAGTCTCCATTTTATGTGAGTCTACTTAGAATATGGTTTGTATCAAGGAGTTAAAAAGTTCCTGTTTGGGCCATATAAGTGGTAGTGTAGTTTGGGGAATATATTTGCTAAACTATTTAATCTATATATATAAAACAGTTCCGTAACTGACTCACTGACTGACATACAACGCACAGACCAAACCGTTGGACCTAAAGGGCTGAAATTTTGCATTGCGATTCTTCTTATAGTGTAGGGGTGCACTAAGAGAGATTTTTGAAAAATTCTTAGATTTTATTAAATTAAATTTTTAAGTCGTTTGAGTAACTTTTTTTAAGTTTGCATTTAAAACAATAATTTGAGGGTTATAAAATTTATATCACGAGAAAGATCCTAAAAATTCCTTTAAAATGAGATCTTTTTCAAATATTTACCTCCATTTTCTGATTTTTGGTGAATTTTTAAAGATTAATTTTTAGAATTTAATTTATTAAATGCTGATCACGTGATTTCTTTTTCTGGTACTTTAAATAAATTTATCGTCACGTGCATAACAACTAAATAGACAAAAAATATTTTTTTTCTCGCTAATACCGCAGACAATTGGACATTATTTTGTCTATAAAAATATCCCTTACGATTTTTTTATAAATATATATTTTTTTTCTACATCAATTGTATATATTGATCGCCGTATTTATTATAAATAAATAAATAAATATATATATATATATATATATATATATATATATATATATATATTAATTGCATACATTGACCGTTTTATTTAATTTTAATGTACCCCGTAGCGAAGTGCGGGTTTTCAGCTAGTGTTTTGATATTTTCTGAGAATATCTAAGAACCCCAAATCAAAATTAATGAAGAAAACTATTAAATTATTATTACCCATTTTTGATGAAAATCTTGTAAGTGATGTAATTGGAATGACATATCTATGAATTTCATTGATCTATTCCATTATAATAAATTATATACATCAATTTATATATCAAAACTAACCCTTATTTTACTAAGCCACTACGATTTTCATATAAGCAAGCTGCATTACTCTGAAGTATCGACCAGAAATGGCTGATTTTCATTAAGCAAAATTAGTTCCTACTGGCCCATAGAGAATCTAATATCTTTTGCCATGCATTTAAAAATTAATATGTTGGTAAAAGACATCAAACTGAACTGTGGTAAACACTAATGTTTTATAATTTGAAGGGGAGTTTTGTATAATTATACGAAAACATCAGGAATGAAACATTTGTATAAATATTTGTATTTACATATTTATAAATGTGATTCTTCACACAAATATTGTTTAATTTCGTAGGTTACGAGTGTGTCTATTACGTATCAAAATATCTAATACATTTTTGACAATTCCGAGTGTGTACAGCAACATGATAAAAGGAGGTAGCGTCACATATTTTTTATTTCACATTTCATACTGAAAAACATGATTATGTCATGAACACTTGTATCGCATTAAAACACAGTCATGAATTCAAACGTGATGTGTAATGGAAAATGACAGAAAATTTAATTAGTATGTCAGATATAATTTAATGTAACAGATGATATTGAGACTTTTTTAAAACAACTAAAACAGAAAGATAAAATCGGTTTCGTGATTTAAGAAAGACCCTGAATAAAATAATTTCTGTTTCTTACCTCTTTTTTTAGACTTAATGTCATCTTCATGAGTTAAATACCAGAAGCCATGACATTATTTAAATTACATTTATTTTTTATATCGAGGGGGAAGTTTCTGCATGAAATAAAACTTATTTTTATAATACAGGAATGACACGTAAAGACGAATTTATTAAATCAAAATTTTATTTTGAAATTGATAATATGATAATAATCAAACCTTTTTTAATAGTTTAGAACCTTGGAGGGCATTTATAGTTTAATTTCATGATATTGATATTTTTTGGATTGAGAAGTGTTGGGAGGGAAACTGGACATTGTTTGTTATTAAAAAAATTGTTACTCAAAATGTTATTCAGCTATAGAAATCAAACTACTTTTTGAATAACTTTATATATTTTGGAGTATTTACAGTTAGAGTTTAAAATATAAATTTTATTCTTTTTTGTCTGAGATAAGTAGGAAAAAGTAATGTTCATGTTATTTATTTGTTTCTACTACAATAAACTGTAACTAAACAATCTGTTAACACGAAGAAACCAAACTGTTTTTAGAAGATTTATACATTTGGGTGTATTTACAGTTTAGATTTAAAATATTTATATCTTCTGAATTTGAGATGGTGGAAAACAATGGCCAATCTGCTTTTAATGCACACACACACGCACACACACGCACACACACACACACACACACACACACACACACACACACACACACACACATATATATATATATATATATATATATATATATATATATATATATATATATAATCTTATGATTCTTAGAGAGGATTCTGCAAAAAATATGTGGGAAATTAATAGGGGTTTCAGAAGTACAAGACAGCCTCCACAGTAAAGTTTTAGAAGAAGGATTAGAAAAGATAATTAGAAGGGTAATTTTTTGTTTAATCCGATTTAGGTTTATAACCTTAAGGCATAACACCATAATTCATTCAATGCAATTTTGTTTTGTCACTGCACCAACAGATTTCAGAAAATTTCAGTACTTATTCTGTCCTAAAGCAACTGAAAATCTGAGGGACAAATAGATGAACAAGTATATAGAATAAATGCAAATACTACTAAAGTGATTTACTAAACTATTGTTAATTATTGTTCTTATTACAATGTATATTTTATAAAGCAAAATCTATATAAAATCATAAATAACAACAGAAAAAGGGTTATCTTGTATAAAATAGGATATCAATGTGATAAACAGTAAAAGTTATTTTTTCTTTAAAATGATTGGTTTGTTTTGTATTGGGCTTTGCTTAACGCATCGAAAATGTTGCTATAAAGAATTTAAATGTAAATATATTGCGTTTCCATCTTTCTGCTGATTTATAGACCGTTAAATTTATAAAGATCGTAAAGTAACTCAAATATTCAAAGTCTGGAATTTACCTTATTTTAAGTTGTTTTCATAGATAGTATGAATCTAGTAAACTTTTTTTAATGTTACAACAGTTAACAGATTAGCATCACAAAATTAGATAGTTATATAATTTTTTGTCTAGATTATACATTCTATATTGTGTAACATTTTATGTTCTTAATTTTAATACAACACAGAATTTGTGGTAAATTACACACAGTAATATTTGGACAATAACACCTTCTTACATAAAAAAAACAACTTTAACGAAATTAAGGTGCGTCTTCTGGCTCTATTAAAATAAAATGAATATATATATATATATATATATATATATATATATATATATATATATATATATATATATATATATATATATATATATATATATATATATATATATATTATTTATTATATTTATTATATACATTTTTAGTATATATTTTTTTATCTTTATTAGTTAAGACATTGAAAACATCTGTTTATATCTAACAAAATACAAAATGCTCTGTTTTAAAAGTCCTCCCTTAAATTTGAGATGCCTGTTATCGTCCGAAACGTCTTGTGGTCCGAAAAATACAGTATATCATAATGTTTGCTCGATTAGGTTTTTTAATCAAAAAAACATATAAACTTTGTTATATTTTATGTGAGAACTTGCGTTATTAATTATTTCAATAAATAGGGATAGTTCAGTTTATTTGCTTATTAATTTCATTTATTTATTTTTTCCCTAAATTTCCCCAAAACATGTATTGCAAACTGAGTGTAATAATAAATTCCCCAAACAAAGTTTCATGAATGATATTACTGCAATAAATAAGCAATTTTTTTCCCTCATCCCTGACAAAAATTTACCACCCTTCTAGTGCAATTTTGCTTTTCGATTTCTGCTTTCGCTGCCTGCAATCACATTTTCATAGATTTTCTTTCCGTATTTGTGTCTGCAATATCATTCGTACGTTTATTTAAAAATATTCACGATCGCAAAACTTTTGTGCTTTTAAAACATTTTTTTTTCACAAATTTTGGGATTCCTGACATCAGAAGAGAGAGAGAGAATAAAAAATCTTCCAATAGTTTTCTCATTCAGAAATTAACGTAATCGTACATATCTTTATAGAATAAATGGGTGAAAAATTTTTTTCATTAAGAATCGCAGTTGTCAGCGGGTTGGAATTTGAAAAGTACATACAGTTTATCGAAAAACAATAATTTAATCTGTGATAAATGTCGAGATTTAACATTCTTGTCAAAAGAAAAAAATAATGCTTATTGCTCGAGAGAGAGTATATTGTGCGTCAAAGAGATTTTGGGTTTGGGGGGAAGGTGTATGTGATTCGTAATCATTTTTATTGGAATATCAATTTGATTTATTTTAACTTTTCTTTTAAAGTCTAGAAATTTATTTGCTAATTATTAATATCTTTCAGAAATGAGTGTACGTGAAATTTAAATAGCTATCTAAATTATTTGTCTGCGGTATAGAATTATTGAATTCTGTAATTTAATTTTTTATCACGTCAGTCTTTATGAAAAGTGTCTGGTTTTCCCGTTTTCTTTAAATGAAAGACCATTTTCAGTAATAGTCGATGAAAGGGAATTATTAAATAATTATCACTTCGAATTTTCAGTGTGATTTATTCGGCATCACAAATGTACATTCTGCATATTAACATTAAATATTTGAAAAAAAAATGCCCTTTTTTATTGATTATTTATAGAATGCATATAACATTCAATTATTACCCATAAGCTTTAGAGTAAACGTTGCACATTAAATATAAAGTAACCCCTTCAGACCTAACTCAATTTTTCTGTCTGTTGAAAATAAATAACAGAAAAAAACATTATTAACATCCTGTAAACAACACCTTTTTCATTATCCATTTATAGAATGCATATATCATTCAGTCATTACCCACAAATATTAGAATAAACGTTAAACATCAAATATAAAGTAATCCCAGAAGTCCTAAATCAAATTTTCCCTCAGTTGAAAATAAATGACAGAGACTCTCACATTAT
>OU015493.1:185937646-186215146 GCA_907164885.2 Dolomedes plantarius
ATTTTTGAAATTTTTGCCACAGAGATATGAAACTTTGCTTATATATTCATTAAAGTCTAACAATATTAAACATCTTATAAAATTTTATAGATATTTAAAAAAAATATTTTATAATTAAAAAATTGAAATTAAATTACCCTTCTTTAAAATGCTCCTTGCGACTCAATTTTAAACTTTTCCCCTTAATTTTCCATTTATATTGTTTATAAATACTTTCTGAACAGAGTTATGTATTTTTGTGTACTTTCGTTGAATAGTTAATTTTCAGGAAATATTTTTATGCTTGTACTCTGAATTTTCTTGAAATTTTTGTACTTTTGTACACTTAAGTTGAACTTTGATAACCTTAATGACCTCGAATCCTAAAATGGATACATAACTTTATTTTCATGTATTACAGGAGTCTTTATTATAAATTTCATAAACTTTCGTCAAAAATTATGACGCAAGGAGCATTTTAAAGACTTGCAAATCTGGAAATTACTCATTTTGAGAAAAATACAATTAAAACATGTTTTTTCACCTACCTTTAATACTAACTTTTGTAAAGCCACCAAGTTTTCATTTTACTTTTCACTACATATTTTAAATGCATTTCATTCCAATATTTACATGCTTTTAAAATATTAAGACATCCCCCCAAAAAATTCCAATTTTTGCTCTATTTTTGGTAATTTGAAAGTCCACCATCCCCTTAAACAAATTATCAATAAAAGTTTTAATAAGCAATGGAAGTTGGAATATTCACTTATGCTATTCTCTCTTCTAACTTTCATGAGGTATACTGTGTGGAGTAGAATTAAAAACACACCCAATGCCTAATTTTTATGATATTGCGATTCATTTTAGGGATATGGTTTGGTTTTTTTGCATATCTGGTACTTGTACGACTTTATTTAGTATTCTGTTACAGAAAAATATAACTATTAGATATACAGGTATATAAAGATCTATCCAAGTGAATGCGAATGTGTTGTTTTTATTAAGATACAGATTTTCAGTGAAGTGAAAAAACAATTCACCCGTATTGCGTAATTTTTTTTTATCCACAAAATAAGTCTTGAGTTTAATAATTTAACCTCTACTCTGCTGTGAAAAAAAAATGGAATTCGAAATAAAGCAAAATCAATACATGAATATAAGCTAAAAACTGGGACTTGTATGCCTCGGTTCGATAATTACAAATGTAGTTTATAAAATCCGATATCCGTGACACACATTTTCACTCCAGTTTTCTCTGTTTTATCTTCTGATTTATCCTGTAAACATTTTGAGTTTCGACATTTCTCAACTGAAAACTTTTAAGAATTCAATTTAAAGCTTTTCCCACTATTCGGAGGTAGAAACAAACTTTTGAAAATGCTTCCTTTCTAGAAAAATGGAAAAAGTTGTAACACATACCGTAATGAGATTGAAAAGGTGTTACCTCAATGATTGAAGATTGGATGAAGTATCTGAAAATATTTTCAATTACACATTTTTGTAGGTACAGGGGCAAAGTCAAGTGAAATTCCTTTTACCTTCACAATGCATGGTCAAATATTTTATCAGATAATCTATATTTGTTCTTTATAGAGAGAATATAAAAAAAAAAAATTTATAATTATATATTTGTATCAAACATGGAACTTTAATTGTTTATATCATTTAATTAAATTGCATTTAGATTTGTTTTGGAAATGATTCCTTTACGGTTATAAAGATTACTTAGAAGTAAACCATTAAATCATCACAATAAAATACAGGCAATTGCACTTTATTTGTAATTCATGGTAAAATATTTCTGTTAACAGTATTGTTATTATTGTTAAGCGTTAAATACTCATAACAATACGCGTCAAACATGGAACTTTAACTGTTTATATCATTTAATTAAATTTCATTTAAATTTGTTTCGGAAATGGTTCCTTTACGGTTATAAAGATTACTTACAAGTAAACCAATAAATAATCAAAATAAAATACAGGGAATTGCACTTTATTCGTAATTCATGGTAAAATGTTTCTGCTAACAGTATTGTTATTATTGTTAAGCGTTAAATACGTATAACAATACGCGTCAAACATGGAACTTTAACTGTTTATATCATTTAATTAAATTTCATTTAAATTTGTTTCGGAAATGGTTCCTTTACGGTTATAAAGAGTACTTACAAGTAAACCAATAAATAATCAAAATAAAATACAGGGAATTGCACTTTATTCGTAATTCATGGTAAAATGTTTCTGCTAACAGTATTGTTATTATTGTTAAGCGTTAAATACGCATAACAATACGCGTCAAACATGGAACTTTAACTGTTTATATCATTTAATTAAATTTTATTTAAATTTGTTTCGGAAATGGTTCCTTTACGGTTATAAAGATTACTTACAAGTAAACCAATAAATAATCAAAATAAAATACAGGGAATTGCACTTTATTCGTAATTCATGGTAAAATGTTTCTGCTAACAGTATTGTTATTATTGTTAAGCGTTAAATACGCATAACAATACGCGTCAAAAATGGTACTTTAACTGTTTATATCATTTAATTAAATTACATTTAGGTTTGTTTTGGAAATGATTCCTTTACGATTATAAAGATTACTTTCAAGTAAACCTATAAATCATCAAAATAAAATACAGGCAATTACATTTTATTTGTAATTCATGGTAAAATGTTTCTGTTAACAGTATTGTTATTATTGTTAAGCGTTAAATACGGGTAATAGTATTTACTGTCACAATTCATGGTAAATTATTAGCAATCAAAATATTTTCCTGTGAATGTAATAGAGACTGTCATTCTGTAGCAGTGAGATTTCAAACTCCATTCACACAGATTACAGTCATGATATTTTATTTACATAATTTAATGATGTATACAGTAAATGTGATTTCAAAGTATGATAAAAGACTGGAGTTCGGGTACTTTTCCGCTAGCTGGGTACCAGACAAAACCCGCCATAAAAGCTTAAAATTTGGCGAAGTTATCGCCAAGCCTAAATGCTGACCAGAAAAGAATAGTTGACCCCGGTGGACTTTTATTTTTATTACATTCAATTCCCACTGATAAATTGAAATATGTATTAAAAAAACTAATAATGAAATATTAAAAAAAAGATCAATTTACACAGCAAATTTCGTTTACAATTGCTGAAAATAAATTCGTCTTACCATGCTAACGTCGCTACATTAATTCAGTTAAATAAGACTCATAAAAAAATTCGTGTGAGCATTTAGACATAACGATAACTGCGCCAACTATTAAGCTTCGCGGTTTTTATCTGGTACCAAGCTAACGGAAAAGTACCAAAGTTCGGCCTTATACAGTGCCGCACTGTAGATAGCAGGATTGTTAGGGCAGTAGCCTAGGAGTTACAAAAAAAGAAATCTTGAGAAAATTATTTAAAAAAATGTACACAAATTTAAGAAGCGAATTTTTTCGTTTTCTATATTAGTTTATTGATTATAAAGAGATTCTAGTTGTTCTGCTGCATATATATATATATATATATATATATATATATATATATATATATATATATATATATATATATATATATATATGTGAGGCTAAAAATATGGGGAGGGGCGATCGCGTGACCTTAAAACAGGATATTAGTTAGTAAAAAATAGGATTAACAATTTAAAAGTCTGGGAGTTCAAATAAGCGGCTTAAGGCATTGCAGTGAAAATAGAATTAGTGGGTTCGACTTAATTCAATCTCCGAAGAACCGAGGAGAATTTTAGGTAGACGTATGGCCTGGCAGTTTGGCGCTAAGAAAATGCTTAGTTTAGCAAAAGAACATGTACGATATGACATCACGCATAAGTAATGAGCGTCACTAAGCGTTGGTTTTAAAGTTGAAACAAAAAAAATCGGCAGAGTCATGGATAACTAGGGAACGAAAAAGACGTGTGCTGTTAGGCGCACGGATTTAAATTGGGTGGGGTTCTTAATTAATGTTTGATGGAGATGAGATTCTTAAAGAAATTTAATAAATATGCTTGGGAACATCAATTGGACTATTTTATGGCTTGGTATCAACATAACACGGTTTGATGGAAATATTTAGAGGATAAGCGTCACCATCGGTTCACCGACTGCATCATGATACAAAAGAGGTTCGGATTTATATTAAACAGTATGGGATTATGGGAGTAGAAGTCAAGTCCAACATATATATATATATATATATATATATATATATATATATATATATATATATATATATATATATGTGTGTATGAATACGATGCCATGTATACGACGCTTTACTTATATGACAGCGAGATGAGTCCATTGTGAGCTCTTTCCCCTGTCTCTAGAACAGTGTATCCAAAATTCGAGTCGCGACCTACTTCAATGGTTTCCAAGGATCCTGCGACCTCCTCCCTAACCATCGTGCATAATTTCACTATAAAAGCCACCTATGGCGAGAAGAAAAAACGCTAAAAAGTGCATTTTCTATAATTTAATTCCAACTAAATGCTTAATTTAATAAAAAAAATTTCAGTTAGTCTCTTCTAACGAAACTACCACGGTTTATTAACGTAGGATTACTTATCGTTGCATAATTCTTTTGCATGTATATATGTATGTGTTATGTATATATGTATCTATATATATAGATTGTACAAGAAATACATACTGGGTTTGGCACGCTGCCAAAATTATAACTCCCGAGGTACGGACGAACCTTTTTAGCGTGTGAAATTTTGCTTTCTAGAGAACCGTTACGGAGGAACGCTATCCTACGTTAAAAAGAAATTTATAAGAATTTTGTAAGAAATTGAAAACATTAAGAACCATTCGAAGGTTGTAAAAGCAATAAAAGAACAGAGAAGAACCCCTAGAAAAATATTGCAACTAACTTATTGATTCAGAATTATATAACAATAATAAAAGTTAAACTCTTGCCTTTCAGAAAATCGCTTTGTTTCGTTGGGGAAAGTACAACATACTAATAAAAAATAAACTGAAGTTTAGAATATATGTACTGTATATACAGAGGTTGTTCACACATTTTTAGACGATGTAATTGCATTCACAAAACTAAATTACATAAAATTCTTGTGTTTTAAATGTTCTATTTGACATCCCTTATTCTTAACTATCTTTCGACACCGCAATTTCCAGGATAATAATGCCTTTTGAAGTGTCAGAAGAGGTATTCTATCCCTTTCCTCCTGAACAGCTTTCCAGAGTCCCGTAAGGGTTTTGGGACGACGCTTGGATAATGCAGATTTTAAAAGTCCGAAAGCACAAAAATCCATAGGTGATACATCGGGAGATTTAGTAGGGATATCAGTGATGGGTATGGCCTTGATACCAGTTTTTTGTTCCATTTCTTTTAGGAAATTTACAGTGGATTTTGATGTGTGACTGCTAGCTTTGCCCTGATGGAGTCTCACAGATTGATGGCACTGTGGGTAAAGCGATGGTATTTCATTCAGAAAAATTGGCGATAAAATATGTTCCTGATAGTATTTGGAGTTAATCTTGACATTTCTTTCCACTCTCTTTATTTTTAACTTGCCATTATAAGAAAAACCAGCAACAATCATGAATCCCTTAGAAAAACTTTCTTTCGATTCTTTGAACCATGTACTTAAATTTTTTTCTCCCCTTTTATGATAATAAAGGGCTCTTTTTTTGTTACAATCATTTAAATACACCAATAATTCATCTATTGTGACAATTGTTTTCCATTTTTCTTTGGATAAGTGTTTCTCATATAGAATTCTGCAGCGTGTCCTGCGTTCAGCGATATGATTTGGAAGAAGACGATGCACATTGCGTATTTTCGCTTTCTTAAGATTTAAATCAACGTTTATCATTTTTTTTACAGTGGACACCGAGCATTTTAATGATTTTGCAACTGTCCTTTGACTAGGGGGATTTTCTTTTAACATTAAACAACGTACCTTTGCAATAGTCGAAGATGTCCGTTTTTTCCTTGGATACTTGTTTGGAATTTTTGTCCCACTTGAGGCTCCAATTTGACGTTTTTTTCCTTTCTTGTTGACGATATTACCTATCGACGCTTTAGATATCACAAAACCATGACTCTCACATCGTTTTTGGATAACGGAGTATGCATATTTCTCTTCGGAAAGAACATAAATGTAGCCTTCGAACCACTGCTTTGATAAAAACGCCATTTTGAATAAAAACAAAACTTTCAAGCCGTAGACGATAATTTTGACTTTTAAAAACATAGTATAATTGCAATTATTTCTTTTGCAGCAAACGGTTTTTTATTACCGCTTACCAAAATCGTCTAAAAAATGTGCTAACAGCCTCTGTAGTAAATAACCACGATTTTCGTTTCCCCTTAAATAAATGCGGTAGATCTCCAAGAAACCGAGTTTGCGCTTTTAATGAGACTTTTTTAGAGAAAAAATATCACTGACCTAAAGTCTCATGATAAATAAATATTGTCAATTTTTTTCTGGGAAATTCGATGAAAATTTATTTTAATTCAATAAAAGCACGGCGACCCTCAGGTTAGGAACTACTGCTTTAGACCGATGATATCTAGGAAATTGTGCATATACGGCCAGCAAAGTAAATGCTTTACGTCGATGACCAGTAGTATGAGTCCCTTTTACGTCTTTCGATTACACTGAAAGTCTTTTAAGTTAGAAAGCTCATCCGTGGATTCAGCATGTAGGAAAACAATGACTTTTTGCTGTGTCAACATCTTAATGCAAACTGGTGGTATGTCAGACAACCGAACGCCACTGCACAACTTCGAGAGGCTAAGAGTCGTGGCGATAATATTCTTGAATCCTATGTGAAGTTCCGCTTCGGCCTGCCATCAGACATCGGTTTATTTGTTTGCATGATAATGATACGACTTTCAGAGGCCAGATTAGTCCAAGATTTTCTGGTAGAAAAAAATATACTAGGAGTTACCAGTTTGGCTAAGAGACCTGAACACTGTAGAGAATGTTCCTGATTCTTTTAGGAAGGTCATTAGAACAAATCAGTCCCTTCCCTAGTTACCCATGAGGTGAAAGACTGTAGTGGGAAGAATTGGATTTATTTCCAAAAATGTATTTTAACAACCTTGTGAAGGGAATAAGGGCTCATGCTGAGAATTACATCTGTCATTGGCCCCCAACTGCTTTTTTGTGCATTTATCTAGAATATCTGCTGCATCAAGTATTGCGTACCTTCTGTCAAATTTGAATATCGCGGGAATTTAGTCTTCTAATGTTTACTTTGTAATGCTATATTAACCACTCATGGAATTCTGTACATCAGGACAATAGTTGGCTAAAGTTCGTCAATTAATCTTTGATATATTTTGTAATTTGTGCATATTGATTTTGGACACCAGAGAATATTTTATGTGCCTTTATCTAGAATATCTGCTGCCTAGTGGTTTTAAACAAATATATATATATAATATGCATACTGTTGATTTCCAAAATAATTTAGCCACCTCCTTACTCGAATACGTAATCATATTTGCTTAACCAAGTATAGACGCTCCGTGTATATGAGAATTTATTATTTACAAGAAGGATAGATGTGCAGATCTTTGTACTTTAATAGAAATTGCTACTACGCATAACTCTGAACTTAAATAATTAATTATACAAGTTGAATAAAAAATTATACAAGTTAATGGTAGCAAGACGCAGCTAAAGAAACCAGTCTCCCCTTACTCTTGCCTTGCCTCAAAGATTTCGAAAATCATCTGTAGTAGACGTCATTTAAAAGTGTTTGGTTTATGGATTCAAGAAAAGCAAAAGAAAACCTGAGAAGAAGCATAAATCGATTGCTGGTAGCTAGATATAGTTAATGAAGAATCAGAAGAAAGCATCCGCAGAAAACTAGTCTTCCGAGGTATCCTCAGCGATATTACCATAAGTTCTCTATTACCATTGTCATTTACGTGTGCTATATTAGATCGACTGCGCAGAGATATCGAATCCGTTGGATGTTTGGCAATCGACGACTTAAGCGTGTTTGGCTCGCTAATCGTTAGCACCAGAAAACTGGTTAAGATCTGACAGAAAAATCTCCCTGGGGCCATTCCAATAAAATGGATATGGTTTATTTTAGGAAAAAAACTTTTTGCCAGGTAAAAAGCTCTAATACAATCTAAACTGATAGACCAATAAAGAGTAATGGAAATCACAATGACATGGATCGGTTTGTGCTGATAAGAACAGAACAGATATCATTATTTAAACTGACGCATAACATTCTACACGAATAAATACTGCGTCTGACAGAACAGGAAGGGAAGGGTGATTTTGTCTTTAAAATTCAAATTTAAGGTAAAATTTTAATTTTAAAGGCAAATTATTTTTTCAAGTTTTCTATACATATTATAAGGATTTTTAAAAAAAATTCTGTACCATTATTCTTTAGTTTTCAAACTAAAAATATATTAAATTTGAGAAGAATTGTTCAGTTTGCCTGTTGGTGCCTGAATGCTTGTGGCTATGCATGGTATATGTTTGGTCACAAATACATCCGGATAAACGGATGATTTATATATTTTCAACATTTGAAATGATGAGATATTAAATTCCATTTATAATTTCGACTGTTTGAAATTATGTAATTCTCCCTCTTTTTCAACAATCAAAGAAAAATCGTCATTTCTAACCGCTTTTAAAATAGGTTTAAAAACGCTTTCTTATTATCCTGGAGTTTTGTTTACGTGTAGCAAAACATTTGAAAGAACTTTTTTTTCGGTTTATTCAATTTAAACTCTCCTTGGATAAATGCATTTTATGATAGATATCACCATCATTTATAATTGCCAAATAACAATAACACTGTAATTAAAATAACTGTGCGCCTTGAACCGGAAATCCTACTAACTATTTTTAAAATAATGTGGATGATTTTTTTTTTTTTTTTTTTGGCTCTTTCAGTTAATGTCAAAAACATCTGAAGTTTTCTAAAAGGAGTTGAAATGAAATTTTTAAAAGTACTCCTGAAAAGCAACATATTTTCTAGAGTTTCCATTCTGTATGCAAATATTTTCTTTTTTGTTCAAGTTTCTGTCATGTCTGCTTGCAAAAGAAACAAAGTGTAAAAATGTCTTTTTCAAGGTGTATACTAGATTCGTTTCTTTTTAAAACAATCAGTTTATAATGTTCAGTAATTCTGTTTCATGATTCTGTTTTCAAAGTTTTCGTTGAGTTAATGCATATAACGCAAAATAATGTTTATTATCACTATAAGGAACTGTAATCGGTTATGCATAAACAAATTTTGTTCAATAAAAATATTCATGTATAAATTGAATTATAATGCTTGTTTAACTATACGTGTGTCGATGGATTTTTTTTTAATTTGGAGTAGTACGAACTTAAACATGTACTAGTTGGTACCCATCAAAACATGACGGTTAGATAGTAAATAAATGTACTAATACACAAATCATACTCAACACATCATTGCCAAATGTTGAAAATCATAATAATGCGCAGAAACAAATGAATGTGTTTAAGCGACCTCCTGCTTAGCGAGTATCTAAAGCCAAATAAAAAAAATGTTACTGAGCATGCGCAGAAAGCAAATTTTAAATTGTAAATGATCGCTAATTAAACAGCGCGAAATAAGCAATTTCCATCAGGTTAAATCTTATATTTCACAAACATAATTATCATAAAAATAAGTATGGCAGAGAGAGACTTAGAGAGACTCCTCGGCATTGAAACATGTCACTGAGCATGCGCAGAAACAGTGAGTTTCTAAAGCCAGATTGAAACATGTTACTGAGCATGCGCAGAAATCAAATTTTAATTGTAAATTATAGCTCATTAATAAAAATTGCAGTTACAAAAACCAAATTTAACAAATCTACAGATTACAATCTTTTGTTTAAGACCAAAATGAAGTCAATGGATGCAGCAGTTTTCTCTCACGGACTGCCCAAAAAGTCGGTTTGGCAACTTAAATATATAGATGTGAGTAGAACTTTAATCAATTAAATAAAAATTTTAATGTAAGACAGTTTTAACTGTCAATGATATCCGAAGTTCTAAGTTTTAGCACAAAGGGGTAACACTTCTAGGGGGACGGGGGGAAATACTCCTTTCGAAGGAAAAAGTTATCTTATTTTCTTCCTTGAATTTTAAGTATAAAAGTATTTTAGAATTTTTTTCAATTTTAGATGCGGAAACAACTATAAAATGTCCAAACAAGAGTACCTTGATAAAAACAGTGTTATAAGTTCAATAGTAAAGTAAGCAAGTAATACAGAAATTGAAAAGCAAAATTAATCATATAGGATGTTCCAAAACTCAAGGAAAAGTTGACTTGAAAGATAGATTGTAGTGTGTGGAATTTTATGTTACTCAAGTGTTAAAATCAGAAATGTAAAAAAGTTGCAGCTTCATTTAATACAAACATGTGATTTATATATATATATATATATATATATATATATACAGTTTGCTCTCTGTTTAGCGACTTTCAAGGGACCGTGAAAATTCATCCTTAAGTAGAGATCGCCCTTAAACAGAATTTGTGAAAAAATAACATTTCCCATAACGTCGGGGGAGGGGGGCCGGGACTGGGAAATATCGTCTTTAAATAGAGATCGTCGTTAAGTAGAGCGTCGTTAAACAGAGAGCCAACTGTATATATATATATATATATATATATATATATATATATATATATATATATATATATATATATATATATATATATATATATATATATATATATATATATATATATATATGTATATATATATATATAGAGAGAGAGAGAGGGAAATTCACTGGCCGACACTAGGACGGTACTTGGAAAATAGGAGAACGGGCAGTCGGGGTTGTAGTAACAAAAACTTTTGTACAGAAAACTTCTTTGTACAAAAGACTCAAGTCGAAATTATTGTTCTGTGGTTGGTATAAAAGCCAATGACTTAGTATATTTAAATCCTTGTTTTTGACTTCCGCTCTTTATACTAGGTGCCATATATATATATATATATATATATATATATATATATATATATATATATATATATATATATATATATATATATATATATATATATATATATATATATATATATATATATATATATATATATATATATATATATATATATATTCCTATCCCCCCAAAAAAATCTGAATAACTGCATTTATTTATGTTGTGTTGTATTTGCAATGATCTAGTTACAAAATTCGATGATACTTATTTTTATAATTCGCCGAGACTTTTGGATTATTTTTTTTTATAATTTTTTTAAAGTATCTCTCATTTCTGATAAAAATGACATATTACTGAATGTGCTCAGTTTAATTTCTCAAACTTTCGAAATTTTTTTCCGTCGCATTATTACAGAAAACTCTATATTGAAGTGAAAATTTAATTTTTTTTCTGAAAGGTTTAGTTTGATTGTTGAAGAATATCTAGAACTTACGGTTATGTGTTGATTCGCTATGGCTTAGTAAATTCTTATAAACATTATGGCTAAATGTCATGAAAATAGAAAGATCTTATAACCCTTTTGTTTGGAAAGATGGAGAAGTGCTATTAGCCATCAGTTCATGTCTAGAAAATTGAATAGACAGAAGAATGATGAGAAGTACGCTAAGGTAAAAAAAATCTTAAAGGGACATCATTTCCAAAATAATTCACAAGATTTTCTGAAACGTGTTTTCGCGTGACGAATTCGAGAATACTGTTTCCATCTTTCAGAACCTGATAAATCACTAGGATTTCCATTGTTTGTTTGTAATTCTGTTCCGTAGGACTATTTTTTCTGACTATTGACTTTAAGAGAGAAGTTATGACGTTACATTTCTTAGATTGATTCAAAGAGAAAACTTGACCTCTGGTTATAGCTTGATGGTTTGAAGTTCAAATCGTTTTTACACAATCCATACGTTCACAGTTACGATCATTTTTCTACCTTCATTACTAACTTTTATAAACATTATGATGAATTTTCATATTTTGCATCATTTGAGCTTGATTTTCAACTTCTTTTTCTTCATACCAGTACTTTCGGTTACTTAGTGATTTATCTTGATTTGTGCTTATGATGGAAGGATGAATATCATGCAAGGTAGAACTTGGAATAATTGGCATACTTGGCAAGTCTTACAAGTACTTGCCAAGGAAGACTTGGCAAGTCCTGATCCTTGCCAAGTATTCCTCTCTACTGTAGGTGCTTTGCATCTTTCCAAGGAAACCGAATACGTTAAATAGCTATTCAGTTAGATTTTCCCTTATCGCTTAGCAAAAAGATTAATAACACTATAGATGTAGTGTGTTTATCTCAATATAATAGGACTGGGATTAGCAAATTGGATACCATCTAGCAAATAAACCCTGTTTTTGTTACTAATTACTCTTTATACGGAATTCACTATATATATTTCATGGGAAATAATTGATGTAAATTACAACTATATACCAACATTTCTGTAAAATTATATTATATAATTTTTCACAATTTTAACTTGTATGCATATTTAGCTATTTCGAAACTCCCTTACGTCACTTTTGTTGTTTCTAAACATTATATCGAAAGAAACTTATTCTACACTATATGTAGAGAACATCATTTAATAATAAATTTTCTAAGTAAAAAATATATTTGCGTTTCACTGTTAATGCAGTTTTCTTTCTTTAGTAGTTTTCTCAGCAAACTTGCATCTCGAGGTCAAAGTTGTTTGCTTTCACAACTTTGACTGAAATATGCAAGCCTTTCACGTTCAAAAAAAGATAATCAAAACAGAGAAGAACGTTCATTGTTCGGTATACTTCCCTGATAAAGCCATTCATTATGAATATCACTTAATATTTCACCTCGCTGTACTTTTGCCTTTTTTTTAGGTGAGATTGGATTCAATCAATTCTTCTGCCAATCCTCTTTCTTCATAGTACTTACAAAGAACTCAGGTGTCATTCTGAACCTAATGGCTTCTCTTAATTCAACGGAATCTTTTCTGCATTTAATATTATTTAATATCTTTTTAACGAATACACAAGATGGAAAAAGGAAATAACAGTATCTCATTTAAATATGCACCTAAAATAATGCTACTGGCAATGTGCATTTTTTTCAGTCTAGACCAGTGATTCTCAATCTTTTCATGTCTCGCCCTCCCCCCCCCCTTTGGATGATCTTCAGATCTTATGCCCCTCCACAAGCCTAAACAACTGGGCTAACGTTAATAAAATACGTTCTACACATATTTTTTTTCCTAGCCATTCGTCCCTCCCCCCCCGCGAATATCACTCACTCCTCTCCAGGGCACTTGCAATCCCCAGGTTGAGAACTACTGGTCTATACACTGGGCCAATGATTCTCAAACTTTCTTTCGTCCCGGTACACTTTTAATAATTTTAAAAGTGTACCGTCACGATTTTGGTGGCACACTAACAATGAGATAAATTTTAGAGAATTTTACATGGATAACTCATTGATGTACCTATAATATATTTTGTAAAAATAGCATACGAAATACTTTTTATTGAAATATAAAACGAAATTCCATTACAAAGTAAACAAAATGTGCATTTAACTACAAATTACATTTAATGCGAAATTTGAGTTTGTTGTTTTTAGATAACTTCATTTATATTTGGGCGTAAAAATGGTAATGCTACTCTCATTTAGTGGTCCAGATTTAGAAGTCCAGATCTGTAATTGTGCAGAGTTACCAGTCCATAACTGTAATAGCTGTGCACATTGTTTCAGCCAGTCCCCGCTAGGAAGGTAGAACTAATTGAACTACTTGACGTCTCTCATGTATGGGTATTCGCAGAGGCGGCACACTAAAGTGCCGCAGCACAGTGGTTGAGAATGACTGCACTAGGCCCTCTCACAAAAGTAGGGTATTTCTCAGTTGTTGTTGATGCTGATTCCCCCTGGCCGGAAGTGTTCCTGACCAGATCCATATAATCTTAGAGGGCCGAAGAGGGCAGATCCGGTTTAACCCTTCAGCGGGCGCGACCCTTGTAAAAAGTGCAACATTTTCGTAATTTTGAATGGTTTGTTTTTACATGTAAGGTTTGGATGTTCTAAGCAGTTTCTATTTATAGCTACATCCTTTCTAATGCTGTTCTGGTATTTTCTGACCCTTGTATTCCTTTCCTTCCATTGTTAATCGTAATTTAAACGTGGTAAACCAGCGATTATACTGGATTACAATACGACAAAAGTAGGAGTCGATATAGTCTATCAAATGTGCAGCTATTACACGGTATATCCCGCATATCACGAAGATGCACAATCTCATTGTGGTTTAGATTTTTGGACATATAGGAATCAATTTGTCCTTAGATCCAATAACCCGAACAGTTTTGAAATAAGGCGATTGTATCTGCATTCTTTGGCCTTTAATTATAAATATATTTCAGTATTATCAACATTTTATATCTTGTCATACAACACAGAATTATTATTTTCAATTTGAAAAAAAAAGTTTATTACAGAAGGAATAATCAAGGTTGAAATAGACGTTGCACTTTGTGCCACGCGCGCCTGCTGGTGTTCCGAAAATTCGCGCGCCCTCTGAAGGATTAAATAGCACCACAAGGGTCGGAGTTCGTCTTAGCTAGGTGCAACTTCAATTTTGACCGAGCACCCCAAAGGTCGTCATCTGGGGGGAAAGTATCCCTTCTCACCCTCTATAACTTCATATAGCGCATACAGATTGGTACAGAGTTCTCTGCATCTGCCAGTGATTAATGTTCTTTCTGTACTCTGTATATGCGCTGATCTCCTCCTCTGGCGGTCCGTATGCATAGCATCAAAGAGAACCCGAGGTCCCGGGGGTCAAATGTTGACAGTGGGGGCGGGGGATACTAGATCAAGAAACACTAGGCAAGAGAGACTTTGGCGGCTTGAATGGGGGGGGGGTTCTAAATGGGGGAATATCTGGAAGACACGTGTTCATTGGAATGGGGGTGGTTCTAAATACCGTGTCTAATGTTATCGTGACTAATGTGATGACAGGAGTCGGGGATCTGCAGGCAGAGAACTCTGTACCAATCTGTATGCACCATAAGAGAGACCTTCCTGTCTATGTATTTAACGTGCCCATATCCGGCCTACACCCGAAGGTATATGATGGCGCTTGTCACGAATCTAACCCAGCACCCTCAGCGCCGAAAGCCGATAACCACTACAAAGAAAAAAAATCCCCCCTCTCTCCTCTTTAATTATTTAAATGTATATATTTAAGTTCCTAAGCCAATTTTTTGGGCAGTGCTTGAGAGAAAACTACCGCACCAATTTACTTCATTTTGATCTCAAACGAAAGATTGTAATCTATAGATTTGTCAAATTTTCTTTGTGTAACAGCAAATTCTATAAATTAGCGATAATTTACAATTAAAATTTGCTCCCTGCGCATGCTCAGTGACATGTTTAAATCTGGCTTTATATACTCACTTAGCACGCCGCATAAACACATTAATTTTTTCCTACGCATGATCAGTGACATGTTTAAATTTGGTTTTAGATAGTTACTAAGCACGAGGCTGCGTAAACACGTTAATTTGCTTAATCCAAACAATCTCTGTAGCTCTCTCTCGGCCATTTTTACTTTTAATTATGTTTATGAGATATAGAATTAAACCTGACAGATATTGTTTACTTCTCGCTGTTGAGTAACCATATTACATTTTGATGGGTTCAATAGGAATTTTTTTTAAAGTGTATTTCTCTATTCTTAATATTATACTTTTAAACGTTTGTAAATGATGTGTTGAGTATAATTTACATGTTTTTATTAACTCGCTTTCTTATTTGTGTGTTTGTGTGTTTGTTCAGTCCAAATCTTGCAATCGATTTTTAACTAACTTCCCGACTAGCTAGGCATTTGAAACTTTTAGAATAGCTCAAAACACGATGACAATGCCTTATTTTAATACTTTTAGCCATCTTTAAGCAGAATTAAATTAATTTTAAGTTATTTTAAGTTAATTTTGTTTTGTAGACTGGTGCAGCCCTCTATCGGCCGGGACGGGAACGAAAAGTTAAACGCAAGTTAACTTCCAATTAACTTCATTTTCTTTCAACTTGATGGGTGAATTGATCGAAAAAAATTTAAAAAAGTATTTCTTAATACATAGAATTGTCAAGTTTATATGATTCAACAGAAAATTTTAAAACATGGTATATAAAAAGTTCTTTTTATCTTGTAATTATTTGTGTATTAACACATTTATTTATTATCCAGCCGTTATGTTTCGACGGCCACCAATAGTTAATTTTTACTTTGCTAATTTTGTCATGGATGACTTCACAAAATTCTTCTTCAAAGCCACGTGAAGACATAAGAATGGCGTGTAATTAGAAATATGCAGAAACTCTCGAAATTAAATTTATTTCACATGTCTGAAATCAAAATACTGAAGGTATTGTCATTTATTTCACCCACGCATTACGAAAAGTATTATAATTTTTTTTTAAAGTTAATAACCAATATTTCCATACACAGAAACACTGTCTTCCACTTTTAAATTTGTAATATTGTTCGGTGTATGCGTCTTTAATGAATCTTGGCACTACAATATATACTTTATATGGAAAAACATTTTTTATGTTCCTTTATATAAAAGAAAGTGTGTTTTCTATTATTTTCATAGAGAAAAGTCTCATCTTATACATCTTGTCGCTGAAATTCTTTCAAACTGTTTTATCACACTCTTTCGCATGTTTTTCATCATTTGTCACATGCAAGAAGACAAAAGAATGGCGTCAAGAATTTTCGCTGGCAATAAACACAAGAAACTTTCTTTCAGGAGAAAAAGAAAACTATTTACGCATTTTTCTGTGCTGCTATATATTTCTTTTTCTAAACTTAATAAAATTTACTTTGTATTTACAAAACTGCTTATTTTTTTCTACCGTTTGACCTAAAAAAAAAATGCACGTTAAATTTGTTACGGAATTATTTCGTAATTTTGTTTGTTTCTCTGTTCTCTTTGTAACAACAAATTAATATTTAACATTTAAATTAGATTTTTAACTCGTTGTTTTTGTAAAAATTTTAGCAAATAATTTTAAATCCCTCCTAATTATATATATATATATATATATATATATATATATATATATATATATATATATATATATATATATATATATATATATATATATATATATATATATATATATATATATCCATTTTTACAAAACAGGATTTCTACAAAAACAACGGGTTAAAAATCTAATTTAAATGTTAAATATTAATTTGTTGTTTCAAGATTCTACCTATATATATATATATATATATATATATATATATATATATATATATATATATATATATATATATATATATATATATATATATAAGATTCTATCTATCTATCTATCTATCTATCTATCTCTCTCTCTCTCTCTATATATATATATATATATATATATATATATATATATATGATTAAGGACCCGACATGCTACAAAAATACAAGTCGTGAGCTGGGAGCAATGAATTTACGGAAATTATGTGAAAACATTTTATTACGTATACGATATATCTTCAAGGGGCAAAGACAAACTGTAGAGCTCCCCAGTATCTGACCACAGACTCTTATATAACTTTTCACAGACGACGTGGCATGTGACCATGCAACGAGCAGGGATTCGCTGTGCCTGGATCTCCGGGCTTGAAAACTTATATAATGAAGAGGGATTATCTGCAAATTTACAGGGATCAGATTGTATCTGCCGGAAAACTAGCTCCTTTGTTCTTGAAATGAAAGCGAGCAACGTAATTAGTCTACACACAAGGAAGTTTAAAATAATTTAGAATTTTGAAAGGGTTTAGGGGTTTTATATCTTATAGAATATCCCTCCCGCCTGTAAAGAGGCTGACCACTAATGCCTGCATTATTGGGCAGACTCACCCAGCAGGGCGAGAAAAAAGGCGTAGACCGGAAATTTTGAAAAAAATTTGAAAAAGGAAAATTTTGAAAAGATAATTTAGTAGCAGAGTCACACGACCAGTCGTCAAAAAAAATTTATATGAAAAATACACTAGAAAAGTTCACTGTAAATATACACTGTTAATATACATTGTTAGGCCTATACAAATAACAAAAATAAACCAAAAAAATAGTAAATAACTTGACAACGATACACAATTTAAACACTTGACAATTTTCTCTTAAAATTCTCAATGTCATGGAATGAGTCCAAAAAAAAAAAATTCTTCTGAATGAATGAACTATCTGTCCATCATAACTGTCTTTCCTTTCACTATTTGAGGCAGATTTATCACTTTGAAGAGGAAATTACTTAAAACAAAATCACATCAGATTTATCATACTCCTGAAGGAATATAGTATCATAGTCCTCCTTAGGAATTGACATTTTAAAATCACAGTCTTATTCTGCTGTGCCTAAATTATCGCATGCGCAAGCACAAAAAAAATTTCACTTTTCTTGAATAGTAACAAAATAATAATACTCTTGTATGATAACTAAATACTAAAATCCCATTTAACTGTATCACAACATTTCACAACCGAAAAAAAAAATTGTTTCTATTTTATATCAATGACAAAAAAAATTACAAAACATTTATCAAAATTTATTTCAAAATACTCATTCATTTCAAAATTCTCTTTATTATATTTTTAACACTTTTTATTTCTTATTATTCTCATATTCAATACTCATTATTATCTACTTATTTTTCATCTAACATTATTCAGTTATATTCTAAACATCTTTTCTTAATATTCAACTGTGTACACTTATTTTGATTTGATGTGCAGCTCCATGTTTTGTGTTTGAGGTACCTGTTTGTGTCTGTATAGTCAAAACTGCTTAGTTTCAAATTCTTTATAATTCTACGTTTAAGGAGTGAGGGTGTGTGTATTTGTTTGCGTAAAATGTGGGTTTCTTTCTCCCTATTGTTCTGTTACTAACCATTTGAGTTGACCTTCAACTCAAAATGCTTACAGTTGTTTTGAATTGCGTGTTCGTCAGCGGATGATCCACCTTTCTTTTTCTTTTTTTTTTCCTTTTCTCCGTGACGATTTAGAACTGGGTGCGAAAAACAAATACTTACAGAATTTATACTCTTTCATCAAATTACAACAATATTATCAAATTACACTAAAAACACTCATAATGAACTTATCAACTTATAAATTTCAAAAAATCTTTTAAAACCTTAAACTCTAAATCAAACACACATTTCATAACTGAAATAACTTATATCATAAAGAAATGTTCATACAATGCACTTTCAAAACTGATAAAATTGTTTCATCCCAAAATAGTCTTAACTATTATATATATATATATATATATATATATATATATATATATATATATATATATATATATATATATATATATATATATATATATATATATATATATATCTGTGTGTACCTTCACTTAATAAGTACAAATTAAAAATCTCTTTACCATACTGAAGTAGTTGTTTTCTATTAGCTCTTTTTATGTCTGTTATGACTTTTTATGTATCTTTTTATGATGAAGTTAGTCCGCGTTTATAGTAGTTCCTCACTATACGTCTGAATTTTGAAAAATATAGTCATTAAGAGTCATTTTAGGCAGAGATGAACACTTGTATAACTAAGTTTACAGGCACTCTACATAGTACTCTACACAGTACATACAGATGGATTTTTTTAGTACATTAGCACTGGCATGATTATTTTAAAAAGTATAGTCATTTAGAGTCATTTTACACAGGAAGTAACACTAGTACACAACTAAGATACTAAGAATGCAGGTACTTTGTGCAGACAATTCGATTATTTTAGGGCATTACCACTGGTATGAATTTCTTTTTAAAATAGAGTCATCAAGAGTCAGTTTATGCAAGAAAAAACTCTAGTTTACAACTAAGAATATAAGTAGAGATTTCAAGTTTTAAAAAACTTTGTGCCCGAGATCTCTGCATTTTTAAATGTTTAATCTTATCAATAGCTATGAAACTCTATTTGCTGAATTGTTCTCAAATCACATTAATTCAGTAATTTTATTCTGCAATTCTATTGCTACAACCAATTTAAATTTTTAAATTCAGTTTAATGTAACAAACTTTTCACGTAATAGTTAAAGAATCGTACAAAATTATTTTTAAATGTATAAAAACTAGTAAATTAAACGATATAAAATGCCATTTTCATATAACAGAATATTTTTTTGTTAAACTTAGAGAATATCTTGGAATAATTTTGTCTTATGTTTTAAACATTAAAAGTTAATTAGGAGTACTAAAATCTTTCTTCCATTTCAGTGTTACCTTGTGTATGAGAATATTTATGAAATATAATATTAAGCCAAAAATTTAGTGAATAACACATTTTTTTCTCTTTATAATTGCAACGTCAATTATAGTGAAATATTATTTGGCCAAAGAAATGAAAAGATCAACTAAGTATTGCATTGTATAACATTATATGATTTAAAATGTAACGATATGAAAAATGTTACGTCTAGTTTAACTTTATAAACAATTTAAAATATTCAAACTTTACATAAAAGAATGAATATAACACGTTAAAAACTTTTAAGAAAGGAATTCCCTTCTTATAAATTTCCCTTTGCATAAAGTTTAAAGTATTAAGTAACAATAAATTAAAGAGAATATTCTAATATGATGATGTATTTTTAAAGTATTATACTTTAGTTAACCTTCTACTTAAAAGGTACTGCAATTTTGGAAATTCTCACCAAAAGCATATTATGTAACAAAATTATGTAAATCATATCATAAACATTTAATATGTAGGTTTAAAATACATTATTTATCCAAATACATTCAAAGTATACATGCTAAGGTAAATAATATTTTCAGGAAATATAGCGTGAACTTCATTATTAGGAGTCTGAACATGTACATATATATATATGTATATATTGTCTATGAAGTAAAATTAAAAACAATATTAGTAATCAGTTTTGGCCAGTACTCGTGTTTATGATAAATTAGGTGTCAGACTGTCTGAAAGAAAAAAAGTTGTATAATGGAAGGTAAAACCTTTTTCTCAAAAACTGTGAAAATTTGACGAAAATGGAATAATTCAAATTATTTAAATTATTTACTTATGAACACAGTGAAAGACAACTATGTCATTTATTGGATTAAAATTTAATGAGAGCTCTGTAATTATCTTTACGAACTATTCAACCGTGCACTTTACAAGTCAGATAATATAGAATGGCTTTTTGTACCTGAAGTAGATTTTGTAGCGATATGCTTTATGGCAACTCACCATTTTGTTTCGCGCATTCTTGTGAAAAAAAAGGCATAAAAAGGCATTAAGAGCACGTCAGTGAAGGAAAGGGACGTATACAATCTTGCTTTTAAGATGTGAATTTTATGATCCTTTATAGGAATTAAAGCATAATTAAATGCAAAGAAAATACTTAATTCTACGTCACACGCACGCACACGTACTTTTATCCTGCTAGTTTCAGATTTGCAAAACTATGTCCTACAAGTGGCGCCCACGTTCTATAGTGGTTAGCGTCATGAGCTTCCAAGTTTGGGTTCAAATCCCGAGTAAGGGCCTGTTCACATAGAACCCGTCAGCGTCAGCATAAAAAAAATTTAACCAATCATATACCAGTCATTGACCAATTGAACCAATCAGCGCGGACGGAAACTTTGACGCTGACGCTCACGGATTCTGTATGAACAGGCCCTAAAGCTTGGTCTTTAACGTGTTGTCCCCTCACAGGGAACAATGCTGGCTCAGCTAACTGGTGCTCCCGTAATAAAGTAGCCAGCAAATTAGCGGTGAATAACAAAAGGAGAACTTCTCACGGCAAGTGCCCCCACATTAAAAAAATATAGAATTAAAAGTCCTACTTGTGACAAATTATTGCTTTTTTATAGTAAAAAGTACTCCGTGCAATGTGGAAAAAACATTTTTTGTTGTACATTTGTGAGATATTGCACAATATAGTTTAAGTATGTTCTCAAATCAAAATGACACAAAAGCGTTTTAAATTAATTTGGGAATTCTCCATATTCTACCTTGTTAGTAATGGTTTCATAAGTCCCTCGCTCGATGACTTACTTTTACTACATCTCTATTCTTTGATTTTATTTGCGTTCGTTGCTTTGTTAGTTTTAAGCCAAGTATTTATGCAATGACGTGAATTTTCTTTGAAGTTTGTTTCGAAAATTGATTGCTAGATGTACCCAGAATGATGTTGTTAGAAGACATTTTGGTTGTCAATAATCTTTAAAATTCGTTTTGAAAATTGATTGTCAGATATACAACGGAGATGCGTAAGATGTGAAGGTAGAAATACCACTAGCTTCAGCTTTCGAATTATTTGTTTATCGTGTACCATTCCGATTTATTAACAGATCTATTTAGCCGAAAAATACCATTCATGATCAATTTGGAAATAACTACCAGATCAAAACAAAACATGTACAGTGCAACCTCGATTATCCAGACTAACAGGTAACATAGGCAATCCGGAAATAGAAAATCTGTATAATTCGGGTAATATGGGTAATAAGCAAAATAAAATCCTTAACTAAGCAGACTTGCCGTTTATTGCGATAAAAAACTATGTTTTGTAACAAAATTATATAGTATTATTTGCAAGACATTAAAAATATAAAAATAACTTTTCACATCATTTCTTAACAGTTAAAGGGTAAGTCTAGTAAAACTTTCTTAAATTCAACAAAAAACATTTTATTACCATAATTTATTGTACTTTCTATGCAGGACTGTACATTGAATCAAACTAATAATTGAATTTTTGGCGTACTTGTAGTTGTGTTCTTGCTGTCGCATTTAAAAATTATTATCTAATGTGAACATTAAATAAAAAGAATGTCTACAAATCTGATCCAGATTACCGGAGATCCGGATCAATGAGGGTCGGATAAACGACGTTTTACTGTAGGCATATTATACCCAAATTTTACTAAGCTGATGTACCAAAAGATTAGAGTTTCGGAGACAAATACTACTGACAAAAGCAAGAAGATCAAAAAGATAATTGTTAAAAAATAAAATATTACTTACGAATTAGTTTATATTAATTTTTGCAAAGACCGTAAAAATGTCATATATGCATTGTTTTACATATTAACAATCTTCTGTAGAATCCATTACAATTTTCCATTTAACATTATACAACAAATACAATTATGTTTTCTCCTTTAAAAATAGTTTTCTACAAAAGTCTGCAATTTTTACTTTTATACAAATTAAAATGATTCTCATATCCAGAAGAAAAAAAAAATCTTTTTTTCACAAAAAGGCAGTTACTATCTTGTTAAGAAAGATAATAATGCCATAAGAAATGAAAATATTTTAATCATCACCAGAATTTTTTAAATATTTTAATATGCTGCATTTGCCTCTTTTATTTGATGGAAATAATGGATATAACTCTATTTTGTAAGTCATCTGTCTCCTAAATTGTTTCAGTTTTTAACTTTGATACTTCATGAATAATGTAATATGCATGCATTTTTACTAATGAACCATACACATATTTTTTAACTTACATCAGGCTAATATTTCATAGTTATTAAACCGTTATATAAACTAATATCTTGAATTGATTTTGCTATATTTATGTCATCGTTAGATGTTGTAAATGGGGAAAATAGAATATGCCTGTGCGATCAGATGTCCATTTTAATTTCTGTTTTTATCGAAGTTTTTGTTCAAATAATAAAGTAGATAAAATTCATAGAAAACATGCTTGTAGTATTTTTTTATACTACGATCTAAAGGTTTTTATCTCTTTTATTTTTCGTGAAAATTTGGGTAGAGGGTAGTAAGGTTAAACTTCGATAATAAACAGAAAAAATAGAAGGAAAAATCATTGAGATATGGGGGATATTATTTGTTTTCAGGAGTGTTCTATGAGGAAATATCGATAAAGATGCGATTGGGCTACTGCAAGCCATTAAATACATTACACAATTTAGATATTCCGCTTCAGTTGAGGAATTCGGAAAACAATCTTCGATTGCATCGTGATGTATCGATAAAAAACATAGACAGTAGAGTGTTCTTTCGCGTTTATGCTGTTGTATATATATATTTTATCAGGCAAAAAGAAAAAGGGGCAAAAGAAATTACCCAAGATTTAAAAAAAGTGCTATTATTAGTGTTGTTTTGCTGAGGAAAAAGCGTTTCAAGCGTTTATATCGATAGATATTGACAGCTAAGAAAAATTCAGAAAACATTTTAATTTTTGAGTTACTAAAATTAAGTTTGAAAAATATGCTAAAGAAGATGATTACGTGACTTGAAAAATAAGTTTTTAAGATATTGAATATTGTGAAATATTTAGAAAAGGTTTACATGTTTGATAGATATTTCTTGAGACCAGAATTTTATTTATTTTATGTATCAGAAAGGTATTGGAGCTTACAAAATGATATCAACTCATATCAGAAAATTTTCTGGAAGGGAGTGAACGAAAAAGTACAAGTTATTCAGCTAAAATAAGGAAAGAAAAATTAACATCCCTAAATGACCGAAAAAAAAAACGAATGTTCCTTATATTTTCTGTATATATTTTTTACCAGGCAAAAATAAAAAGGGGCGAAAGAAATTACCCAAGATTTTAAAAAATGTGCTTTACTAGTGTTGTTTTGCTGAGAAGAAAGCATTTCAAGCGTTTATATAGGTAGATATTGACAGCTAAAAAAATTTATAAAACATTTTAATTTTTGAGTTACTAAACATAAGTTTGAGAAAACTTGAAAAAGTACTAAAGTAGATGACTACTTGATTTTAAAAGTAAATCTTTAAGACAGTGAATATTGTGAAATATTTAGGAAAGGTTTACATGTTTGATACATATTTCTTGAGACCAGAATTTTATTTATTTTAGGGATCAGAAAGGTATTGGAACTTACAAAATAATATCAACTAATATCAGAAAATTTTCTGGATAAAAGTGAACAAAAAAGTACATGTTATTCAGCTAAAAAAGCAAGAAAAATCAACATCGCTAAATGGTCGAAAAGTAAACAAATGTTCATAATATGTTCTATTTATTTTATTAAAAAAAGAAAATGTTTGTAAAATATGTTCATAAGAGAATGACAGCACATTGAAATCTAAAAATCTAAAATGAAAAGGTAATACAAAAACTGTTGGTGTAGGTATTAAAGATCATACTTTTAGTTACTATACAGGAACAAAAAGAATTTAAAATCGACGGTGAAGGCTATTGTACTAACCCTGTTGGATTCGTTCACCTCACTGTTAACCTATTGTAGCGTACTGGAAAGATGAGGTTATTTTTCCAAAGAACCCACAAGCGCTTGGAACACGCTGCGTGTTTTCAAGGAATGTGTTGTTCGGTTCCACCAGTTTCGGAACACGTGGGGGGATTAAAAACCGTTTCCCTTACAGATGCAGCCACTAAAGCTGTCATCTGAACGTTCTGCAATGTAGTAAAGTTCGTCGTCTAAGAAGAAACTGTCAGCCTATAATCTGCCGGCCCTCCACCCCTTCTGAAAAATCCAGACATTGGGGAGAGCGGCGTAGAACATCGACCCGAGCGGTTGTGTTTTTGTGAGGCTCCTGTTTTTTTGGGCCGGAATGGGCCCTGGAGCACGCACTGTAAATCTGCACGTAAATTAAGTGAATATGTCGAAAATGTCTAATGTTTAATTTTTTTGTTAATAAATTGTTGAATTTTTGTTTTAAAAATTTGGCCTTAGTTTGTTAATTAGAACTCTGTCTTTCTTGGTATGGATCAATAGTTGTGAAATTTCTTCAAAATGCCTCAGAGAGTTTATCAGCCTTACAGTGACGCCACACTATGGAGAAAATGTGTCAAAGAATTGCCGATTTGGATATAAAGATTTATTTTTAATTGTACTCCGCAATAGAGAAAGAAATTTTACATCTTGGGGCATTTTTTGTGGTTTAACAAATTCAAATAATATTTTAATACTTAAATTATTCGGGAAAATAAATATGGTATAGTGTGCTTTAAACGCTCATCAATTCCTTTGGTGGACGAAATTTATAAAATGAATCCCGTTGTAATGTGCAGAAAAGTTCAGGCTATTTGAAAATACCCTTGTTATTGGATTATCGGTATTTATGTAGCTGTAAAAAGTAGACACATCTCCATAGGTTGACGTTGAGGTGAGCGAATCCAATAGGTTCAGTACACAGTAGTCTTAATTATTTGGAGCTATTCATGGATCTAGGAGCCACATCATGTTTGCAATACATGCAAGATCACATGGTAATAGATACAGAAAAAAAAATATACTGAAGTATATGAAATCTAGGAATAATATAGTTGACGAGTTAATTGCTGGGGGTAAATAAAAACGTATTGTAAAACTTTAGCAAATAATGTTGAGGAGGAAATTAATCTGCCAATGGATAAAATAATATTGATATAGCAAATTTATTTGCTATATTAATAATAAAAGTAAAGAGGTTAATTTTTTTATGCATGATTTTGTGTAAAACAAGATGAAATATTGTATAAACTAAGACATAGGAAGTGGTAATTTAATTTTCGCAGCTTGTAAAAAGATTAAAAGCATTAAAATGGACATCAAAATTTTTTGTTATGAAGTTTTAAAAAGTCACTCTATTCAACGGCAGAACAAGTTTTATTTGTGTTTGTATTTAGTACTTAAACAAAGCAACATTTATTAAGAATGGATTTACTAAAAGGTAGAATGCATCAATGTTTATCAGACTTTTGTTTTACACTAGAACTATCAAGTAACTTTAAAATGGCTGTTTTTATTTAACGTTGATAGATATTGGTATATATTAATTGTTGGAAGTTCTAGTAATAAATAAGCTAAAAAATTTAAAATGTTAAAGGACGTCTTTGGTAAATAATCTTTTTCAAGTTTAAAGCTTTGGAAGTATTTTTACGGCTTCAAAATACCCGTTTATCAATAGATGACAATTCACGTATTGAACGAAAAAGACTACTATAATGCTATAAAAATCACAGCAGACATAAAAAATTTAAAGGTTTCAAAAATACATCTAAGCTTTTTTCTTATTAGGAGATGGGTATGATGAATAGCAGAAGTGGATCTTATTTTTCAAAGGTATTGTTTTTTATTCTATTCGAAGGTTAGTTCTTTAAAGCTGATGAATAACAGATGCCCTTGATAATGTTGCAGAGGTTAAGCATTTCTTTTCTTTCCGAAAATTCCCCTAGCATTAAAAAAAAAAGCTGATAATTTAAACTTATGAATATTAATATGAAGATCAACTACAATGATAACTTTTAGAATAACTTAAATAGTAAAAAAAAATCTGGAATTATAAAATGTATAAAAACTGCCAATTTCTAATTGAACCTTTAGCTTACGGGGCCCATTTTTCCGACTCCCTCTTTAGAACGGGAAATTTCGTACCCCCTTTGTCAGAACGCCGTTAAGGAGGATATATATATATATATATATATATATATATATATTCATTCTTGGGCCCGTATTCTTGGGGTAAATGCTATCCCACCCCGTAAGGAAAACGTTAACATGTTTCGTATGTCATTTGAGCATACTCTCCCAATTTACATAGAGACTACATGAAAGATTATTTTTCAAACTTTCTTTAACTTTTTAAAACTCGAAGTATACTTTAGAGATTTTTAAGAGTTTTTCATATTTAATCTTCCTAAGCATATAGCCTTTAGCAGAGGAAATGGGAAAAATAACTGTTTTATAATTTTGAAGAACAGAGTTATACCTGTTTAAAAAGACGAATTTTTGAGAAAAGTATTTTTTGGGAAAAAAACCTCAGATTGTGGAATGGAAATTTTTTACATGTGAAGAATTATTTTTACTTTTTATTATTATTCTTTGGTTTTCTCCATTATCAAATACTGCGATTTAAACAGAAAATGCAGGAAAAGAAGAAGAGGAAAGAAAAAGCACATAAAGAAACTCGAAGGGGGAAATGAAACATATTTTGAACAGAAGTCCGGGAATAAATATACCGATGACGATAACGATTACGATTCCAGGCTATTGAACAAGTTCGAAAATAATGGGATTCCTTCAGTCTTCATTGATTTGGATAATGATCTTCGATAGTATCATGGCGTAGAGTAAATAATGTTCCTGAATAAATAAAAAGACGGAAAACTAAAGGAATAATGCAAACAACTTTTTGAATGCGTTTTTTTTTATTATTTGGAAATCAGGAATAGCAAAAATAAGTTATTAATACAGTGAAATAAAAAAAGGAAATTGATATTTTTTATATTTTCAAAAACTTTGTATGCTTGATTTAAAGTTTCATTTAAAACTAAAATTTTTAAATATTTTTATGGGGCAAGCGATAAGAATTTTAAGAAATATTTATTTATACAAAAAGATTTTTTGGGAAGTAACAAAAATTTATCATTTATGTTTCAGTCATTGACTGTATTTTACATATGTCTGTAACAATGGTACAATTTTTTTTTCATGTAATTTTGCTTAGTTTTATCGCCCAGTCCTAAAAGCCAATACCTCAATCAGCAGAATATATAAATTCATAACGCATTACTCACGAAAAAGAAAAAAAAAGATTAATAAATGCTTTACATACATGTTTTAAGGCTGATGTGTACTAATCCTATTGGATTCACTCACCTCAATGTTAACCTAAGGAGAAAATGTGTCAATAGATTGCCAACTTGCATTTAAAGATTTTTTTTTAATTGTACTCCGTAATAGAGGAAAAAAAATATGAAACCTTCGGCCATTTACCGTTTAAAAAAATAGAAATGATATTTTAAAATTCAAATTATTCGGGAAAAAATCTGATATAGTGTGTTTGAAACGCTCCTAAATTCGCGTGGTGGATGAAATTTATAAAATTAATCATGTAGCAAGGTGCAAAAAACTGCAGGCTATCTGAAAATATCATTACTTTTTGGATTATCAGCATTTATGTAGTATAAATAGTCTACAAATGTCTACATATGTTAACGCTGAGGTGAGCGAACCCAATAGAGTTAGTACACAGCAGCCTTAAGGGCTTTTACTACATGCGACTATTACCTGAATATAATTATTTTTACCATTCATTTATTAAAGTCATTAATGAAATCTCCGGAAAAGTTTTAAGATTCCCATAGTACTTCATTCATAATAAGAAGATCCTTTATAAGTAATTCAATTGCTACTTCCTTTAAATCTATTCTTTCCGAAAATTTTTATTTAAGATATATTAAAAACCTACTTTTAACATTTTGCATTCTATGCAATTACGTCTAGGTAATTTCTTATGTAGGATTTTTTTTAAAAATTGTGTTAACCTTTAGCTTACGGGGCCCATTATTCTGATTCTCTCTTTAGAACAGAAAATTTCATACCTCCTTTGTAAGAACGGCCATTAAGGGAGTTTATATATATATATATATATATATATATATATATATATATATATATATGCCGGGTGTCCCAACAATGGCCGACGATTTCAAAAATCAATTGAAGAAAAACGGAAGGTGATAGAAATGCACGGTTTGCTACATTCTGCTTAGGTAACCAAGGAATTTCTTCTCAACAATTTTCAAAATTAGTTACAAAGTTCGTCAAAAAATGGCGCTGCTGACTGGGAAAACTATAAAACTATGTTTTCAAAATAACCACCGTTTGCAGCAACAACGTCGCGCAGTCTGAGGTCAAAATTCGCAGACGCCCGTGTAAACATTTCAGTTTGAATGTTCTGACAAGCAGCAGAGATGTATTGTTCCAGTTCATCTACAGTTTGTGGATTGTGACGATAGACCTGGTCTTTGAAGTACCCCCAAAGAAAAAAATCTCATGGAGTCAAATCTGGCGGATAGGGAGGCCAATCTATGCCACTTAGCGCATGCTTCTTGCTTTGAAAACATTGTTTTATAGTTTTCACAGTCAGCAGCGCCATCTGTTGACGAACTTTGTAACTAATTTTTAAAATTTGTGAGAATAAATTCCCGGGTTACCTAAGCAGAATGCAGCAAACCGTGCATTTCTATCACCATCCGTTTTTCTCTAATTGATTTTTGAAATCGTCGGTCATTTTTGGGACACCCGGCATATATATATATATATATATATATATATATATATATATATATTCATTCTTGGGCCTCTGTTCTTGGGATACATGCTATCCTGCCCCATGAGGAAGAGGTTAAGAGGAAGCTGAATATAAATGTCTTCGTACATTACTATGAAAATATTATTAAAATTACCCATATCATCTATACAATTCAAATATAGATTAGTTATACCATACGTGCCTTTGAAAATTATTAATTTCATCCATCTTATCCGTGAAATCAATGAGTCATTTTACGATTTCATCCTACCCTAAGAAAATGCGAAGAAGATACGATTTATGGCAAACAAAATTAGCCTCTATTTTTTTTCCTTCTGCCTTTTTTTTATGTATCTGTTGTTGTTCTTAAGAGCTAATGGCGCTTTTTCAGTGAGGCTTAAGAAAAATATCGACAAAAGCTTAGGGCATCTTGCCGACCCATTTAACAACCTCGGGATTCAAGGGTTTTCGCCTCACAAAATAAGCTTGGATTGTTTTGTAATGTATCAGTCAAAGACAGAGTGATACAAAATTCCATCGATACTTTTTTTTATATATATTAACTGCGATCGATTCAGAGAATAAAAAATAATTCCCTCTTTGGAATAGATCAAATCTTTAAGGTTCTGATTTCGGAACTTGTTATGAATTCTTTAATTAAAACTGTAAGCAAAGAGTAGGTCATAATTTTAAAAAAATTTAAAAAGGCAAAAGCAATGGAAGATATTAATAACCAGACCATTTATTATAGTTAAACATATACTTTAGCATTATAACAAAACATACATCCTTTATAAACTAATATAGCATATGCCGGTCGAAATTTATAATACTTAAAACGCTAATTACTCCTGACCACAGACTGATTAAAGAGAGTATATTTAGCAATATATATATTACGGTTTGACTCAGCTACCTGAAGTATTGATTAAAATGCGGTAATAATTATGTGTGCAATAAATCATCCGCGATAAGTAATGTTCTGGGACAAATACACCCACTGAATAAATAAATTTAAGTACTCTCATGCTGTATGATCGAAAAAAAAGTGAAAAGGCAGGAAATATAAATTTTCTAATTAAAAGCTCGGAATGCTCTTAGATGTTTTTAGTTCTTATGTTTCTAAATTATAAAAATATTGTAAGAAAAAAAATTTCTTTCAAGCCCTGGGTTAACCTTTTCCTTACGGGGTGGGATAGCACGTATTCCAAGAAAACGGGCCCAATAATGAATGAATGAATATAAATATATATATATATATATATATATATATAAATATAAAATATGTATATATATATATATATATATGGTCCCCTCCATTATGATCGAGCACCACCAAGGGCGACATCAGTGCGCTCGAACCTTCCCCACCCACTGACCTCATAGAAGTACTTTCCAGTCTACAGATTTAACGTGTCCATATCCGGACTAGACATGACGGTATTTAATGGTGCTCGTCGATTAATCTGTGATCCGAGCAACATCAGTACCGAAAGCCGACGCGCTAGCACTAGGCTACCTCTGAGCCTTGTTAAGACTCTTTTGCCAAACATCGTGAGCAAATGGATAATAGTTTTACTTACAGAAGTTCAACTAAATCATTGATATCCCTTAGTTTCGATCTGCTCAGGTTTACATAAGATCAACAAACAAATAAGATTCAGGCATGTGGAAATAAATCTGAGGAAATACAAACGCACCTGTAGTCATCTCAAGTAAAAGGATTTGGAGCGCATATATTTTAAAAGTGTCTTGACTACAACTGGCAGATTGTGTCTTCGGCCAACGCACCTCTTTAACTACCTCTTATACCGCCGTGTACTAACCCTGTTGGATTCGCTCACCTCAATGTTAACTTATGAAGAAAATATGTGTAAGTATTTGCAGCTACATAAATCTGATAATCCAATAAAAATAGTATTTTCAGATAGCCTGAACTTCTCTGCACCTTTCAACAGGATTCATTTTATACATTTCTTCCACAAAGGGAATAAAAAATGAGCGTTTAAAACACATTATACCAGATTTTTCCTCCGAATAATTAAAATTAAATACAAAAATATTTAATTTTAACTATTCGGGGTAACTTAACCCCTTAACAATAACATAATTTTGAAGAAAACAGTAAAAAAAGTGCCTATTTTTTCCCGGAGGATTGCATTTATTTCTTGATCTGCCTCATCTAGTTTTAAAAAACCCATCCCCTATTACATTATAAATAGTGTGGTGCTACCATCTGGTATGTAAAGTAAGAAATAAAAAATTTTCAGGGTAAATGAAATGGATTGTTTTTAATCTTTTTGGTGCGTTACTTTTGAGCACTCCAGTCCGGAATATCACGGGCACGAGAAATAGAGGGCGAAACCTCACCCAGTAATTTTGACGGTAGCGAGAAGGAAGGGGTTGAATTCGTATATAAATACAAAATATTATTTGTATTTAAAAATAATTAAAAATGCTCCAAGGTGTAAAATTTCTTTCTATATTATGAAGCACAATTTTTTTTAAAAAATCTTTGAATTCAAGTCGCAATCTTTGGGCACATTTTCTCTATAGGTCAACATTGAGGTGAGAGAATCCAATAGGGTTAGTACATAGCAGCCTTAAAAGTGAGGTGCTCGTCTTCTTATAACACATTTGAAAGTAAATAAAACCATAATAGAAAATAATGCTAAAGAAGAGAAACAAATATTTCAGGAAATGCGCAACTGCAAAATTTTAATAAAGTAAACCAAAACTATTATCACGTTTTGCCTGTAGGAAAGCTAGAGAATGCATGTCTAATATGGAATTCGGAGCATTCATAAAGAATTTTGCTTATAGTACAAAATTAAGTTAAAATGTTTTCTTTGGGAATAAAGAGGAAGAAATTAAGTATGGAATTGAAAACAGTGTTCCCAGTTTAGCGAATGCCGGACATATGAGAATTTTAGAAGAGTGAACTAAATTCTCCCGCATGAGGAGAAACCGTAGATTTAGAATTTTATCTGGAATCTGTTTTATTTGAGAAAATAAATGAGATAATGATAGCCAGATCTTTCTTTCTTTGACAGTAATTGCATGAATACGTTGAAATTGCAATCAATAATTTATATTTTAAGAGAAAAAATGTAGTTTGTTTTAATATTTGAAATGTGATCTGATATTAAATAATAATTTTTTAAATGAAACTTGGTAAAAGAAAACTTTAGGAAAAAACATTCTTCATGTAGTAGCTGAAAAACTATACTCTTGAAAGTAATTATAAAAGCTTCATTAGTTTATACGTAATGAACACTTCTTCAATTCCACAATAAATTAAAAAGGGTGGTTACATGTTTCGAACTAGTTAATGGTTCATTAACAGGCCAAGGAGAATAATGATTAACTATTAACTGGTCCGAAACATGTAACCACCCTTTTTAATTTATTGTGGAATTGAAGAAATAGTCATTACGTATTTATTATCCACAAGTTTCCAGTAAATTCATTAGTTAGTTTCTACTTTTGCTGATGACAAGGATTTTAAGAAATGTTCAAATGATGATGCGATCTTCCTGCTTTTTCTGTAAGTTTAGCTTAAGGATGCTGTGTACTAACCCTATTGGACTCGATCATCTCAGTGTTAACCTATGGAGAAAATGTGTCTACTATTTAAGGTTACATAAATGCTGATAATCCAATAAAAATGGCGTTTTCAGACTGCCTGAAATTATCTGCACATTGCAACAAGATTCATTTTTAAAAATTTCATCGCCCAGAGGAATTTAGGAACGTTAAAAACATACTGTAATTGATTTTTTTCCGAATAATTTAAATTAAAAAATATTATTTGAATTTTTTTCCAAAAACAAAAACTGTCCCAATGTATAAAATGTTTTCTCTATTAAGAAGTACATTAAAAATATCTTTAAATCCAAGTCGACAATCTTTGCACACATTTTCTCCATAGATTAACACTATATAGATTAACACTCCATAGATTAACACAGGTGGCGAATACAATAGGGTTAGTACACAACAGCCTTAGGGCCTGTTCACATAGGAGTCCGTTGCGTTGCATTAAGGAAAAGATGACGTTGAGACGAAAATAAACCAATCATAGGCCTCCAAACGATTAGCAATGAAATTTTTAACGCCTGTGATTTGTTTATTTTCGTATCAACGTCATCTTTTCCTTAACGCTAAACAACGGACTCCTATGTGAACAGGCCCTTAGAGTAAAACTACTTTGATGTAGTGTTAGAGGATTTTTATAAAAAAATGATTTCCGTTTTGCTGATATTAACTCATCAGCAGGCACGCCCGTGTATAAAGTGCAACATTTTCCTAGTTTTGAATGGTTTGTTTTTACATGTAAAGTTTGAATGTTTTAAGCACTTTCTATTTATAGCTATACTCTTTCTAACGAAGATCTGATTTTCTGACCCATCTATTCCTTTCCATTCATTTGTTAGTCGTGATTTAACCGTGGTAAACCAGCGATTATACTGGATTACAATACGGCAAAAGCAGGAGCTGATGTAGTCGATCAGATGTGCAGCTATTACACGGTATCCCGCATATCACGAAGATGTACAATCTCATTGTTTTTCAGGTTTTTGTACATAATAGGAATCCATTCGCAAGTTGTCCTTAGATCCAATAAACCGGACAGTTTTAAAATAAGGCGATTCTATCTGCATTCTTCGGCCTTTAATTATAAATATATCTCAATATTATCAACATTTTATACCATGTCATAAAACTCAGAATCATGATTTTCAATTTCAAAAGAAAAAGTTTATTGCAAATGGAATAATGAAGATTGAAAGAGACGTTGCACTTTGTGCCACGCGCGCCTGCTGGTGTTCCAAAAATCGGCGGGCCCGCTGAAGGGTTAAGTCTGCTATGTACTAACCCCACTGGATTCGCTCACCTCAATGTTAACCTATGGAGAAAATTTGTCGACGGATTGCCGACTTCGATTCAAAGATAGAAAAAAAATTGTACTCCGTCATAGAGAAAGAAATTTTACACTTGTGTACATTTTTCGTTTTTTTTAAAATGCAATTAATATTTTAAAATTCAAATTATTCGGGGAAAAATCTGGTATAGTGTGTTTTAAACGCTCATAAATTCCTTAGGTGGACGAAATTTATAAAATTAATCCTGTAGCGCTTTGCAGAAAAGTTCAGGCTATCTGACAATACCAACTTTATTTCATTATCAGAATTTATGTACCTGTAAATAGTTGAAAAAAATATATTTTAAATAAAAAAATTTGGTGCAGTGCTTAACCCCTCTATAGAGAGAGAGCCAGTACTATCCCTCAAAATGTCAATCCTAAGGGGGTTGGAATTCTCGAACCGTCAACTGGACTCCTCCCACCACAAGAGTCTGCAAGAAGAGGAAATACGATTTTTTTTCTTAGTACATAGCAGCCTTAATCCATATTCTAAAAATACGTAGATCTGTATATGAATCTTGTTGGAACAATGATCACCCAAGAATATGTGCGTTGTAAAAAAAAGTATAATAGCTGGATGTTCGTGTAAGTTTCATATACCTGTTTGAACTATAATCTGTTTTTTTCATTCATTTTGAATCTGTGATCTCTTCTCCTTGATATACCCCAAATCACCTGTCATAAAGTAGTATCTACTTTATAAACTCCCTCACCTTTATTTCTAACGTTAGATAGCCCACTTCCTTAACTTAGTGGATTGTATCCGAATCTTTTATTGCAATCTAGTGTATATCTATTCCGTATACGCCACAATATCAAAAGGAAAGGCTCTTTCCACGTGTTTTCCTTCAATCAACTTATCGTTTCGCGTCATTATAAAGATGGGTAACTTTCTATCGGGGTAAAAATAGTTGCATGATAATACTCTAGAAGATTACACTCTAGATCCTTGAGTTAGAGAGTAAATACACGAACTCTCACTTTCCTATTCACGAATTCCGACAACGATCTTCTATTGCACAGAAACGATATCGATTTCAGTTTTAGCCTCTGTTACAGTCTAGAAAACTCTCGATAACGAGGGTTACTATAAGAAGCAATAGAAGGCGTACTAAAAGAAAAAAGGTTAAGTGGTAAGTTCTCTGTTTTCGGGATTGTTTCCATTTTGGTAAGTATGTGTTCGAATAAGGCTACTTTGGTGAATGATCAAAAATTGCCTCTTTCTGTTTTTATGACTGTTATAAAGAAGGAACTTTTTCCTCTCGGTGGTGTATTTTCCTCTAATGATAGGAAGAGTTATTAAAATCGTGTGTTTCTTCTCGAACAGTGTGAGCATTGCTACCTAGATAGTACGAATGCTGAATGATGTGAATACATTGTGTAGAAATTTTGAATGAAAGAAGTCAGTTTTAGGGCTTTATATTTCATTTACGAAATAAAATGCAGTAAATTTATTAATTCAAAATGCTAATCTTTAGCGAATTTTTTTTAAATTTAAATCCCTATGTTCGCATCCAAACAGGCAGAATAGCGAAAGAGTTATTGAACATATCCAAAACTGACCAATATTTAACATTAAATACCAATAGCTTCTAATATATATATGAATATATATATATATATATATATATATATATATATATATATATATATATATATATATATAAATATATATTATATCTGTGACTTAGTAAAAGAAGTGCTTAGTCAGTTTTCTCCAAGATGACTTTGTTTGCTTGTGTCTCTTTAAAAATTATTATTTTCAACGTAAGTAGTACCCAAGGCTGTCCGATGCTTTAAAAGTGCTTTCGAAACCATTGTACAGACTTGGGTACTTCTTACAATGAAAAATAATATTTTTTTAAAGAGACATAAGCAAACAAAGATATCTTGGAGAAAACTGACTTAGGCACTTCTTGTACCAAGCCACATATATATATATATATATATATATATATATATATATATATATATATATATATATATATATATATATATATATATATATATATAATATAAATATATATATATATATATATATATATATATATATATATATATATATATATATATATATATATATATATATATATATATATATATATAATATAAATATATATATATATATATATATATATATATATAAATATATATATATATATATATATACATATATATATATATATATATATATATATATATATATATATATATATATATATATATATATATATATATATATATATATATATATATACTCAAAATCATTGAAAAATCATATTATAACATATGTGCGATATAGATAACATATGTGCATACTCTATTTATCAATTTTTCCTTATCGATAGGTTATTCGTTTTGAATTTCATGCAAATAAAATCAAGTCAATATTGCTTTAGTATTGCTTTAGTAGTAAATATTGGCTTAGTAGTAAAACACTAAAAGTCAATATTGCTTTAGTATTTTACAAATGTATGGTAGTCTCTGGTTATCGTATCGACAGATCGATCTACCTTTAGATATGATACAAACAGTATCATGGTACGTATAGAGTCTATCTGTTAACAAAATCTGTGAGTCATTTAAGAAAAAAATAATAACTTACGATTACTTTTTTAAACAGTATTATTTAAAAAATATTCAGTATTGATACGTTTTATTTGTTTTGATATTTTTTTGCATGACAAATACCACAGAGTGTATATAGCTACAGGAATGGGTTTCGAACTTTCGATTTTATGAGAAGATATTCATATTATTAACATTTTGCATATACATATAAACGAGAAAGCCCAAAGGGAAATTTAGCAAGCTAATGTATTTCATTGATAACAACTGCAGCGGTCAAATCTTGCTCAGCTTAATTTGAGCCTCAGTGTGCAAACAATCTGTCATAAGATGGACCCTTTTACAGTACGATGATTTTCTAAAGCGAATTTGAAAACGAAATTTTCTAAAAGGAAAATGAAACCATTTTTTTCCAATACTAATTTTTGGACTCAGCTTTTGTGTATCGATTGACTCTATACCAGTGGTTCCCAACCCGTAGAAGTCTGCGGACCACTAAGCCAGAATTTGTACCATGTACGGACCACCCCACTCCCAACCGACTTGAGGTGGGGGAACTTTCCGGGGGTATGGGGGTATAGAATATCCCTCAGGCAAAAAGGATACGGGATTAACGTACTCACATTCTTATGTATCATATTCTAATAATAAAATAATTATGTTAAACGTTTAACAAATTTTAATTCAAATCCTGATAGTCATCGGATATATTCGGCCCATCTAGTTCGATGACCATTGCTTTCAAAATCCCTATTTATTTGGCAACTTATTTATATGTGGTGCCGGACCAATCCCGAGGCTTTCGCGAACACCAGTTGGAAACCACTGCTTTAAACGTACCATGATACTGTTTGTTTCCTTTCTACGAGTAAATGTAGAGCTATCTATAATTGCCATGTCTCTTGTCAGCGTATGTCAGATGTAGATGAGAGTGTATACGAAAAGTAAATTCAATATCCTAATCTACGTGCTGTTCTTAAATTCTCAATAACACAACACACGAGATATGCGATCTATAACTTGATCGCATAAATTCCACTATTTTTTTCTATGCCGAAAATTCCAGAGAACTAGATGGGCCTAATATATCCGATGACTATCAGGTTTTGAATTAAAATTTGTTAAAAGTTTAAGATAATTATTCAACACCTGATAATCAGCGGATATATTCGGCCCATCTTGTTGTCTGGAATTTTATGTATAGAAAAAAAATTGTGGAATTAATGCGACCAAGTTATAGACCAAGTATAGAATTTAAGAACTGCAAATAGATTAGGATATTGAATTTACTTTTCGTCTACACTCCCATCTACATCTGACATACGCTGACAAGAGACATGACGATTATAGATAGCTCTACATTTACTCGTAGAAATACAACAAACATCATCATGGTACGTTTAGAGCTGTTTTTCCCAACTGGTGGTTCGCGAAAGCCTCGGGATTGGTCCGGCACCACATGTAAATAAGTTGTCAAATAAATATGAATTTTGAAAGCAATGGTCATCGAACTAGATGGGCCGAATATATCCGATAACTATCAGGTTTTGAATTAAAATTTGTTAAAAGTTTAACATAATTATTTTATTATTAGAATATGATACATAAGAATGTGAGTACGTTAATCTTGTATCCTTTTTGCCTGAGGGATATTCTGTACCCCCATACCCCCGGAAATTTCCCCACCTCAAGTCGGTTGGGAGTGGGGTGATCCATACATGGTACAAACTCTGGCTTAGTGGTCCGCAGACTTCTACGGGTTGGGAACCACTGGTATAGAGTCTGTAGTGTATTAACTCTAACTGCTAACGTCCATGGACGGTTTAACTGTGACCGAGAGAGTACGCGGAATAGGGAAGCGCGGAAAGTTTCGCTTTCACTCTGTAACTATGTTTCTTGTCAGTGTCGTGTTGTATATAGATGTACCATAGAATTTGATTAAATGTATGATAAAAATGATAAAGAGCATTGATTAACACACACACAAAAGTCGGCCACGACAGACTGGCGACGAGCATGGGATCCGAAGCCTGTTGATTCGGTAAAATCGAAACAGTGTTCTTCCAAAGGATAGGGTAAAAAACCCGAAGACGGCTCAAGGTAAAAGTTGTTTATCTTTTTGATCAGAGGAGAAAATGGAGCAGCAAATTGCTGAATTATTGCGTCAGAATCAGGAACTGATTCGAGCTTTGCAAAATAAGGAAAACGGTTCTCATAATAAAGTTACCGTACAGTTTGAGAAGTTCAATGAAGAATATGAAAACTTCGATAGTTTTATTGAACGTTTTGAAACATACCTCGATGTGCAACAAGTAACGGTTGATAAAAGGGCTAAAGTTTTTATTTCATCACTTAGTCCGAAGTTATATCAATTGCTAAAAAATCTGCTGGCTCCTGACATCCCTTCTGACCAAAGTTTAGAGAAATTAAAAGATGTTCTTAAAAAACATTTGACTCCTAAACCTTTAATTATCCCTTCCCGCCATAAATTTCTTAATCGTAAACAGAATGAGGGGGAAAGTATAAATAACTACATAGCGGAACTCAGAGCACTTGCAATAAATTGTGACTATGATAATAATATGTTGAATATTATGTTGCGCGATGTGTTTGTTAGCGGCTTAAAAGATAAGGCAATTTTAGATAGATTATTTGAAGAGGATAATATTGATCTAGAGAAAACTTTGCAAATTGCGTTAGCTATGGAAAAGGCATTTAGAGGGGCAAATGATGTTATGGGTCGTTCTTCTGGAATCAATATAATAAATGTAGGGAAAAAAAATAAACCTTACATGAAATCAAACAAGAAACAAAATTTTGTGGAAAAGCAGAAGAAAGGTGACTTTTGTACGCGGTGCACAGGTACAAACCATAATAAACAAAATTGTAAATTTATTTCTAGTAAATGCAATTTTTGTTCGAAGATCGGGCATATCCAAAAGGCATGTTTTTTTGCAAAGAAAGCTAATGCCACATCTGTGAAACAAAAACAGGTAAATTTAAATGAGGTTAATCAAAACCAAAACCAAGTTCCGTTGTATAAATTGAATTCTGATGAAGGTACATTACGTGAGGAAAAACCGAAACGACCTCCAATAATGATCAGTTTAAAAATTGAGAATAAAAACTGTGTAATGGAATTAGATACGGGGGGAACGGTAAGCGTAATGAGTATAAGAAATTTCAGGGAAATTTCAAATAAGAAAATTCAACCTACTAACTTAGTTTTTCGAACTTATAAAGGTGACTCATTGGTACCCATGGGGTATGTCACTGTGAAAGTAGAATATAAAAATCAAACTTTGAATTTGAACTTGTACATTGTAAAGGAAAACTTGGATACGATTCTAGGTCGCGAATGGCTTTATAAGATAAATCTTGATTGGAATGCCATAAAAACATTAAAAGTGGAAACGAAAGTGAACTTAAATAAACTTTTGGAGGAATATAAAGAAATTTTTGATAACAAACTTGGGGAAATAAACAACCATGAAGTTCAGTTGGAATTGAAACCAAATGTCAAACCAAAATTTTGTAGGTTTAGAACGGTACCCTTTGCTCTAAAAAGTCGAGTCGAAAACGAAATCGAAAGACTAGAAAAAGAGGGCATCATAGAAAAGGTAGAAAGTTCGGAATGGGCTACGCCTGTGGTACCAATTGTTAAGCCGGATGGTAGCATACGTCTATGTGCGGATTATTCAGTTACCCTAAATCCAAATTTAATTGTACCTCAGCACCCCTTACCAAGACTCGAAGAAATATTCACAAGCTTGAATGGGGGAAAACAATTTTCAAAAATAGACTTCAAACATGCATATTTGCAAATGCAAGTTCATCCTGAAAGTCAAAAATTGTTAACAATTAACACGCATAAAGGATTGTTTATCTGTAAAAGGCTGATGTATGGGTTAAATGGAGCACCTGCCATTTGGCAGCGCTATGTTGATGGGTTGTTTCATGGCATAGACGGTGTTAAGGTATTTATGGATGATGCGAGAATCACCGGAGTTGACGAAAGTTCACATTTTAAAGCTTTAGAAATTTTTTTCAAAAAGTGTAAAGAACATGGCCTAAAACTCAATTTAAGTAAAAGTCAGTTTTTTCAAAATGAGATTAATTTTCTGGGACATAAAATTGATTCTAATGGATTACACAAAACTGATGAGAAAATTTCTGCTATTGTGAAAGCCCCAATACCTAAGGATGTACAGGAAGTAAAGAGTTTTTTGGGATTGGTAAATTTCTATGGGAAATTCTGTCCAAATTTGGCTACTATAGCAAATCCTCTAAATAACTTAACTAAAAAGGGAATCAAATTTAATTGGTCTAGGGGTTGTCAGGATGCTTTTGATCAAATAAAAAAAGAAATCTGTTCACCTAGAGTTCTGGTTCATTATGAACCAAACTTACCTCTATTGCTGGCAACTGATGCTTCACCAGTTGGTGTAGGTTGTGTGTTATCTCACCTACTGCCAGATGGAACAGAAAGACCAATAGCCTTTGCATCAAAGACTTTAACGAAAACAGAACAGAAATACTCCCAAATTGACAAAGAAGCTCTTGCAATAGTATGGGCAGTAAAGAAATTTTATTTGTATTTAAAAGGCAGAAGATTCACCTTGATAACCGATCATAAACCGTTAGTTGCAATATTTGGATCAAAGCGAGGACTCCCAATACTAACAGCTACCAGACTTTTACATTATGCACTAACCTTGCAGTCTTTCCAGTTTGACATAGTTTATCGAAATACTAAAGACCACGGGAATGCAGATTTTCTCTCTCGATTTCCCAAAACTTCAGAAGAATTAGAAGTTAAAGACGACATTACGATGTTCCAGATGTCGCAAATTGAAACCCTACCTATCACTTCAAAGGATTTGCGGGAAGCAACAGGGAAGGATGAGGAATTGGGTCTACTTTTGGAAGCCTTGAGGAAGGGCCAAAATTTAGAAGGGAGAGAAGCCCAATATACCATAGAAGATGGATGTATTATGTACGGGCAGAGAGTTTGTATTCCAAAGAGATACCAGAAAAATGTCTTGGAAGAGTTGCACCAAGGGCATCTGGGTATGGTTAAGATGAAGGCGATTGCCAGGTCGTTCGTTTATTGGAAAAACATCGATAAAGACATCGAAGAAGCTGCAAGAAATTGTGTTGACTGTGCCAGACATAAAGCTGATCCTGCGAAAGTGAAAGTTCATCATTGGGAATACCCGAGTACGCCCTGGGAGCGTGTGCATGTGGATTTTGCTGGTCCTATATTTGAATATATGTTCCTGTTAATAGTGGATGCACATTCCAAATGGTTGGAAGTTTATCCGATGAAGAAAACCACAACAAACAAAACCATCGAGTGTCTCAGAGACTGCTTTGCGAGATTTGGGTTGCCAGTTGTACTAGTAAGTGACAACGGACCACAGTTTTCGTCTTACGAATTTCAGAGATTTATGCTGAATAATGGCATAAAACACAAAACTAGCTCACCATTCAAGCCGTCGAGCAATGGTCAAGCCGAACGCTATGTGTATACACTGAAGCAATCACTGAGAGCAATGCAAAATTATGATGGTAGTATAGAACAGAAACTAAGTACATTTTTATTGCAATACAGGAAAGCTCCAAACGTTACGACAATGCACAGTCCATCCATGCTATTCTTAAAACGAGATATTAGAACAAGGCTTGATTTACTTTTACCTGACTTAAAATCAAGAATCCAGGAAAGGGTAAGAAAGGGTGTATTTGAATTTCAAGATAGAAAATTCAATATTGGTGATTCTGTGGCAGTCAGAGATTACCGAGCAACTAATTCAAAATGGAAGTTTGGACAGGTTGTAAATCAAGACGGTGCTCTCCACTATACCATTGATGTTCAAGGCATACTAGTGAGAAGGCATGTTGATCAAATTCGTTCAGTGGGGAATAAAGTGCAAGAAAGTGATTCCGTACGAAATGTATTTCGTAGGTTCCCTACTGGAAATATTACTGAGAAGGCCTCAGAAGTCCAGCACAGTGATAGTCCTACCTCTCATCAGGGCCCAAATAAAAAGGCTGAAGTTCCAGCTTCACCAGCAGTGTCATCAGCTGATATCCCTGTTCAGGACTCATCACCAGTGCACTCAAAACCGTCATCGACTCAAACCAGTACACCTTCAAGCCAGTCTAGTACACCACCAGTGCGCGACATCCCAAGCCATGTGCCTAGACGCTCTGGAAGAATCCGAAGACCACCCCAGAGACTTGATCTTTAATAAAGGGGGAGGAGATGTAGTGTATTAACTCTAACTGCTAACGTCCATGGACGGTTTAACTGTGACCGAGAGAGTACGCGGAATAGGGAAGCGCGGAAAGTTTCGCTTTCACTCTGTAACTATGTTTCTTGTCAGTGTCGTGTTGTATATAGATGTACCATAGAATTTGATTAAATGTATGATAAAAATGATAAAGAGCATTGATTAACACACACACAAAAGTCGGCCACGACAGAGTCAATCGATACACAAAAGCTGAGTTCAAAAATTAGTATTGGAAAAGCGGTTTCGGTTTCGTTTTAGAAAGATTCGTTTTCAAATTCGTTTTAGAAAATTATTGAACTAGGATCACTTGAACAGAAAATTGGAAACCACAATAGTCTATGACTAAAAGGGAGAGAAAAAAAAATATCATTTCCCACCAAATAATACTATTTCATCTTGCCTAAATGAAAATCTCAAAAAACGTGAATGAACTTCCTATCGCAACTATTACAAAAGGTAACCCAACTTGCAGCATGACCTTATGACAATACACGTATAACATGCCTATTTACTGAACGGCCTGGCAAAAGAAATAAGCAACCTGAAAGATCTTATCATTTGACTGCTCCCTTAATGTGAGTTTTCAACCTGATGACGACTTTGATTTTTCTGGGCAATCTTTTTTCTTATTTCCCTTAAAACATCTCATCAAACCTAGAATCAAAAGTATTGAACTTTAAGAGATTATCTATTTTCGGAAAGGACAAAACGCTTCGAAGATAATAGTAAATCAATAAAGATTGCTCATTTGATAGTGGATTGTTCCGTAAATTGCTAGTCCCAAAGACGTTAGCGCTTATCGAGTAATCATCAAAATAGTCGATGAACTTCATTTTTATGTTATAAAGGAAATAATTAGGATATCTGTTAAATGTAGTATAACACGACTCAAAAAAATGAAAGAAAAGCTTAGAGGGACAGAGAGGGAAGTAAACTAAAATAAGACTTCTTTATGACGTGAGGGAAGTAGACAAAATTATGACTTCCTCGTATGTGAAGACAAACAACCCTAATAGGCCCGCCGCAAATTGAACCCAAAGCACGCACAGCCCACGCGTGGAGGAATCTGTGAAGCATAGTTTTGTTCAAGGCACCGCAAATTGAACCCAACTCAACCCAAACGTGGGAATGTCTGTGATTGTCGCACAGATTTCGTGGGCCGTGGGTCAGATTTGGATAAACGATAGCAACGCCCTCTGGCTGGCAAAACATTCGGAATAGAATTTATAACATGTTTACAAAGCTATTTACCATTATGTTATCGCTTAATTTTTTAAATTGTAGTGAGTTGTGTTGCTATGCACATACAAATCTGATATTGGCATGTGTCGTTTTCGTATGTATCGGCATGTATCGTTTTCCGAAAGATGAAAAATGACGTGACTTCTGGATTAGAGCAGACTCGAAACCAAATGCTGGCTCAAGAAAGTTCGGAAAACATTTTTAAACGGGTAAGGTTGGTTTTTTTTTCCCTCCATATGCCAGATATGAATCGTACATTGTTTTTTTTTCTAATAACTGTTCTGATGATGATATTTTTCTCGTAGATCTTGTGTATAGTTTTTAAACACATATTGTTAAATTTTAACATGATTCTATAAAAATATAGTGTGTTTTATTGTCATACCTTTCTGATTAGATGTTCTTTCCGATCAGAAAAGTGGATTTATTGTGAGTCCATATGCAGTTGTTGTAGTTTCTGTTGAAACGGTGTTGAAGGGCGCCCATAGGGAGAATGCCCATACAAACGTAGAGTTAACTTAAGTTAACAGCAGTAATTGAAGAGTAAAGTTTTTGTTTAGATACCACTGGCTCATTTGAGAAACCACGTTTTTTTAATCAAGTAGTTCTAAGTTATGCTTATGTTTAATAGGTTAAGATGCTAACATCTAAAATTTATTGTTGAATTTTTATATTTGAAAAATATGTATTTGGTAACTTTTCATTCTCTTTTTACAGTGGTTATCAACATAATTAAGATTTTATGTTTTAGATTCAATGACAAATGGCTATGACATGTGTTCAGTGCTGTGACCAAGTTGTTTGTATTACAAAAGTTTTTAGTTCAAAGAATGTACAAAAAGATTATGCTTTTTGGAAGAACGCTCATTTTGTTCTGAAACAGATGTAATTCATAAATTTAATGCCATTTATTAAAGTATAATATACTGTAAAATTCATTGCAGTTGTTTGTATACATTATTATTGTTATTTTGTTTATTGTTTAAATGTTTTAAACTGATTTATGTTTCAATATTTCATTGGTATATATTTTTTGAAAAATGGTGCTTACTTAGTATTTGTTTTTCGGAGGAAAATAGGCTGAAAGTAGATATCCCCTTTAATACAAGTAGAGAAGTATAACATGCCTTGTGCTGTAATCCTCCCATGGTGTAGAAATCAAAAAGTCTGAATAATCAGTCTTTATTATGAATTAATTTATTATCATATAAAATAAATTATGCTTACTTAATTATTATTAATACTTTCTCTTAAAGCATTTTAGCACTGCAGATCTAAGAAGATCATCATCCTATTATATGTCAGAATTAAATTGGTACGTCATATTTAGTTGCATTTAAATATTGAAAATTGTTGTTTGTATCTAGATTTAAGATTTATGAATTACAACTGAATGGTTACTTTCAGAGATTTGTATCTAGTACATTTCTCTAAATTTGACTTTTCAGTTTTTAGCTTTAAACATCTGTGCTTTATTTACTAATTTGGATCCTTTTCTAATCAGCTAAACTTTTGTCTCACTAGGTAGCTGTATGGTTTCCAAATTCTACTTTAGATAATTCAGGAAATATGTGTATACAGGCCTTCGATCAAAACAATTTTTTTATTGGTAAATTAATTGTGTCATAAGCCATACATTGAAAGTGTCATTTTATTAAGTGCTGCACTTTGTAACATGGCCCCATGTGTAGTTATAAGGTAATGAAGAAATGTCTTTTGTAATTATTATAAAGATTTTTATCATTTATCATTTTTATATACGAATTTTAGTAAATGCTGAACTCATTTTAGAATTTCATGTAATCTTGCACTTTAAAAATTATTGATACATAATTATGATAGCTGTAGGGTTTCCAGAAATATTAATTTTCTAAATTTATAATTTGATTTGGTCAAAGTTATACGAATTTAAATTTTGATTTTATTCAATTCTATCGTTTATCTAGTATAAAAATGATTTATACTAGATATCAAAGTTACATATTCTTCGAATAAATCTATGGTTTAATACTTTTTAAGTTATATCAACATTAGATTGTCTTGTACATTTAACTATTGAATAGAAGTATGTATCAATAATTTTTATATTATTGATACATGTATGTATGGCAGTTTAAACTCCCCATGGATATTTCTGCCAGCTAAATATGCATTTCTTTTACTTTTCCTGCTCCTAACTATAGAATATAATAACATTAGTTCTTCATTCTGTGATTCCGATTCCAAATCCATGAGATGTTCAACCTCGGACGTCATCGTGCTAGGCTGGCGTGGATGCCTGTGCTGGGTTCAATTTGCGGTGCCCCGACCCAACCCAAGCGAGAAGGAGGCGGGGCCTAGGCGTAGGCTGTGCGTGCTTTGGGTTCAATTTGCGGCGGACCTTAGAAAGCAAAAAGTCGGGTTTGTTTCATGAACAGTATAAACCATTTGGTGGAGGCGTAAGGAATTCATTTAATGAAGTAAAAAAAATGACACGTTAAGGGGATGGTGGACTTTCAAATTGCCAAAAATCGAACAAAAATTGTAAATTTTTAATTTATAAAATATGTAAACATTGGAATAATATGCGTTTATAATGTGTAGTGAAAAGTAAAATGAATTCTCGGGGTTTTTAGAAAAGTAAGTATTAAAGGTAGGTGAAAAAAAATCTTTTAAATGGCCGTTTCTCAAAATGAATAATTTCCAGATTTGCAAGTCTTTAAAATGTTCCTTACGTCATAATTTTTGACGAAATTTTATAAAATTTGTAATAAAGACTCCTGAAATACATCAAAATAAAGTTATGTATCCATTTTAGATTTGGACATTATTCAGATTATCAAAGTTTAATTTAAGTATAGAAAAATAAAAAAAATTCAGATTATAAGCCTAAAAATATTTCCTAAAAATTAACTATTCAACGAAAGCACAGATTAATACATAACTCTGTTCAAAATTTATATATATATATATATATATATATATATATATATATATATATATTTACTAATCCCAGATTGTCTAGCAAGGCTAGACAATCTCCATAAAACCAAAAATTTCTAAAAAGTCTAAAATCAGTAGAGGGTCCAGAAGGACCTCGTCCTTAGTAAAACCCAAACAATTTAAAATATGGGCAGGGGAGGCCATGTCAGCAGAGCAACAGTGGCACTCCGGGAAGATCTTCTGTCCCTGCCGAAAAGTGAGTGCTTTAATATGACCACTCATGAAGCGCGAGAAGGCCGTTCGATACAAAATTTATATATAAGCAATATAAATGCAAAATTTAGGGGGAAGTTAAAAAAAAAAATTGGATGGTAAGGAGCATTTAAAAAAAATTAATTTCAATTTTTAAAATATATTTTTTTTATATATTTATAAAATTTTATAAGGTTCTTAATATAGTTATACTTTAATGAATATATATGCAGAATTTCCTATCCCTGAGGAAAAAATTTTAAAAATTGCCTTGTAATGTCCACCATTCCCTTAAAGTCCGTTAACATCTAAGTATAAATACAGAGATTAACTCATAACAAATTTTTGAACAGATAATAACGAGAATTTTAAAAGTTACTGTTTGCAATTAAATTGAAGTCAGTTGGAATCAACAAAGTATATATCTCATTTTGGTGATTTTTAAAGCACTATGAGTGCTTTCCTTTGTACTAAAAAAAAAACTTCTTTTCTATTTTAAGAAAAAGGTATCAAAGAGAAAGCAATCTTAATGCGTATAAAGAACATACAACAATGAACTTTCTCGTGACGTGAAACTTTCGATTTCATCTCTACTTTTAAAATAATTTTTTTTATATATATTTATAAAATTTTAAAAGGTTCTTAATATAGTTATACTTTAATCAATACAAAATTCCCTATCCCTGAGGAAAAAATTTTAAAAATTGCCTTGTAATGTCTACCATTCCCTTAAAGTCCCTTTATATTGTACATTATAATATGTTCATAACGTATTGGACATATTATAATGTACTTTACATACTACAGGAAGCTTTGCAATCACGAGAAATTTATTTTTTTTTTTATCACAGCAATATATGTTTGATGAAAACTTAGGAGTCCTATCAGCTCATTGTTATTGTTATGAATCTGTTATACCTGATCTGTAAATTTTTCAATCTATTTAATCACATATGTTAGACGTATCTCTTAGTAGACCATGCAAAAATCATTAATACGTAATGTTTGATCTTAATCGAAAGATGCAAGAAAATTCCATAAACTAGCTTGTGATTGTAAATAAAAAAAGTTTATTACCTTACAGGAACAAAAAATGCATTTTCATGGCTAAAACAGTGACTTAGCATCCAGAGCAGCTGTATTAAAGATAGGAGGTTTTTTTAAGCCCTAACTGCCATGAACTAAATAGCAGGTGGAATACGCATATTGTCTAACCCTCTAAAGCAGGGGTTCTCAACCTTTTCCCAATATCGCCCCCTTTTAAAAGAATGATTTTCTTCATCGACCCCTTCACATTTTTCTCTATAATATACAGCATACGACATAATTATAATACTAATAATTGCACATAAATCACTTAAAGATGACAATTTGACTAAGAATATGAACAACAAATTAGAAAAAGTTGTTCATTAGGTTTATGTTTTATTGTTTTTGTACTATTTTCATTTTTAATTTCACAAATATAAACAAAATTTCAGAAACTCAGATTGTATTTGCACAAACATCGCCAACAGAAAAACGAAACTGCTTCTGATTGCTTGCATCGAGAGGACCCATGTGCTATTTAAGCTCCAGTGGATATCCCAAGTTCTGCCTAGTGTTGGTACACAAATAAATGCCGACGGCGACATTCGAGACATATACAAAAGCGTCATGATATTCGACTTTAAATGCACGGATCACTCCACCATATATGGATGCAAATCTCCACCGCTATGCAAATCTGTATTTATGCATATTAAAACGGATATTATTATCTAATAATTACATTCCTAAAAAAATAAATTAAATTTCAAAACAAAAAAATTATCATAGCCCCCCCTCCCCCCCCTATAGACCCCTGGAATACTGTAGACCCTTTTTAAACTTCCATCAACCTCCAAGGGGTGCACCTGGACCCTGTTGGGAATCCTTGCTCTAAAGTGAGAGGGTCTAAAACACAAACAGGAAACAAGAGCAACGGACAGCAGAAGGTATAGAAACAGGAAGGACAAGGTCAATAATTACAATACAAAAAGAACTTTTTATATACGATGTTTTTAAATTTTCTGTTGAATCATATAAACTTGACAATTCTATGTATTAATAAATACTTAAAAAAAATTTTTTTGACGAATTACCCCATCAAGTTGAAATAAAATGAAGTTAATTGGAAGTTAACTTGCGTTTAACTTTTCCTTCCCGTCCCGGCCGATAGAGGGCTGCACCAGTCTACAAAACAAAATTAACTGAAAATAACTTAAAATTAATTTCATTCTACTTCTGTGTGTTCTGAGCTATTCTAAAAGTTTCAAATGTCTAGCTAGTCGGGAAGTTAGTTAAAAATCGGTTGAAAGATTTGGACTGGACAAACACACAAGCACGCAAACACACAAACAAACAAGAAAGCGAGTTAATACAAACATGTAAAAAATATACCACTAATTTTAAAGAGTTTAAGGTCTCGTCATCAACATTCACCAACGTCACTAAGAAAATACAGAATAAAAAAGGATGGGTATATTAAACATTCTCTAGGGCAGTGTTTGCCAACCTTTTTCGAGTCATGACTCCCTTCAATGGTTTCTAAGGATCCTGAGACCCCTCCCTTCCCACCCTGCATAATTTCATTAAAAAAGCTTACTGAGACATAAATAAAAAACACTAAAATGCTGTCAACAGTTTTTTCGGTCAAATTCTGTAAATAGTTATTTTAACTCAACCACGGCACCCCCCCCGCCCCTCGGAAAGTATGTATCTACCCCCTTGGATTGGGAAACACTCATAGGGGGAACATGCACACATACGGGGGAAATACGACTATGTCTCCTCATCGGGGTCGACCGAGAAGCCAGAAGGACGTGGTATCGTCCCAATCGCTTTGTTATTTTCGAATCGGTCCGTAATGTGGATAGCATGACACCAACGCATTTACTGGACACTCAAAACCTGCGTCCCGTGTTCATTTAGAGCAGTGTTTCCCAACCTTTTTCGATTCGTGACCCTCTTCAATGGTTTCCAAGGATCCTGCAGTCCCCTCGCTCCCCAGTCTGTATATTTTCATTACAAAATCCTCCCGAGACACAAAGAAAATAACACTGAGATGCATTTTCTGTAATTTAATCCTAACCAAACGCTTAATTTAAAAAACAAGAAATTTGAAAGGATTTTGTAAGAAATTGAGAACATCAAGAAACTTTCATTCCTTAGCTAAAGGTGTGTAAAAGCAATGACAGAACAGAGCAGAAACCCTAAGAAAAATAATGCAACTTCCTTATTGATTCAGCACTATATAACAGTAATAAAAGCTAAACTCTTGCCTACGGAAAATCGCTTTGTTCCGTCCGTCTACAACAGACTAATGAAAAATAAACTGACGATTAGAACATGTGTACTGTATATAGTAAATAACCACGATTTTCTTTTTCCGCTAAATAAACGCGGTAGATCTTCAACAAACTGAGTTTGCGCTTTGAATGAGACTTTTTGAAAGGTAAATCATCAATGAACTGTAGTTTCATGGTAAATAAATATTGTCAACTTTTTTTGCTGAAATTCGCTGAAAGTTTATTTGAACTCGATAAAACCACGGCGATAGCCCGCAAAACACGTCGCGATTCTCAGGTTGGGAACCACTTCTCCAGGGTATATACAACAGAAAATTTTTTAAAAAGGATGCATAAAGCCTTGGACTCCAAAGGAAATAGAAGGAAGGATAGCGCAAATGTCAAACATTTCTAGATACAGCACTGGCGGATGAAGTGTTTGGAAGTCCCCAAGCGAAATCTAGTTTTGAGGGCCCTTGTTTAAATATTGTTAATAATTACTATTTATTGCTAAAGATATTTTTTTGCGGTTGTAGAGGAAATTTTATTGGTTAGTTAGTAGGTTGTAAAGACTAGTACGTTGTTTGCCATTCGACAAACGGCAGAATGTCTAGAAGAAGATGGTATCTTTGACCGAGTTTCACAGAATACAATATCTTTTTGACTGGCTGCTGTTTCGCCATAACCGTCACTTACGGAATTGGGGTGTGTAGGCACCGATTATTTTGTATTAGGATTTTTGTGTGCTTGCTTGTAAGGTGCGTTGAGCCCATACAGTAAGTTGTGTTTGTCTTTTCATTTTCTTCTTCACTAATTGCTTCATTGGGGGACTCGGGGCCATGGGATGTCTTTTGGGTTTACCTGCATCCTATTCAGAAAGTTCCCCTTGAGGTAATTGACATGATTAGGCTCCCTGATGACGAAGACCTGTCGGTTACCTCTGTCGTTTTATGTTTCAGTTCCGGCACTTATACAGAATCTTGCCGTTGGTGCGTGGATGCCCAGAGTGCTTGATTTCTGTTTGTTTTTTTGTCTATTTTAGTATTTTTTTTATCTATATCTGTTGGATTATGTATCTTTTTGAAGCTGCTAACTTTCGTAGGCCCCCAAAACGCGCTTCTTGCAAATGTGCGATGATCCACCACTGCGATACAGTGTACTGTTCTTAATTAACAGAATGTCTTCCCTTCTAAAGGAAACAAATAAGCTTTTAAACAAAAATTTTTAAATTCGCCGACATTTCATAAATATTAGTCGTTAAGAAATTGTCGAGGAATCAGTTCTTAATTTCCTAATTAAAAAAAACGTATGAATAGAAAAATAAAAACGGGTTTCTTCGTCAGTTCATGCAGTTTGTTTTATAGCTAAATGTCTCAACTCAAATCAACGATTATGTTTTCGTAATATTATGTTTTACTTTCACTGCATTTAAGGCAATTTCTCTCAGTGACTTATTTGAACAAAACCTTAGAAGTGAAAATGAATAAATGATTTGACGATCCCTAATAATTGAATAATTACGCTGAGGAGTTTCTTGCTCCCAGGTATGTTGGTCAGGTTAAAATCACCATGTGTTAATTGAATGCTGACAATGCAATAATTATATGCTCTTGTTTTGAATACACAACGCACATACATATGGCTCTTTAATTTATCTCCTGTTACCCTGTCACAAATACCAACAAGAAACACTTAAAAATTAATTGCAACGATTATATTTTTTAGATAAAAGTAACGAATATTTTGTACATATCATACATATAATTATAATCTAATATATCGTTTCAGACGTACAAGTCTGAAACGATACAAAGTTCCAGACAACGAAAGTTCCAGACGTACAAGTCTGGAACTTTCAGCTGAAGATAAACAGTATAGACCAGTTGATGGAGGCTTAAGGAATGCTTTTAATGAAGTATAAAAATGACTCGTTAAAGTCGGTTAACATCTAAGTATAAATGCAGAGATAAATTGATAACTTATTATATATATATATATATATATGTGTGTGTGTGTGTGTGCAAGTAACAAGAAAATGCATCTCCCTAAATTACTTTTAAAGCATATTCTCTTTTTAATAAAGCACAACCCCTTTTCCAATTTGTATCCTTAAAAAATGTAAGATAAAATTTATATTGGCCCGGCAGATCATTAAGCAGTAGGGTGGTTCGAAAAAATCTATTTTTTTATTTCGGAATCGCGTTACCTCTCAAAAGTTGTAGATTGGTATCATCAATTGGGTAAAAATAAAAAAAAATTCTAAGTTGACATCTTCAGTTCGCGCATGAGGCTGAAAGTTTGAAAAAATATGTTAAAAATTGAAATTTTCAAAAATTAATAAAATTAGTTTTTTTGTAATTTTTTATAATTCAACAGCCATAAATTGTTAGTATATAGAGTAGTTTCAACCTAAAAAAATTATAACTTTTAGATGATATCTTCTGTTCGCGCATGAGGCTTAAAATTTGAAAAAAAAGGCAAAAACTGAATAACAGTAACTGACCGGCAAGCGCTAAGTTGGCGCCGCGCCGTCGCATTGTTATTCCACTGCCGACTTGATAAATGAAGGAGATATGTCTCTAGTATTAGATAAGAGTAAGATCAGACGAGAAAAACATAAAATTCAATGCTCTTTACAATCAGACTCTCCAAATGTAGAGTTATATGGACTGTATTTTGACGAGAGAAAAGATAACACTTATTATCAGGAAAAGAATGGTAACAAAATGTATCGCAGACTAAAGAAAGAGGAGCACATCAGCTTGGTTCAAGAGCCTGGTGGAAAGTATCTGGGACATTTGACACCTCCTAGGGCCAGTGGAAGTGAAATAGCTAATAGCATCTTTTGCTATTTAGAAAACAATAACTTTGATTATGTTAAGCTTGTTGCAATTGGATGTGACGGAACAGCGACTAACACAGGATGGAAAAATGATGTTATTCGTAACCTTGAGCTTAAACTTGGTCGTTCTTTACAATGGTTTACATGTTTATTACATTTCAACGAACTTCTGTTCAAACATTTGTTTGTAAGTGTAGATGGTGATACTACAGGACCCACAAGTTTCTCAGGACAAATTGGCAAGAAGTTGACTGACTGTGAAAAACTCCCTGTTGCTAATTTTGAAATGATTAATAGTGAGGAGATAAATGTGATCTCCTCATGTGATAAATGTGAATAGCATGGTATCTAATAGTCGAAATTCCCCTTAGTACATATATCTGATTACTGATGGCGTCGTCGTCGTGATATGCGTACACCCTTTTTAAGCGGTTATTTCTTTGTATTGACAATCCCCTGTATGTGTTTATTTATAAATGATAATACGAAATAACAGTAACGGTAATTGAACCTTGGTCTTCCAACAGTCCTGAATCACACCGAAAATGTCAAAAGAGGCATTTTAAACGAAACAGGTCGAAAGCTTAAGGAATTGTAGCACATACACGAAGTATAATATATATATTTAATAAACGCGGGCTTGTGGCGGTCCAGTGGTACAGCGAGCCGATTTTCGGTGCTGAGATCGAATCCCGGCGTTGCGCCATGAAAAATGCCTCCGTTCGTGTCGTATAGGGGTTAATGCTGTCAGCCTATATGGTGCCCCCATAATAAAATGGACAGTAAAACTACGGCGTTGTAAGGACGAATGTTTGATTGCAAGTGCCTCCGCGTTAGAAAAAAAAAATAAAATATTTAATTAATGTTTTATAAGAATGCAAACGTTCCTTTATTTTTTTACATTTATTACCAAGGAGGTTATTTTTTTACATTTATTACCAGTGTTGTCAATTATAAAGAAAATATAAATATGGAATTTTCATTATTTAATATATTAATTTATAGGGGTTTGTGGCGGCCCTGTGGTACAGCGTGCTGGTTTTCGGTGTTGAGTGTGCTTAGATCGAATCCCACCATCGCGCCACGAAATATGCCTCCGTTTGTATCGTGCCTTCATAGAGGTTAATGCTGTCCGCCTATATGGTGCCAAAATAATAAAATGGACGGTAATCTGTGGCATATTATAGGCTAGGCGAATGTTTGACGACAAGTGCCTCCGCTTAAAAAATATGCATAATATATATATATATATATATATATATATATATATATATATATATATATATATATATGTGTGTGTGTGTGTGTGTGTGAATTTCAAATGCAGCCACCAGCAGTTTTAAATCTTTGCTGTCTAGCACTTATTACAATAGGCTATAAAATTAGCTAAAAAAAGTTTTGAAATATAATTTAAATTTCCCAATGAAAATAGCCTACATAGTTCAGTAATAAAAAAAATATATTAAAACCTTTCTTTCAGTCGAAAAAAAACATCAACAATCCCACAGACTTAAATCCAGAAACATTTATAAAAACATCCAATGTTTATGTCTTTAACTGTGAGATCAAAAATCCCAAAATGCGAAGCCGTAAGCAAATCCCTATTATTTACTTTCGGTGTATTTAAACTAAAACTATCTACATCCATTGTGTAACGTCAGTTATACATCATGCATGCCATGTTGATGTATGGTCCAATTCCGTCCGTGCCTGTCTCCATTATCCCCTAAATCAGGAAAACGACGCCTTAAAGGGCTAAATTTGGAGTCATCTCAGTCATTATTTACATTGAATTATTGGATCAATAAATGCGCTTCCGAATATTCGATAATTAGTAGAATATTAATCAAAATTTCGAGCTTGGAAATAATTTGATGTAAGTTATTGTTTCAAACCTAATGCAGTTAATGCTCGCATCATGCAAAATAAACTGCAACTCCATGCTGTTTATTGGCATTAATGGAGGCATATTTTTTTGAACTCATCATTTACCAGGTTTTAGGATTAGAAAGTAAATTTTTTTGTGAAATAGATCTTAGGATCAATGAAAGATTTTTTTTTATTAATTCACCATTAAAATTTCCTTTTAATTCAAACTCTTGTCTTATACCATAATGTCAAAATTAATGGATCACCAAATTCAATTTTTTAATGTTACTTGGACAGTATAACATACTCGGTTTCACAAATAACAGTGAAGAAATAGTAATCTGTATGTCGAAGTAGCTGCATTTATTCCCAAAACATTACATATTAATAATGAATTGTACGTTTTTACAACATATTTTAGTCTATACAATTCGTCTTGTAATTACTCAATGTTTTCAGAAATATACTTAAATCCGTAAAATATAAATTACAATATATATATATATATATAAAATAGTTCCGTAACTGACTGACTGACCTCCATTTTCTGATTTTTGGTGAATTTTTAAAGATTAATTTTTAGAATTTAATTAATTAAATGCTGGTGTATATATATATATAACTAATAGATTATTATTAGATTTCATGAAGTATGATGTACAAATTTAAAGCATGATACTTAGAGAATTTAAGCCTTTAGACTTCTACTGATTTGCAGCTTAGAAAAATGATGCTGTCGAGTTCTTCATTTACCAGGAATTTACCGGAGAAAGAACCATTTAGTTGCAATGCTAACACAGTGGCTTTCAAACCGTGGCTTACGTAATTCAAGGACAACTTGCCAGGATTTTAAAGTTTATGCGATCAGGTGTTAAATCAAAATGGCAAAATACACAAACGTAACATGAAGAGTTTTTCTTCAATTTCTGGAAGCACCTGAAAACTTTTCATTTTCCTATGGAAGGTAGACTAATTATATTTCTTGTATAAATCTATAATCCAATGTGCATCTTAAAGTTACGTACTGAATTTAGTGATAAACTGAGTTTTGTGGTGAAAACTCAGTTGAAAATTTCCATAAGGCTGCTATTAATCAAAAATTTGTATGAAGTTACGTGGGCATACCTGTCTTAGTTAAAAGCCGTCAGTTCTCATAATCTCGCTATTCAAGAAAGAAAAGAATTAACTTTGTTTTTCGCTCCCTTTATTTTTTGGCGAACTCTTGGAGAAAAAGTCCAAAGTTCTTCTACATACATTTCACTATGAATCTGTTTTATTGCATTTCTTATCTGATCATGACGATTCTCAAGAAGAGATGAGGTTATGAAAGTAGGACTGTTCTAAAATAATTTCGCCCTCTTGGAAATATTTTTATCATAGATTTTCATAATCCGACGTCGTGATACGTCAGATGAATACTTTTTGTAGGAACAAATTGATTTTAAGGGAGAATTCTATTAAAAAATATGGATGACCTTGACATAGAATTAAGTAAGAAAATATAAAGCATTTATATATTTTTTAATATTCTGCCTTATTAGCGGTCTACTCAATAGATAAATCATGAATATATCAATATGTGCAATAATAATAAAGCTCTTTTTATTACTATTTCCTAAAATTTTGAATAAATCAAAATTAGTGCAATCAATACACTTGTAATAACTGAATACAGATCTAATTAAAAGGATTACCAATTAAAGGAGATTCAAATATACATACTTAATACACTACTATTTACGGGGGCAAACATGTCTACCTAAATCCAAACTGAGTGGCTCCAGTATCCAAAATAAAAATTGGGAGCATTTCCGAATAGATGTTCATAAATATTCTAAGAAATATTTATTACAACAATTTCCTTTGAATATCTAAATATAAGTAGTTTTAGAGCTGAGTTTCTATGCTGTTTGCAGCAGCAATTGATTACTTTTCAGCTTTTATCTCATTAACAAATCATTATAACAAACTCTAGTGTATCATTTAAATCCCTTATGCAGATAGTTTCAGGGTTTCTGCCTTGGAGATTTACTTAATTACGAATGTAAGAGTCTTTGATGATAATTCACGATAAAATGTCAGGTGATTTCATATCAATTAATGGAATATCCTGCATAAAGTGTTAAATAATGCCAAAGCTAATTAAATTTATACATTTGTCTACGTTTGGAATGAATGTTTCTAATTTCATGCGTCTCACACAGAACGAGAAAGAGCTTTCAGCTTTTGTTAGGAAAGCTGAGTTATTTTGCCAGAGTTTTAAACAATACATTGTATTTAAGGAAATTGGCTCGCTCGTTTCCGGTAAATTATTTACAAAATATACCTCTCTTTAAGATTTTAAATGCAAATTATATGGTCGTAAAGAAATATGAAACTAAATAATTCAGGATATACAAGGTAATGTAACACCGATCAAGTAATTTTGCAATTAATGGGTCTTATTATGGATTAAGATTTTTTTTAATAAAAAAAAGTTATTGTGGCTGTTTTTTTAAAGGAATCAGTTGCAAATATTTTTATATTTTTTGTGATCATTACTGGATTTTATGATTTTTTATAAATTATTTACAAAATATACCTCTCTTTAAGATTTTAAATATAAATTATACGGTCGTAAAGAAATATGAAACTAAATAATTCAGGACATACAAGGTAATAAAACACTGATGTAGGAAATTTTACAATTAAGGAATTGAAATGGGTGTTATTATGGATTAAGGTTTTTTTGTTGAAAAAAGTTATTGTTACTCTTTCTTTTTAAAGGAATCAGTTGCAAATATTTTTAAATTTTTGTAATCATTACATGATTTTACGATTTTTTATAAATTATTTACAAAATATACCTCTCTTTAAGATTTTAAATGCAAATTATATGGTCGTAAAGACATATGATACTAAATAATTCAGGTCATACAAGGTAATATAATAGTGATCTAGGAATTTTACAATTTATTAAGGAATTGTAATAGGTGTTATAATGGATAAAGTTTTTTTAAATTAAAAAAGTTATTGTGGCTGTTATTTTTAAAGGAATCAGTTGCTTATATCTTTACAGTTTTTGGGGATCATTACGTGATTTTACGATTTTTTATAAATTATTTACAAAATATTCCTCTCTTTAAGATTTTAAATGCAAATGATATGGTCTTAAAGAAATATGAAACTAAATAATTCAGGAAATACAAGGGAAAGCAACACAGATCTAGGAATTTTACAATTAATTAAGGAATTGTAATAGGTGTTATTATGGATTAAATTTTTATTAAAAGAATATTGCGGCTGTTTTTTAAAAGGAATCAGTTGCAAATATATTTTTTGTGATCATTGCGTGATTTTATGAGTTTTTATAAATTATTTACGAAATGTACCTCTCTTTAAGATTTTAATTGCAGATTATATGGTCGTACAGAAATATGACACTAAATAATTCAGAACATACAAGGTAATGCTACACTGATCTGGGAATTTTATGATTAATTAAGGCATTGTAATAGGTTTTCACGATGGATTAAGCTTTTTTTATTAAAAAAAATATTGTGGCTGTTTTTCTTTTGAAAAAAAAAAGAGAAATCAGTCAGAATCAAATATTTAAAAATTTTTTTGTGATCATTACGCGATTTTACGATTTAGAATTCTTTATTGATCAGGTTTAAATTTAACCTAACAGAATCCAATAATGTTTTACAGAGAATTTAGAGAGTAATAGACAGAACTTCTGTCAAAATGACATTTTGTGGATACCAGTACTAGCGAAAGAACAGTAAACTGGTAACATCGATAAGAAAATCATAAATCGATAAAAGATTTAAACATCAGTAATAAAGCTTAGTATTCTCAGAAAAGTTCATTTTCTTGATAAGTTTTTCAGAATTCTTGTTTGACATTCAAATTTTATTGTAAACGCAAAATATAAATTAAGCCTATAATATTATCTATTTACAAAGCTTATATTGTAATTTTCTATGAAAAACAGAAACAAAGCCATCGTTTCTTTTTATTTCGTCGGAGGGTACTATCCTTATGTTTAAGGAATAGCAACACAGCGAAAAATATATTAATCTGAAATTTTTTTAAATATTTGAATGAATTGAGACTTTTTATTAAGAATTAAACCTCGATATGCAGTAAATATTCTATAAAATATCATATGCTAAAAACTTCCGAGAAGTTTTATAAGAAATCTATGTTTTTTATCAGTAGTGCTTTAATTATTACTTTAAAAATAGCATAGCTATACCTAGCGACTCTATTCCTAGCCATGTTCAGAAATATCATTAGATATTTTAAAGCGTTATCTTAGACATACTATACTTCGTTTAAGAATTCCATGTACCGTTTGTTTAATACTGTTCCTTTGTTTTATTTAGAAAATTTAAAAAGCTTATGCGAACGCTACTTTAATGTCGTAACGACTTAGAGGCTGTATCATTTGCTATCTCAACTTTAAAATGGCAACATTTAGTCTGCAGCTGTGTAGCCCACTTGTTTCTGAAGAAAGAGGACCACAAATATGACTTCACACAATATATTAGACGTTATTTTTGCTAGCTGCGAAGCACAAACTAAGCAACTGACGGGAGAAATTAAAGCTAATTACCGATGGAAGGAATATTTGTCAAAACAGCCGAAACACAGAGAAGAAATCCTCTGGTGGCAGCTTCCCCCAGTCTTTGCTGATTGAGTCGAAGACTTACAAAACATTAGTCGGCTAGCGTTTCTATGACAACTTGAAAATCGGGTGTGGAGAGCTGTGTTATTCGCCTTGTAAAAAAGCGCAAAAAAAAATTTGAAAAGAGTAGATTGACTGTCTGGAATATAATTAGTTTAATCGCATTAGCTGTCTCGGTAAAGCACTTGTCCCACGTACTTCGTTGATTTAGTTCGATGTGTATGAAGTGTCCATGAATAAGTTATATTATATGTGTTGAATGAATTGTGCTTTTAATGTTAAGATCAGTGATGATATTTATGAATTCTTGGATATAGTGCTGTTATACCGGCTTACATGTGAAAAACTTTGAAATGTGCAGAATACACAGTGTAAGGACTTTGCCTTAAATAAAAGACTGCCAGCCTTTTTGTATATAATGCTTTAATTGCATTTCTCGACTAAATGCAGGCTGTTTACAATTTAAAAGAATTAAATTCGTGGGTTCACGACATCGCCGAGGAAGGTCGGACTTCAGTTGCCGCTGCGCTCATTCAAGTCTATCTAGGCCCGACAGTATCTCCTTGTCTCCGGCTCCAGCGTCACTCTGAACAACTTATTCTCTGAATCACTGACTTTTCTTAACTCGCGTTCGGCTACTTTATACACCTTCGCAGAACTCTCTCGAAAGGTCTGGAAAACCGCCGCCTCTCTTTACTCAGTTACGTTCCCAGACGACTAGGCGTCTCAAGTCGGCAGCTTCCTTTTTGTAGCTTACGAACTGTCCTGTGAGCTGTCGGTAGCACTTCCGGCCAATATGTTGCCAGGCGAATGTCTGTCTGCTGCCGTCCAAATCAGTTATGTGCACAAACAGCGCTTATTGGTCTTCCCAGAATTTCCGCGCACAAAATATTCGCTATTGTACGGGAGTCGTTACCACAACCATCACTAAATTTGAACCCATGAAAAAAGAACAAATCATGTATACGGGAGTTTATGCTTACTATCAAAAAATATTTATGTTCACTGAATAGAGCTATCAAGTTGACAGTGATCTCGGAAACCTTCTGTGTTAGGGCTGCGGTGTACTAACCCTATTGTATTCGCGCACCTCAATGTTAATCTATGGAGAAAATGTGTCCAAGGACAGCCGACTTGTATTTAAAGGTTTTTTTATAATTGTACTCCGTAATAGAGAAAGAAATTTTACACCCTGGGACATTTTTCGTTTATTTAAAAAATGCAAAATATATTTTTAAAATTAAATTATTGGGGGAAAATATCCGGTAGAGGGTGTTTTAAACGCTCATCAATTCCTTTGGTGGACGAAATTTATAAAATGAATCCTGTTGCAAGGTGCAAAAAAGTTCAGGCTATCTGAAAATACCATTTTTATTGGATTGGGTCGCTTGTTCCATGTGCAAAAAATGGGCACACAATTCCTGTGCGGTAATAGATAGCGAAGATATGCGGTTGTTCGAGTGTGTGAATTTTGTGAATAGGCTTAATAAAAGGACACAACCAATGAAAACCGTAACCTTAATTAAACCTTTATAAACACTTAAAACTAAATAAATATAGAGCAAACTTATTTTTTTCTGCATTTCCACTATCTTATATGTTTTTATAATTAATTGTCCATATCACCCAGTTCTGCCCCGTGCTCGGGGCTGAAAGGGGTAATGACATAATTTCCCGTAATTGAAAAAAAAAATATTGTTCTTTTATTTTCTTAAAAAATTATTGTATTTTTGTGATTATTACATTATAATGTATTCATAGGAAAATTTGCAGTTTTTTAATTAACCCTTTTGTATTTTTAAAACACATTTTCAACTTCGTACCCCTTTCTACCCCAGGTTCCCCTATATAAAGTTTTGACTAAAATGAAGGATTATTAATTATTTTTAATGCAATATTTTCTTTAAATATAATAGCGGATCTATCTACCTGAAAAACGCGTAGGTAATATCTATCTTATCAAGTAATAATTTAGTTTTCTTTGGTTAAATATCAGTAATTGTCTGTGATGCTACAAAATATAAAAACATAAAGAAAGAAAGAAAAATTATATAATTATTCAGTAGTGTTACCATCTCTCCATTTCCACGGTTTTCCTTTTTCTGTTTCTCTTTCCTCTGTAAATTCTGTCAAAAAGTAAATGCTCTCAAAAATTATCCACGAACCTGAGTGAAGAAAAATGTTGAAGTGAAGAAATTGTCATGGTTTTGTACTCAAGATACACTGTTATTATACCTTTGGTCCATGCGACAATATTCACAAATCTTTCATTACTTCTCGCAGGGGTGACGTTTGAAATTGCCTTTATCTTCCCTTAGGCGCTTCATTAAGATATAAAAGTCCATCATATTTTTTTTCTTTCACACATTTCTTTACCCTTCGTGCCAACTTAGAGTCGTCCTTCCCCCCCCCCCCCAAGTGAAATTCTACAAATTTCGCAAACTGACCTTACAATATTTTAACCATAATATTTTTTTTAATTACTGGGTTCACAGCAGAAGTTTTATTAGTTACCACTTAACTGACATTTGGCTTTTCTTTGGGTTTGTTATTCAATTGAAATCCCAACTATTTTGTGGATGAGGCATCTCAAACCTGGAGTCTTTCGGTATCATTGCAATATATATATATATATATATATATATATATATATATATATATATATTGTAGGATTAAACATTCGAGTGCGGGATTATGAAATTAAAAGTAGGAAAAGAAACAGAGATGGTTAATCAGAAAATTGGATAAGAATGTAAGATTAATTTATCTGAAACAACTTTTCATTACAAAAACTCAGTCTAGAAGTTTTTCAAAGCAACAACCAGGACCCGTTACTGTAAGATAAAGTCATTTTTTCTGTTTACTAAATTGATTTTGTTTTTCCTCTGTACACACGTATTGTCATATATACAATTTAAAGAGTAAGTTTTTCCATTTTCTTTCATTGCAAACGCCTAAACACCTTCAAGTTATAATTTTTGACAGCCTTTACTTTTTGACATAATTTACAGGGGTAACGTAAACATAAAAGGGAAAACCGTGGGAACGAAAAGACGGTAACAGAACTGAATAAATATATAATTTTTATTTTTTTCTATATGTTTTTATTATCATACAGTAATTTAGTAGTATTATAGCCAATTATTGATATTTAACCAAGGAAAACAAAATTATTACTTGGAAAGTTAGATATTGCCTACACGTTTTTCACGTAGATAGATCCACTACTATATTCAAAGAAAATATTGCATTAAAAATAATTAATAATACTTCATTTTGGTCAACACTTTATATATTTCTTACTCGAGTATAATTATTATATATATATGAATAAAAATAGAAAGAAATCCTAGAAAAGATTTCTCCTAGAAAAGTATTCCATGACTACCTTGCTCTAATAAAACAAGCATGATCTTTCACTGATTTTTTAACAAAATTTTAAAAAAAGCTCTAATAAAAATATAAGAAAAGTTTCTTGGAATATTTTTAGAATGTGTACGAAAATTTAATTTGTTCTAAGAATGCCATAGATCATAGAATACCATACAATACCAAAAAGCTTTAATAAGACTTAATATATAGAAAAATAACATCTTCTATTTAAACTCTGCAGTATGCGTTAAAATATTCCTACAATATTATTCGTAATACTTGGATTAGAAAAGTTAAAACATGAAAACATATGTAAAAAATTTTTGATTTTCAATAAATGCAACATTTAATGTTTACTATAGAATTTTCTTCTAGAAGTATTTGTGCTCCTAAAGTGCATCGTTTTTATTGGAGTAAGTTTGAAGGGAAAGTAACATTCTTTAAAGCAGCAAGTTAGAGGTAAGAAATAAATCAAAACAAAAATGCCGTTCAAGGACATACTTTCTTTTAAAGGAGAATATTCTTTCCTACAAAACTTTTGCTTGTGATAAAACTTTCGAGAAAATTAAATTGGAAATTTTTTCACAGTTTATTTTCTCCTCTTATTGTGTACTGTTTAGATTTCAAATTCTTGATATACAAGATTTTTCACTGATGTAAAAGTTGTTCACTTAAAATATTTTTACTGAATGAAATCCAATTTCATTTTAGAAATATAATCAACACTTTTGTTTTCCTTGAAACTGAATTCGATGAGGATGCGATCTATTAATTTTATTTTTAATTGAGAATTAATAAAGTGATACAATTTTACTGGATATTTCTTTTGGCTAGAATTTCTTTTCTCATAATTAGATTATCGAGATTCCCCTGATTAGAAATTCGTATGGTACGAGACATATTAATTCTTATTTTAATCATATAGGGTTCTATGCGCAATTTAAAAGAGTTACTGTTTGAATCCCTCTATTTCCCAGATCAACAGTAAATTATAGTAGGTATTTGTTTTCCAAACACTATTGAATAAACAACAATTACAAATCGAAATAAAATACACGACAATGATATTTAAAAGACAAAAAAATTATTAATTTAAAAAAAACAAATGCATTGATTAATGATTTTTCCATACTCTATGTCGTTTTTGTGTTTGTAGTGTAAACAGTTTTACGTTGTTCTGGATATATAAATAACTTCAACGTTTTAATTTTAAAGGTCTTAACCTTTAGCTTACGGGGTCCATTACGGGGAAATACCATATATATGTATATACATGTGTGTGTAAGTGTGTATATATATATATATATATATATATTAATCGTTGGGATACATGGGATATCCCACCCCGTAAGGAAAATGTTAATGATATTTTCTCTATATTTTGATGTTACCATCTTACATTATTTCGTAAGAAAACTACTTCAGGTTAAATTTATATTCAACCCCTATTCCAAGTCGACTCTAGGTATAGTAAGATCTGAAATAATTTTCATATATCTGTGTATGATAGTGAATGAGGTGAACATGTTCCTAGGAGACAATCGAGATTACCGAACGAGAGACTCTGTTCTCACTAAAAAAAGTGATTTATAAAATATAAAGGCTATAGAGGAAAAATTTTATTTAAAGCAAGGTTTAATCTTGATGCCAATACTAGATTTTAAATGTGTTATAATAAGAAACAATAAGCAAACAATTATTTTGAAAAAGTTCTCTAGGCAGAGCATAGATAAAAAAAAATATTTGGAATAATTTGGGGGATATATAATATAACATGTATAAAATATTATTCCTATAGTGATAATTATTTTCCTTTCAATAGATATAACTTTTTTCCGTTTTTTTCCTATTCTTCAATAGCTTGTCGCATGGATTCCTAAAATATTACAGTATAAGATATATTGTAATATTTTGGGAATAGTTTTATACTATATTTATGATAATATTCCCCAAAAATTACAATATACCATGCAAATTCAGGCTAAATTCAAATTTCCTTCAAACAAAAAGCAGAACTATGACTACATTTATACAATTGAAAAAAAAAAAATCAACACATTTTTTAGTCAATACCTTTTCACTCCTAACCCTTCAATGAAAGATTTATTTTTTAAATCATAAGGAATAAAGTTATTGTAGCTGGTTTGCGAACATAAAATTCAGAAATAAATTTTGACATCCATCAGTTTTATTGACAAATAAAAATCATGTTCGTAGGATGTAATCTATTTAAAATAGATTACATTCTAAGAACAAAAAAGTATATTATATATAAGAAATAATAATACATTGTAATATATAATATATTACAATGTATAATTAACATGTACATTGTACATGTATATTGTATTACATGGATAATTATTCTACGAACATATAAAATTTTAAAAATCACTCAAAAAATAAATCATACTCTATTTCCAAAAGAGGGTAAAGGACATTGGGACATAATAGGGAAGGAAATGGCCAAAACTCAAACTAATCTAGAACTTTTGTGAAATTTAAAAATTAATGGCAACCTAATCTAAAATTCTCATATTAAAACTAATTTAGAACTGAAATTACTATTAAACTGTCAAATATTGCAAAATTTCTCTTCAGAAGGCAGAGTCCTGTTCTCTAATATTCCAATAGGTAGTAGATAGAATAACTTTTAAATACGAATATCAGGGAATTTTTAAGAGTTATAGAGAAATTAGCTCACTTCTACCCAGACTTGGGTGTATATAATTTGAAGTGGCACTCTAAATGAATTTGATGCAAATACAGTTTATACGTGAAACAATGTTTATTGAATTCGTTGCACATATAGAATTTGCTTTTACAGCAATAAGCATACGTACTACTTGTACGGAATATATATATATATATATATATATATATATATATATATATATATATATATATATATATATATATATATATATATATTAACATTCAATAGAAATACACATTTCAATACTCACAAACCAGAAGAGAGTCAAACCAGCAGTACTGCCACGTAAACTTTGGGCAATTAAGCACTAGCGCAGGATAGCACTTGAGCTGCATACCCTCGTAGCTCCCTCTCGCTTATCTATCAACTTTAACAACCTTTCTTCAACCTTAACAACCTTTTTTTTAATGACGATGCATGGTATTTATACTAAGCGCGTATGCTGAAATTAGCATATCTCAAGCAGCTTCTTTAATTCATTCACTCAAAAGTTCGATTCTTGTGAATCGAATCTTGTGTATACCTTACAGAGTTCACGGTTACTTTTCACCATATTTGCATAAAACTGGTAAATTAAACTCTGCCATACCCGTCTGCTTAGGAAATATCCAGATAATTATCTTATTGTCTTTTCGACCGTTCCGTTCCAAAATTGACATAAAAAAGGTATCAATAGGTCAACGAGGATAAAAATTCTGATAATAAAAATTCTTTTTTCATATCGATTAAACATTACTTTCCCTTACGTACAAATACACCTGTTAATGATTATTGCATTTCTGCCTATCTATTAATGCTTATTTTTCCTTCAGTTCGACAAAATACAGATATACTGTAGTCTATGTCTATATGAGAGTAAATGTTTATATGTTTACCAATATTTTGACATTTATGTCAAAATTATCTCACATTTCTGTAAAGATGTACATATTAAATTAATAACGGATCATATTGGCTTATTTTCAGGAAGAAATAAAGCCATAATTTTGATTTTATTGAAACCATTTCTAGTGCAAAGTGTTTAGAAAAATAATTATACTATGTGATTCCACAGTCAAAATATACATTTCTAACAATAAGTGAACATCCCGGACAACACTGTTAAGTAATGAAAACTTAACATAAGCTAGACTTTGACTGTGACGTTTGCAGCGACACTGAAGCCCCGATGCATAAAATGTCTGAAAATTTTCCTGTATGGAATTATAAACAAAAGTGTTCCCTTTTTATTGGTCTGAAAAAAGTAGTCGTAATATGAGACCCCCATTCTACAACTCTAAATATGAATTAGAATTACTGAAAAGTTCGTAAAAACAAAACTGTACACAATAATTAGATAACAGTTACCTATATACACTAATAGGGGAAAAAGAAAAGTGACATTTTAAACAAAATTTTAGCTAATTTACACTACAGGTTTTGTTTAGTTTTTGTTTTTAGATTCAAACTTTTCACATTGTTTACAAATAAAAAGTTCGTCAGCTCCACAATCTTCATGAGCTCACCTGAAACACCTGAAACATTGACTCCACTTCTCTCCCCGTTTGTCTTCAGAAAATAAACAATCACAAAAAAGGCATTCAGCGTCATTTTCATCAATGCTATCATCACCGCTGTCATGGAGAGAAAGTTTTTCATCATCTTCAAATGAGCTGAGATCATCATAGGTATAATTAGGCTTATTCATTCTCTGGTTTTTAACTAGTGTTACATTTTCATCCATCCTTAATTTTCCCCCTTCCTGTAGGCACCCCTTTGCCTTTTCTTTTGCTTTTATTGTTTCCTTATCCTTTTCTTTTTTTAACTTAATCTCCTTTTCCTTGTTTATCGTTTGATTTCTTATCTTTTAGGTCTATTCTTTTTTTTTCTTGTAGGAAATAAAGTTTTTTTCGAATATGCTGCAGTTCTTTTATTAATGCTATCAATCAATTTATTTTTATAGGGCGATGGTGTGAAAATATCGGCTTACGAGCCCTACTTGGTTTCGATGTGTTTTTCTCAGGTAATGTAGGCAAGGGATTTATTTCTTCTGGAGTCACTAAGAACTGGTTTGAACTTGTTTGATCAATACCTTCCACATTGTCACTACTGTTACATGGTTGTCGATTTCTCCTGGGCATCATTGCATCTGCAGATTTATACAAGGCTATGAGAGTGAAAACTAAAATGCCTAATATGAGACACTATCTCATATTAGGCATGCTTTGGGTTCTCATATTGGGCACGACCATGTTGTTGAACACGCCAGCGGATTTTTTAGGTTAGGATTAACGTTAGCTTAAAAACAAACAGGCGTGTTTACACTCCACATTTATAGCTACCTATCCAATACTAACAGTTTTAAGAAGAGTCTGACGTTGAAGGTGAAAACAGCCAATAAAAATGGTGATGCAAAAAAGTCGACGAGCACACATTCAGGAAAAATAATACTGCACCTTTGTATGTGCTTGCAAACACTCAACTGACTCACCGATTACGAATGATGCAATAGACTACATTTTACGCTCCAGTTGTCAGGCGGTAGCCCTTGATACGTCCTGTAAGCTGGAGTCTCATATTAGGAAGATCTCATATTAGGCATACTTACACCATTATTTAACACAGATGAGACTTTTAATCACTTTCTTTGTGCTCTTTTCACGTTATCCATGGGTCTTGGTTCGGCGATCAATTTTTCAAATAACTTATATAATAATGCCTTAAAAAGTGGTCTCTGAATTGCTTTTTCAAATTTTCTTATTTCACACCTTTTTACTTCATCTATGACAAAAACTGTAAAATTTGAGTTAATGTTTTATGTCCAGTTAAGGGAACGGTGGACATTAAAATTTACTTTTTTTACTTTTCATCATAGAGATACGAAATTTTGTACATATACACATTTCACTATAAATAAATAGAATACCTTAAAAGAAATTTCCAATCTCATTATAATTTTAAGATTTTTTAAAAAATTTGAAATTTATAAACAAAATTTAAAATGCTCCCTGCTACTAAATTTTTGAGATATTTCCTTGATTTTGCATTTTATTCTCTTTAAACTGTCTAACAAACAAATCTGGGTATCAATTATTTAATCCCTTATATAGTTAATTTTTGAGAGATTTTTTTCTGAATTCCATCCCGATTTTCATCAAAATTTTGCCTTTTAAAAAGTTATAAACCAAATTTAATTACCTTAATGAAGTCGAATTGTAAAATGCATACCCAGTTTTTTTGTAAACAGCATCAGGATTCTTCCTTATCAATTTCATGAATTTTGAAGAAAATTTAAGTAGCATGCAGCATTTAAAAAATCTAAACACCTTGAAAATCTGGTTTGAGAAATACAGATTTAAAATTTATTACTACACTTACCCATTATAAATTACTTTGTAGAAGCTTCATAAATGATTTTTTACTTGAAAAAAATTATTTTGGTACTAATAATCTACAGAAATATATATATTATTTACAATAACACAATCAGTATTACAATGACGAGATTTGCTGAAATAAAGGTCCACCATTCCCTTAAGTGAGCAAATTAAAATTAGCGACTTGTCGAATAACCTCCATTTTTGGTACAACTTATATCTATGATTCCCTGTATTTTACAGCTGTGAATCCTTGATTTTAGATTAATTAATTATAAAAGTAGCTCAATGTTGACAAATAAATTTTTAACTGAATCGCTATGAACTGCAACATCCCAATATATGCCAGCATTCAATAATTTGGCAACACAATTAAAATAAAAATAATCATTAAAGCTTTCAAAATAATTTGACAATTTAGAAATACTAATTATTCTAACGATTGTAGAATAATATATTTCACTAGCTGAAAACCCGTACTTCGCTACGGAGTACATTCAAATTAAATACAACGGTGAATGTATTCAATTAATGCCAAAATAATATATATATATATATATATATATATATATATGTGTGTGTGTGTGTGTGTGTGTGTGTATAATAAATACGACGATCAATGTATACAATTGATGCAAAAAAGAAACAAAAAATATATATATTTATAAAAACAAAATCGTAAGAGATATTTTTATAGGCAAAATAATGTAGAAGAAAATATTCAAATTAAATCTAATAGGAAATACTAAAGATTATAGCACAGTTAATATAGTACAGTTTGAGGAAGATATCTTTTACTGTATTTTAATATTATTTCGGATAACGTCCAATCGTCTGCCGCATTAGCAAGGGAAAATATATTTTTTTGTCTATTTCATTGTTATGGACGTGACGATAAATTTATTTAAAGTTCCAGTAAAAGATATCACGTGATCAGCATTTAATAAATTAAATTCTAAAATTTAATCTTTAAAAATTCACCAAAAATCAGAAAATAGAGGTAAAGATTCGAAAAAGATTTCATTTTAAAGGAATTTTTATGATCTTTCTCGTGATATACATTTTATAACCCTAAAATTATTATTTTAAATGCAAACTTAAAAAAAGTTACTAAAACAGCTTAAAAATTTAATTTAAAAAAATCTAATAAGAATGTTTCAAAAATCTTTCTTAGTGCACCCCTACACTATAAGAAAAATCGCCATGCAAAATTCCAGCCCTTTAAGTCCAGCGGTTTGGTCGGTGCGTTGTATGTCAGTCAGTCAATCAGTCAGTCAGTCAGTCAGTTACGGAACTGTTATATATATATATATATATATATATATATATATATATATATATATATATATATATTAAAACATTTAAAAAAACAAAACTTATGATTTCTTTCATATCGAATATTACCTTTTTTTCTGGTTTTGGCTCTACTAAGTACTGAGGACTTCTCCAAATGGATCTTAACATTGTTTACCGTGACCACCCTGTTATATACCAAACATAGACGGTAAAAGCGATTTCTTTAGTAAAAATGGCGTGTTTTGAAACTTCCTCTTGTTGGCATTGAAATGGTACAAAGAAGCTTTTTGTCGTAAGGAGGCATACACTGGATTGCCAGAAAAACTGGGATACCTGTTAAGGCAAAAATAATGACCAGATTCTAAATAGACACAGCCACCATTCCTGGTCAATATTTATTCATTATCCAATCAATCGCCCATTAAAAGGACGCTCCATGATCGGTGGTTGTAACACAGAGTACTGAATACTGATAGAAAATTACATAAGACAAAGCAGTGTTGAAAATACATCAAAACATGGACGACTAACGCCCTCTACACTTAAAAAACACAACTAATTTCCGTCACACCTGTATGTACTTGTCTAATACGTCGTTGGGAATCCGCTATTAAAGCAAATATCGCGCAGTAAACTTTTTACAGTCCTCACGCCGATGTCAGCAGAGTCCCCCGCATTGAATTGAGATGTTATTCACATATATTATGATCGCCTGACATGCTCACTTCACAGACAGCTTTGTGTGTCATTCTATACTATAAGCTGCTTGCGGATGAAAGCCGTTTGAGAAAGTGAGTATTGATATATGTGCGAAAGTGCTTGTCGATCCTAGTTATTCAGGCCATTCAGTGTATATGTGGTTGGACCTTTCAATCACGATGATGATTTGACCTTCGCGAATATACAGATTTACAGCATAAAAAAAAAATGCATAAGAAAAAAATTCGCAATAACCTCACTCTTAAGTGGATTTTCTAATAATAATTAGACAACAAGTATCCACAGTAATCACAGAAACAATCAATACATAACGTTTTGTTTTTGTATTGTTATAATGCTTTTCATCAGTGGGAATATTGATGGAACCGAGATATAGGGGGTGTTGCCGAATTCGACCGACAGATTCAGAGGGGTGATAGTAGGCATCAAGACGAGCAATAATCACATAGGAATGTATGATCGGAAACTCAAACCTGCCGCTGGAGGGCGCTGTTTTCTTAATCGGACCATACCTCCTACCAACCCTACTGGATGGCCGGAAATACCGCATTTTTGTGGCGGAGATAGATAACTCAAAAACAAAACATAATTACATAGGAATGTATGACCGAAAACGCAGACCTGTATAAGCAAATTTGCAGAAATGCTGACTTTTCATTTCTGCGTCTTTGTTTATCCTCTAGCTGATCAGGTTTGCGATTCTGGTCATACATTCCTATGTGATTATTGCTCGCCTTCATGCCTATTATCACCCCTCAGAATCTGTTGGTCGAATTCGTCAACACCCTGTATACAAAATAAATTCCTCAGTTTCTTGAGTGTATGACTCAAATATCATACCGGATAGTAATCTATATAATCCACCTCGGCCCCCTCCTCTTTCGAGTATCGGCCACGAAACACCTGAAGACCAGTCACTACGTGGCAAGAGCCTGAATACGCAGTAGAGGGTTAATTTCCCAAGTTCGGATGCATTTTCAATTGATGTGGGGCTGAAGGCTGCCGGATATACAGTACAGGTCTGCAATCCACCCAAGGCACCCCCAGCCCCCTCATACCAGACAGTAAATGTCTCTGAATGACACTGAAAAACTGAAAGATATTCAATATCTTTAGCATCTGTGATTAAAGTAATGTACGAATATCTTGCAAATCTAAAGGTATGTTAATGTACGCCCGAAATGAAAACAACTTTAATGTAGAAATTAAGGAAATCGCAATTCTTTATAATCCTAATTAAAATACATCTGAATACGAAACAATCCAGGATACATAACATAAATTCCTATTACAGTTTTCTCTCTCATAATCATTCACTTAACTTCATTTACATTATAATTATTCACAAATATTTCTCATGTTATTCATTCGCATATTTTTCCCTATTTTTTATTCACATATATTAAATAACATATTAATAATTCACTTTATTAAAAATCATAATTTCATAATTTGTAATAATTAAACATAATTTCATAACTAATCACACACATAGCAGTTTATCTGTACGCCTCCTATATCGAAAACGAATGAATATATTTACACTGAAATTTTCCCTGAGAATCTGGTGATGCTAATATACTTTTTCTCTTTTTGCATTAAATAAAATGAATATGTTCTTAATATAGCGTCAGACTCCAACCTAACAATGCATGGAACAAAAGAATTAGGAATTAGATCACCCAATTCATGTGAAACACGGACAGAAGTTTAGAACTCTTTTGACAAGAGAATTCAAGCAGTAATCATTGTTTCCCTCTTAACTTGGAATTTTTAAAATGATTATAATTAGATTTTCTACGCAGACAATTTCAATTATTCACTGTAATTAGTAAATGCGTTGGTTTTCTTTCAGGACTCATTACAAATTCAAATTGACTGCAATTTAACGGTAAATAGTTATTTGGAAGAAGTGAGAAAAATCGCTTATAATTAGGCATTTATATTCAGTCCATTATTTCTCTTTAGAATCACGAATTTCATTAAAGTGTTTCGCAAGAACTGAAAGCGAAGCGATCTTGAAGTAATATTTTTTTTTTATTAAATTATGGCGAAATCACTTTTGTCAGAGAAATTTTCTTGCGAAGGTATACTGGTTGAGAAGAAATTCCTTAAACTGCTGAAAGCTTGATTATTAAGTTCAATAAAGACTTTAAAAAAGCAGTGGAAATTTTGCTTTGCAGACAAGAGACTGTTAGTTTTAGAAATCATCGGACAATGTTCTGTTCATTGTTATTTACGAGGGTCGTTTGATAAGTCCATGCAAATTCCGAAAAAAATGGTGCCACCTAAATGAATTTGTTGACGTTCCCTCACTTAGCCCGTTTGAAGCCACGCATGTCGAATTGCAAACAGATTCGACGCTCTGACAGTCATTTAACTCAGTCAACTCTTGTTAAGGCTGCTATGTACTGAGAAAAAAAAATCGAATTTCCCTTTTCCTCTTCTTGTAGACTCTGTGGTGGGAGGAGTCCAGTTGACAGTTCGAGAATTCCATCCCCCTTAGGATTGACATTTTGAGGGATTGTAAGGGCTCTCTCTCTATAGGGGGGTTAAGCGCTGCCCCCAAATTTTTTATTTTAAATATATTTTTGTCAACTATTTACAGGTACATAAATACTGATAATCAAATAAAATTGGTATTGTCAGATAGCCTGAACTTTTCTGTAAACCGCTACAGGATTCATTTTATAATTTCGTCCAACAAAGGAATTTATGAGCGTTTGAAACACACTATACCAGATTTTTCTCCGAATAATTTAAATTTTAAAATATTAATTACATTTTTTTAAAACGAAAAATGTATACTAAAGTAAAATTTCTTTCTCTATGACGGAGTACAATTTAAAAAAAAAATCTTTGAAACCAAGTCGGCAATCCATGGACATATTTTGTCCATAGGTTAACATTGAGGTGAGCGAATTCAATGGGGTTAGTACATAGCAGACTTAATACTCACACAATGGAAGAAAACATGTTCCGCGATTTTATAAAACATTACTTTCTTTTGGAGGCAAAATGGTGACAGAAACTAAATCCACGTTTGATTAATGTTATGATGGACGAGCACCTTCGTTTAGAATGATTTTTAAGTGATTTGTGTTTTAAGTGGTCTCATTGCGATCGAGTGAGCAGAAGTGCCGCTAAACCTTCTAGCCGCCTTGCTGAGGTCACAACGCTAGAAATTATTGATAAAAACACATCATTTGTTGATGAAGTTTTAAAGGTTAGAACTGAATGAGATTTCTGGTGCTATTGGCATCTCGTCAGGCTTAGTACGTAATCTTTTGTACGAAAACTCGGATACGAGAAAGCTGTCGGAAAAGTGGATTCCAGGCGTCTTAAAGATCGGTCAAAAATGCAAACGGGTGAACATTTCAAAGTACGATTTGGAGGTGTTTCAAAGATATGCAGAGGAATTTCTGCGTTGTTTTTGTAACGATTGATGGTCCAGTTTGTAACATTAATGGAAACAATGGGTTAAATCTGTTTAACCTTCACCAAATATAGTGAAAAACGGTTCCTTCAGTAGGAAAGGCTCTATGGCCACTGGTTTTGGGGGCGACTAACTTAAAATCTTAATTGACTACTTGAAAAAGGGCAAACCAATCACCGGAGAGTACTATGCATCTTCGATGGATCATTTAAGTAGTGAAATTAAGAGAAAAGTCACAGATACAATAAAAAAGGTTCTTGCCCGTTAATACAATAGCCGGGTTTATTCATCTTGCAACTGCTGCGGCAAAGCTGTTTGAATGAAACTACGAAATTATTCCCCAACCTCTATGTTCTTCAAATTTGGGCGCCTCGGACTACTACTTGTTCTCAGATATGAAAACAATCTTGCAGGGCTGAAATTTTCATCAAATTGCGAAGTGATTAGTGAAACAACCGCTCATATTGCAGAGTTGGATATGTCTTATTTTAAGGAGGGGAAACACAGCTTGAAAACCGTTTGTCCAAACGCATCAACTTTAAGAAATAGACTAATCAAACGACTCTAGTACTCATCTCAATTAGTTAATTTCATCATTACATTTTGCAATTAGAAATATAAATAATGGTTTTTCTGTGTCGAACACTGATTTTAAGACCTTGGCAAAATGAATTCTGCCAATTGTATTCCGCTATTAGGTAAGACCTCATGGTTGGGCAATTGTTTTGGTCCGGGGACCACTTCTTGTAAGCAGAGGTTAGCGGAGGGCCGCAACTTTTAAAATTATTGCATTTATTAGTTAACTTTGCATTTCAGAAAAAGGTATAAATTGTATCATAAAATCAATAAATTTAAATTAAATAAAATATTGTCAGTTTTTCTGGCTGTCTTGGAGTTTTTGGCTGTCTTTGACAGTTTTTCTGGTTGTCCGGATTTTTCAAAGTGTCCTGGCGGGCCACAAAAAAATCTGTAGCGGGCCACATGTGGCCCACCGTCTGCTATTTGCCCACCCCTGTCCTTGCTTAATATTATTTAACTATATTAAGAGCTGTTCTGAATCAAATTTTCCTTTCTAAACTATATATATTTCCAACGCTGTATTGAAGTAGAATGTATTATAAATAAAACTTCAAGAAACCACATATTCACAAAACCTTATGAATTTATTATTTAGATTAATGGATAACATTGTTGTTTGCAGTACACGACAGAAGTAAATAACATATACTTTTCTAAATGCAGTCCTTATATAAATCTACAGACGTTTCGGAACTTACAACGCTCATTCAACTAACTAACTAACTAACTATACACATATATATATGTGTGTGTGGGTGGGTGTCTGTGTGTACACACACTATCTGTTTCCCTCGCATCTGACTCGAATATATCATTTCTACAATTAGAAAACAGACAAGATTTGAATGGATCAGTCATGTAAACCAGTAAACATATATTATGGAAGAAAGATATATTTAGATCACGATAGTTGAGATAATCTCGAACAGAGATATTTATCTATATGAACTACTAATTACATTACTGACGGCAATAGTGACATTTCTTTGTCAAGTAATGTAGCAAAAATAGTTTAAAGTGTTGAATGCACAAATCAACAAACATGTTAGAAAGTTTGAGCATGCTAACATTCATTAGCTGTGCAATCTTTTTATTAACCAAGCCTTTCAGTAAATTTAAATGCTGTGCCTGAATTTTCTCAATTTTCCCTGTCTTATTTTTAAGTTCCGTATGCATATATATATATATATATATATATATATATATATATATATATATATATATATATATATATATATATATATATATATATATATATATATATATATACAACGTACAGAGAACATCTCACTTTATATCTCATCATTATTAGAAAAAAGACAAAAGCTGCCTACAGCTTCAAGTTCAAATCTTCCTCTCTCCTCTAAAACCGCAGTCCAGAGGCTGTTTAATATTCTGGGTCCCTCTTCCCCATGTGTTATATTTTATTTCGTTCCACTCACGCTGGTTTTTATGTTTATCTCCTCTGTTTCTTCCATAGGTGTCATTTGTAGAAAAATAAAGGTTTGGGAACAGAGAGGAGAGGCAATAAATAGCTGGGATACCCCGCAACTGTGAAAGCTGTCAGATATTCCAAATGTTCGCGAAATAACAAATATTTTCTTCTTCTATTATGAGAGTGGCAACAGTTTCTCCTCAGGTTAATAAATTTTTTAAACTTTTGTAAACTAGTATATAGTCGAGTGAGATAAAAATGAAACACAGGTCTGTTGGCCAGAAAGTGGATTTTCAGTTATATGGATAAAACTCTGAAACAATTGTTTAAGATAGGCATAACACATAAGCTTTTATAAAAAAGTTTCCCTGCATGTGGTTTAGGAGAAAATCGACTGCATTTGTATTCACAGCATGCTAATTTTATCTAGCATACCTCCATTCATTTAATATAATATTCATATTTCACATGAACTGGTTATGAATCTTTTAAAATACTAAGATAAACGGTTTTGAAAAATGCAAGTTAAAAAAATCTAAAGTACGTAAAAAAAATCCAAAGAAATTCATTATTTCCGCATTTCTAAGGGTGGGTGAAGGAATATATTTTGCAAAAGGTTTCTGAAAAAGATGCGAACTAAAGAAATCTTATTCCGTATAAGCAATGGAAAAAAAAAATATGAGTTTCTAACTTCCAGGATACTTCAGTTGCTAACATGCTGGCCTTTGAATTTTGAGATGTCGATCCGACTCACAGTTCGCAGTCGATATATATATATATATATATATATATATATATATATATATATATATATACATTTACGAAATTTACTGCTTCAATTAATAAGTATCTTCACTTACAGGTATGTATGACTATTATATATATTATATAATTATCCTTTTTTTTTATCATCAATCTACAGGGTCATTATAATTAAAGTTTAAGTTTCAAAACGCTATAAAAAAAGAACCACTGATGACAATGACGTCAAATTTGAACGGCATGTTATTGAAGAAGGCGGAAAGCGTATGGCAGAAGGAAAAATTTAGTTTCAAAAGTTAGCAACAGATGGCGCCACAAGCGGCATAAGATGTAAATTAAAATACCTGTCATGCGCACGACACATTTCAGTGTTATAAAACCGCCAGGTACAAGGCTGTTCCTCATTTCGCGGCTCAGACGTTCGCCATGTGTGTCTCACTGCAGGACCGCGCTCTGCTGGTAAAGCTGTATTACAAGAACGATGATTGTGCAAGAGTAGCTCTGCAAAAGTTCAGGACACTGAAGGGTATAAAAGAGGCGTTGGTCCAATGAGTGTAGTGGGTCTGAAGAAAAAGATACAAAAATTCGAAACGACAGGTTCGTTTGATGTGCAACCTGGTAGAGGAAGAAAACGAGTGCATTCGACAGTAGTTGAAGAAGTGGCCACAGCATTACAGCAGTAGTCGGCCGGTGGTGTGCAACCATGCAGTGCACGAGGAATTGCCCGAACATTGGACAGGCCTACGAGCACGGTGCTGAAAATTGTACAAAACATCCTGCAATGCTATCCGTACGAAATTGGCCATGTGCAGGAGTTGCTTCCGTCTGACCTGCCGGCAAGGGAGACGTTTGCGTTAGAATTTCTTGGTCACATGGAAGTGGATAATGAATGGTTGTGGAAAATTTTGTGGACAGATGAAGCCCATTTCCATCTGACAGGGTACGTCAATACCCAGAATTGTCGAATATGGGCAACAGAGTATCCACTGGCAACGCACCCCGTACGACATCATCCTGAAAAGGTCACGGTGTGGTGCGGCTTTACGGCATCATTCATCCTACAACCATATTTTTTCGAGCAGACGGGTGCCTCCGGTCCTGTTACCGCTACCGTCACTGGTCAGCGCTATGCGTCTCTTTTGCGCAACCACGTCATTCCAGCTCTACAACAGCGTGGATGTGTGGATGAAATAATTTTTATGAAAGATGGCGGTCCTCCGCACATTGCACATCCCGTGAAGCAGCTGCTGAGGCGCCATTTCGGAAATGCTCGAATTATCAGCCGTCATTTCCCTTCAGCCTGGCCGTCCCGATCACCTGATCTTACTCCCTGTGACTTCTGGCTGTGGGGTTATCTCAAAGATGTTGTGTTCAGTGCTCCAATTGCAAATTTAGCGGAATTAAAGGCACGCATTTCGCAACACATTCTGAACATCACCCCGGAGACACTGCGATCCGTTGTGGAACATGCTGTTTGTCGCTTTCAACTTGTTGCATACAACGATGGACACCATATTGAACATGTTTTGCGCCAGTCTCGCGACATTTCCGAATTTCTTTGATGAATGGTTCTAATGCGGTATCTCGCCGCAAAACTCTTGAAAACGATTTGTCCCTTTCGATGTGATATGTACAGTCATGCAAATAAAATTACTCAACAATTCTAATTTGTCAATGCGTTTTAATGTGCAACTCACACCTTAGCCGTTGTTTTACGAATCATTTCTCATTTCTCGTCGTGATTCTGCCGCTTACAGCGCCATCTGTTGATAAAATTTTAAACTAAATTATCCTTCTGCCATACGCTTTCCGCCTTCTTCAATAACATGCAGTTCAAATTTGACGTCATTCTCATCAGTGGTTCTTTTTTTATAGAGTTTTGAAACTTAAACTTTAATTATAATCACCCTGTATATTAAGCAACTAGGGATTTTGATTTTCCTTTGGAATGTTCTCTATTCATATACTGAACATAATCAGTTGTTGTTGTTGCTTATGCCCCGTGACCGACAGCAATATCAAATCAAGTCCATATAGGCTATTCCGCTGTATGGTGCGGCTCTGGTTTTGAATTAGGACCACAAGAGTCGGAGTCTGACTTTGTTAAAGGAAATGTAATTTTGAACTGAGTCAAGTGACGAGACCGGTACACTTGACCCCGCACCTCCAGAGGTAAATTTTGTGAACTTGGAGAACATTGCATCCATGACATATTTTTCGTGCACAAGCCTCCATTAGCGTCCACAGTGATGGATATGGTCAGCTACAGACATCGAACCAGAGACGTTCAGATCACTGGCTCGCTGCCTTTGCCATTTGGGTCAACGCGCAAACGAACACAATATGAAAGGTGCAGTTAAAAAAAAGAATAACAGGAAGTAACTCTTAATTTACTTAAGCTGCAAACAATTGTGAAGTTCACTGTTTCCGTTACTCTTAAGGTAATGTATATACTAAACAATGAACTCACCATTGACTAGATTCGACGAGGTTTTCTACAGTAAATTATTTATTACAATACAATTATACTACATAAATACCATACTCAATTGCTAGCATGCAGCGAGGAATTATTTATCACGCGTGTTAATCCCGATAGTTATAGTACGGAAACTCTATCAGAATTCAGTCCCGCAACTCCTTGTACGTACGCCACACTAGCCTTTCTGTCTTCACTTTATCACCAGGTCGCTGGAACGATAGCTAACTTCACCACGCCTTCGGTAAACTTGATAATGTCCGGCTGCTGTACTGCAAAGCGATCTTCATTCCAATTGTTTTTCGCTCGCTGCTCACCTCCGTCCGACCTATTTCCGTAGTGTTTTAGCTCTCACTGTCAAGCGTGTACTCTACCCATGGGGATTCCCGTCTTGTAGAAAATCTTCGCTCATTTGCATAAGGCTCTTCTTCTTCTTCAAACGGCGATTTATTTAAACCAAGGGGGTTAATTTTTTTTTCATTACCTCCCAAAGTGAACCATGTAATTTTTGAACAAGATACTTACCTCAAGTCAAAAGATTTGTTTTGACTATAATGAAGCCTTGATTGTGACTTATGCGCACTCTTAAAACTATCTAAAGTGGTTGACAGACATTCAACTAGTTTTTCGATTTCAGTTGTTATTCCGGTAAAGAGACGATGACTGAACGTTCTCACCAAAATTTTTGTATATCAGCGTTCGCGTGCCTTACTACGTATGCTAATTTTTTTTTTTTGAACTGTGTGCAATATTTTGCAAATCCCAATCTATTTAACTCTTTATGAGTCTAAGGAATATTTCTGCGTCCCAAATATTTAACTTGATAAGTGCTCGCGTCTGATTATTTCACCCTGAAATTTGACTTACTATTTAATAATACACTCCTTTATAAGATTATTGCTTTCTTTGGTCAGTTATTGGTATATTTAACACAAAAATGTTGTTCAATAAAATAAAGAAGAATTAAGGAAACCTTAAAATTGAAACCGCCAAAAATAACAATTATATACTCCTCTAGCGATCCCTTCATCCTGGAACCATAGATTTAGCCTTTGTTATAGGCTCCTCGGCGTCTTATAACCGGTACATAAGGTGGAAACAAACGATTTCCAAATGAAGAATTAATCCTAAGTTTTATTGGTGACTTATTATTTTGGTCAAGAACAAAAAATAATACATAATCTCTAGATATAAATATGAGATTCTGAAAATCCTATTTATTCTTTAGGTGCCTTCCTATCTTTTCCTAACTATCAGTAATACCACCTTTATTTGATATATATCTCTACCTTTTTCGTGTCTGTGTATACACATATATACATTTATATCAGGCATATATCTGAGAGGCTACACGACAAAAAAATATACGTATATATGTTTGTTTAGATGGTTAATGAGAGAATTCCCTGACAGGTGATTAATGCTGTAGTTGTTAATACATGATTAAACATTTGACAAAGAATAATTGTTTAAAAAGCAAAGTCTCATGCACTTGAAAAAAACATTTCTTTTTCTCCTGCTGCGTTTTATACATTATTTATCTGTAAACAAGAGACCTCCCTGGCGTGAACTTTTAATAAAATTCAACGAAGAATAAATTTCTAGAATAAAGCTTTTTTTTTCTTCTTTTTCAAGCTATCCTTATGCGTTTTCTTTTATTGTTCTCTCCTCTCCCATTTTTTCTAGTGCTATTCCTTTGGTTTTGTCAAGAGTATCATTTGCAGGTAAGAAATGAGAGGAAAAGGATATAAATAATCTCATATTATTTATATGGATAAAATCTACTCGCCTCTTGGGAATTTTCGTATAAAATTTCCTGTTGCTGTTCTTGTTTTTGTTTTTTTAATATTTGGATTTCTTTAAGTGTAGGCTTTCTTTGATGCTTTGGGATGTGTAAAAATCATATTCGAAAGATATAAAGGGTAGAATAAATGAAAAAATCCTGAAAGTTTCTATGCAATATTTCTTAAATCCAAGCAGAAATTAATCAGCATGTACCTTCAAAATCGTAATTAAATTTACAGGGCATTTCAGAAAATTTGACAGCATTTTACCTAACAATTTTACTAACTTTGCCATGACTAATAACTTTAATAATTTTATTAACTTTGATCTAATGACTTTGCTGATGCTCTTTCAAATGACCTAATATTTTAATATCATGTGTGGGCACACGTCAAATCTTAAGTTCGATATTTTACATAACATTCTTTTTATTTTTTTTTCTAATGGCCATCTTCACCAGTCCAGGCGTTTTGTGATTTTTTCATCTAGGACACTGTTTCCCAAGACGTAGAAATCTGCGGACCACTAACCCAGAATTTGAACCATGTGGGGACCACCCCAACGCCTCCCCGACTGACTTGGAACCTTCCAGGGGCATGGGGGTATAGAATATCCCTCAGACAAAAGGGATACAGGATCAACGTTCTCACATTCTTATGTATGATATTCTAATAATAAAAAATAATAATGTTAAACTTTTAAGAAATTTTAATTCGACACCTGATAGTCATCGGATATATTCGGCAAATCTAGTTCAATGAACATTGCTTTCCAAATCCCCATTTATTCAGCAACTTTTTATACGTGGTGCCGGACCACTCCCGAGGTTCTCGCGGACCACTGCTGTTGGGACCGGTTGGGAACCACTGCTCTAGGGGTATGTTAAAGACCTGGTTTATGTACAACTGCTTCCTTCAAATGTAGAGGATTTCAAGCAGAAAATAAGTAATCGCTTTAGTAACTGTTACTAATGACACGTTATAGAGTTTTTGGCAGGAAATCGAATACCGACTTGACGTGTAACAGATGGCACGCATATTGAACATTTGTAAAATTGTTCTTGGAACCCACGTGCATTCGTCTTTCTGTTTCATATTATGGATAATAAATATTTAATTACTCAGCAATAAGCCTCTTCAGTTTTATTAGATTAGCCAATGTAGTTGCTGAGGTATTTATATCTCGAATAATATCAAATTCTCTGAAACACCCTGCATTTTAAAATTTGCTAGGTTCTCAAATTTTCGTAATTCATGAACAGAAATTCTGCTGTCTATGAGTAGTTATCTGTAATTAAGAATGACATCACCAGATTTATCGAAAAGTAAGTGACTCATTTCATAGAAAGCACAAGTGCTATACACCCTTCACACAAACTGATATTTATAAATGAGCCAGTGCATTATTGCTAATCTAAAATTGATTAAGAATTTTTTCTCTGAAATCGGATCCGTTTGATTTCAGCCGATTAAAACAGAACTATCTTTCTTTGTTCCATGTCAATACAAAAACATGCGGCAATGGATTTCACGCTAATATTTATCATTGTGCTTGGAGGATTATTTTCAGTTTAAAAAATCCAGCTATTTAGTGTATAAAAGGTAGAGGATCGAAAAAATTTCTATAAATATTTATCTAGAGAGTATGTTTAAATATTCAGTTGATTTAGGAACTTTTAACAATAAAATATTTCCCTAGTATAGCCACGTACTTTACAGAAAAATCACATCAATATTTCTCTTTGCATTATCTTGTCTCTATATCTCTGTATAGTTACCTTTCTAGCTTTATCTTTAGAAGTTTTAAGTTATAAAAAATACAGGATAACTTTATAGATTATGACTTGCAAAATATTCCAAATTTAAATTGCGTATGATTTTTCTCCGTTAAAGTAATATTTATATTTTATGTTTTTAATTAATTAGATACACCCGTACATATTTGTGCGAAAATTTAATGAAAAGAGGTAATCGGATACTGGCTTCGAAATCTAGTTTCTTATAAACTGTGTAACACACAGAGGAAAACACTAAATACTTAAAAATAAATTTTTTTCTTAATCATGTTTCTGATTTTAAAAAAAATTTTGGAGAAATGCTTGTCGTAGTAGATTTAATTATACTCTCCAGAGATGAAATATTCAAAAAAGTATTTCGAGGTTAAATTTATTATTTTCTATCTATCGCCCATTATTTATAACGTTTTGAAGGACAAACTTAACTGATTTAATGTTTAAATACTGATAAAAATAAAGTTATCTTCTACTGCAAAAAAAAGATTCTTTAATCGTTAGCTTTCGGGGCCCATTTTTCCGATTCCCTCTTTAGAACTGGAACTTTCATACCCCCTTTGTAAGAACTGCCATTAAGTGGGTTATATATATATATATATATATATATATATATATATATATTATATATATATATATATATATATATATATATATATATATATATATATATATTATATATATATATATATATATATATATATATATATATATATTATATATATATATATATATATATATATATATATATATATATATATATATATATATATATATATATATATATAATATATATATATATATATATATATATATATATATATATATATATATATATATATATATTATATATATATATATATATATATATATATATATATATATATATACATACAGTGGAATCTCGATCGATCGTTCTCCAAATCCTCGCTTTCCCGTATGTGTTGTTTATTTCAACCAGTCCCGACGATCATATTGCTTTTTTATTTTCCCGCATCTATTGTTCAGTATATATATATATATATATATATATATATATAAAGTTTATATATATATATATATATATATATATATATATATATATATATACTAGCTGTACCCGTCCCGGCGTTGCTCGGGTAATGTAATTACCAATTTTTTAGTAGCCTTAACCCTTTGTTAATGGGCGTCGCTGTCATCCTTTTCCTCACCACGATACATTATTTTACCCATATAAATTTAATCCTTTCTGGCACATTTTGGCAAAATTTTTGACATAGGATTACTAATCGAATATCACTGCAATAGTAATCGATTTTCTTGAAAGCGAATATATCACATCCTCCACATGCTGAAATTCTTTGAAATCTTCATAGATTTTTTCCACAAATACACCACAAATTATATGATATTAACTAAGTGCTGGCCAAAAAAATTACGGCATTACTAAATGTGATTTTTTAATCGATTATCACTGCAATAGTAATCGATTTCCTTTAACCACCGAATCCCTCATAGAAAACAAACGTCCCAACACATCACGTGCATGACGTCGAAAAACTGGTTTTTCTCCTATTTTACCTTCGTCCGGAAATGAAGAACGAAATCTCCAAAATGAGATTTCTCGCAAGAGTTTCCGAATCATAAAATAAATTATTTAAAAATAACTACAATTTGTAAATTAATTTTGGTTCTGGCTTTCGAAACTGTGATGTCTAGGGTCTCTGAGATAAAAATTTCGTAAAAATGTAACGACATTTACGTATCGATTCGACAATTTGGAAAAAAGGGTCACGGACAAAATCGCGTTTTTTTCCGAAAAACGGGTGCGTACAGGCGATCGAAAAAAAAATCACAATTAATCGATAAATTAAGACAGACAATTTTAATTGTGATTTCCGTATAGTGTCATCTTTCCCGTATAGGCTCGTCCGAAAAAAAAAATTCTTGGACGGATACGTTAGGATTTACGGGGCTTTTACTCGTCCGGGAGCTCCAAATCGCGACTAAATATTTAATTACGGAAAATCTAATTAAAAAATCGAAAAAAAAGGGCTTCGAGGTGCATAATGAGACCTCGGGAGGCATCTTCGTGTCGAATCTCAAGACTGTCCGACCTACCGTCTTTGCGCTGCGCCGCGAGCAGACAAAAACTCGGTCACACACACACAGACTTTGCCTTTTATATATAAAGATACTACAAGTAAAGACAAGTAAATGCTATAAGTAAAGGCAATTTGAATCGGGAGCAGAGACGGCATTGGTTATTTACATTAAAGCATTTTATTATAAAGAAGACACATCTTCTTTATAATAAAATGATAAGACCTATGTAGAAAGTTCGCATTTTCCTGACCACGGGATCTTTTATAACTTTTCATAGCCGACGTGTCATGTGACCATGCAGCGAGCAGTGATTCGCTGTGCCTGGATTTCCGGGCTTGTAAAACTTATATAACTATGTGGATTATCTCCAAATTTACAGGGATCGTATAGTATCTGCCGAAATCGACTCCTTTGTTCTCAAAATGAAAGCGTAAAACGTAATTATTCTACGCCCAAGGAAATTTAAAAAGAATTTAGAATTTTGAAAGGGTTTTGGGGTTTTATATTTTATAGAATATCCCCTCCGTCTGAGAAGAGGCTGACCACCAATGCCTGCATTAGTGGGCAGATACACTCAGAAGGGCGAAAAAAAGGCGTAGACCAGAAATTTGGAAAAAAAAGTTTAAAAAAGGAAAATTTTGAAAAGATAATTTAGTTGCAGAGTCACATGACCAGTTGGCTATGAAAAGTTATAAAAATCCTGTGGTCAGGAAGAGGCGAGTTTTCTACATTTATCTTTGCCCCGAGAACATGTGTCTTCTTTATAATAAAATGCTTTAATGTAAAAAACCCTCGCAGTCTCTGCTCCCGGTTCGAATTGTCTTTACTTGTAACATGTCGGGACCTTAATTCGTCGTTCTTCCCCAGGTGGCCTGACATGTTACAAGAAGTCGGCAGGATTCGAACCTACGCGGAAAAATCCCAATGGATATCCCCAAAATAATATAGTTTTTAAGTTTTGGGGTTTTAAATTATATATATATATATATATATATATATATTCATTTTTGGGCCCGTATTCTTGGGATACATGCTATCGCACCCCTTAAAGGATAAGGTTAAATGACGACTGTGTTAGGGTATTTAAAAAAATATAGCCCTGACATGAAGATAAATGAAAAACTATTTAATATTCGCAAGAAAGAAATTTAGTGCAGATGAAATAGAAAAATTCTACAAATATCCATTGAAAATTTCAATTGGTATATCTAAAAGAACTGTCAGATGTCACATTGGAAATTAATCTTACATAGACTCACTAGTCTTAAGATTACAGAAATAGAAAAGGAATTATAGATTCGATGTATATTCCTAGATTTAAAGGTAGCGTTTATAACTATGAGTAATTCTCTTATCTGAGGAAATGGAAGGAATATAAAAATCTGATTTCCATATTATATTTTTCTCAGTATAAGAACTTTTACTTTCTTCAATAGAACAGAATGGACTGCCAGTACAAAATGTCTTTTTATATATGTTCTACCTCAATTAGAATAAAACACAACCTAAAGTAGTTATTAAACATTAATCACGCCTAAAGCAGAAGAAAAATTATGTCTAAAAGAATGGCTCTCAGCTTTTGCTTAAATGCGCATCCTAGAATCAAGATAAAAAATATCTTGTATCACAAACAAAAATATTTCTCTTATAAAATAGGAACTTAAGAGTGGGCTTTTAACTACCCCAAACTGTTCAAACCATTGCATGAGAATCATTGGTAAGGAATCCTTCTTTTTCAAAAAAAGAAAACATGACTAGCAGTTCTTGAATATTTATGAAGAATTGTTCAAACCATTACATGAGAATCATTGGTAAGGAATCATTCTTTTTTAAAAATTAGAAAATTGGACTAACAGCTCTTGCAGATTTATCAACTACCACAAACTGTTCAAGCTATTGCATGAGAATCATTGGTAAGGAAACATTCTTTTAAAAAAAGAAAGAAAACTGGACCAACAGCTCTTGAAGATTTATCAGTTATCACAGACTGATCAAACCATTGCATGAGAATCATTGGTAAGTAATCATTATTTTTTTAAAAAAGTAAACTGGACTAACAGTTCTTGAAGATTTATCAGTTACCACAAACTGTTCAAACCATTGCATGATAATCATTAGTAAGCAAACATTCTTCTTATTAAAAAAGAAAACTGCACTAACAGCTCTTGAAGACTTATCAGTTTTAAAAAGTGAAACGAAACGTTTAAAAAACTGACCCAAAACGTAGAACTTAAGAGCTACTATGTATTATTGAAACTGTTGCTAGAAGTGTATTGAACTGCATTGTAGTTACACGTAATTTCCACTCACAATAATCATAAGAATGATGGCGTATGTGAAGAAGGAGACCATCATAATTTTTATGACAATGCCCGTGGTCTACCAGTTGTGTTTTGCCGTTGAAGGCTTGTGGCATCTTCTAGGTCCACAAATACTTATTGATGGTTATGGAAGAATCATGTTTATGATATTCAAATGAAATATTTCAATTGCTGCAGGGTATGACTCATTGTACTTACCTGAAATCGTTGTTAGTCTATAGCTACTATCAAATGTGAATTATGATTAAAGTTTTTTAACTCATTCACAAATTTTAATCCTGCCCGTTCGTGCTGAGTAAAGTGTTCAAGTCTGATGTTACATATTCTTACATGCCCCGAAAATGTCGATATAGGTTTTTTTAGGCCTGGCTAATGAACAAGTTTTAACAATACTTTAAAGATAAAAAAAAATTTCTATTTAAGTTAACAAAAGAAAGATCAATTTATAAGATCTAGTTAGATTATAAATATAACACTAAAATTAAACTTATTCAATAATCAAATATTTCTCTTATTATAAATTAAAAATCAAGAACGTTAATTATAACTAAATCTTGCCTTCACTTAGGAGCCAGAGGTCTTCACCTCTGACGAATCATTACAACTTTATCATTACAAAATTTATCTTCAAGAATGTTCTTTTAATATGGAATTTGGTGAACTTTCTTCTGCAGAATTTTGCGAATTAAACGTCCTTCAAGTCAGTGATTCTAGTCCTTTTTTAGGCTTACCCCCCTCAACCTCCTTTGTAAGACCTTCAGGCCCTACTCCCCGCTGGGCCTGAAATATACCTACATAAATTTAACAAATCAAAATATGTATTTTGAGAACTGCAACTGCGCAGGCGCTAGCTGCAAGTTTATGAGCATGCTGCAGTAGTGTCCCAGGCAGACAACAAAGGCATGGATACTAGTAACGCCGTCTATGATAGACGAGTGTGTTAACCGTAAACAACACAGTGACTTTGTACTACACTGCTGGCCACCCAAATTGCAACACCAAGAAAGACAAGAGATATCACAACAAAATTTATTTTGTAGGTAACATGTTGACCAAGTATCAAATGATTAAATTTATAGACTTCTGTGAAGTGTGGTTCCTGCCAAAATCAGTAGCCAGAGTAACCGCCATTGTTGGAGATCACCGCTGCCACACGCCTCAGCATTGATTCAAAGAGACTTTGGGTGAGTTCTTGGGGTACAGCAGGCCAAGCAGCTTCCACACGTTGCCAAAGTTGATCTGCTGTGGCATCTGGGGTTGGAATCTGGGTCAATCGTAGAGCAACCATGGACCACATGTTTTCTATCGGCGAAAGATCCAGAGAGCGAGGCGGCCAGGGAAGCAATTCAATCTGGCGATTGACGAAGAACCGTTGGGCAATGCGTGCCACGTGTGGTTGCGCATTATCCTGTTGAAATATGGCTGTGGGCAAGCCCTGAAGGGAAAGAAGGACAACTGGCTCCAACACCTCGGGGATGTAGCGCTGGCTGTTTAAAGTACCGGCAATGCGTACTAGATGTGTGCGAGAGTGATATCCAATACCGCCCAATACCATAATACCCAGTGCAGGACGAGTGTGGCGGTGCATAACGCAGCTGTTTAGCATCCTCTCTTCACGGTGTCTCCAGACTCGAATGCGACCATCGTGGTGTTGCAGACAGAAGCGTGACTTGTCAGTAATGACAATTTCATTCCATTCTGCCGTCCACATCCTTCTGTCATCGCACCATTGGCGGCGGAGACGTCTGTGGTTCTGCGTCAAGGGTAGACAAAGCAATGGACGTCTTGCGGACAGACCACTCTGCTGTAAACGGCGTCGAATGGTACGCGCAGACGCTGGATGATGCGTTACAGACTGCATGTGCTGTTCTATGGTTCGTGATGTGACTGAGCGATCCGTCACTGCCATGCGCACAATTTGCCTGTCATCACGTGAAGTGGTGCGCTGAGGTGTATGCGATCAAACACGCCTGTCCGTCGTACCCTCCTGCATCCAACGATCACATATCCGCATTACAGTTGTTTGGTTTCGTCCAACACGACTACCGATTTCCCTGAAAGATAATACACAATCTCGGTAGGCCACTATCCTTCCTCTGTCGAACTCGGATACTTGATCAAAAGATGATCGCTGTTTTCGACGAGGCATAATTGATCGTTTTTTTGAAAAAACCACAAGAAAAACACAATTGCCGAACTTGAAATCGTCGAAATCTCCAAGCCTTAAATAGCGCTTTGAAGTGGCGCCACAGGCGCGCGTGATGTGCGTCTGCGCTTAAATTCTAATCATTTGCATATCTCACCTCCGCTAATGCATGTTGTAAATTTCATGTTATTTGCATGTTTCCTTCAGGGTGTTGCATTTACAGTGGCCAGCAGTGTATTAACATCACTACCTCATTCCAAAAATAAAATAATAAATTAAAATAGAATAAAAACAAAATGACTATGATGTACACCTATCCGTCGAATTTAATTTTTGTCTTCACAAGCCTTGTTAAAATATGTTCTACACATATTTATTGCTAACCATCCGTGCGCTCCCATTCCCCGAATATCACTCACGCCTCCCGAAGCTTAGGACCACTGTTTTAAGTTATGAAGCAAAAGTCTCATGGAGCAAAATAATAGTTTTTATTCGTGAACATGCAGATAAACGCCTTCTTTCCTTATATATTTTAAATAAACTGATCCTTTTCAAAAACACTCGGAGGAAACAGAAAAGGAACATATTTTCTCCAGAATTTTAGGTTGTTCGTGATCTTCATATATATTATAGATCTGCTGAAAAATTTCAGTTCATCTTATAGATAAGATAAAGATTTTATGTAAATGGCACATATTTCAAAAATTATATATATAAACATCAAATAAAATTAGTGTAAATTTTAAAAAAATTATCAAAATCATAACTTGAATTTGAAATTTCTTTTTCTTGAAAACTTCTTTCAAATGCAAATTGAAAACTTCATATTGATTTTCAGGGTTTTTCTTAAACATTTCCATTTGTTAAAAATGAATCTTAGTTAAAATCTCCAGAATTTTAGGTTGTTCGTGATCTTTATATATATTATAGAACTGCGGAAAATTTTCATTTTAACTTGAAGCTAAAGATATTATGTATATGGCACATATTTCAAATAGTATGCATATACACATCAAATAAAAGTAGCCTAAATTTTAAAAAGAATTTCCAAGATCATAACTTTAAATTTGAAATTTATTTTTCTTGAAAACTTCTTTCAAATGCAAATTGAAAACTTCGCATTGATTTTCAGGGTTTGTTTTTAACATTTTCATTTGTTAAAAATGAATCTTACTTAAAATCTCCAGAATTTTAGGTTGTTCGTGATCTTCATATACTATATTACAGATCTGCTGAAAAATTTCAGTTTAACTTGAAGGTAAAGATTTTATGTAAATGGCACATAATTCAAAAATTATGTATATACACATCAAATAAAAGTAGCTTAAATTAAAAAAAAATATCGAGTTTATAACTTAAATTTGAAATTTCTTTTTCTGGGAAACTTCTTTGAAATGTAAATTGAAAACTTCATATTGATTTTCAAGTTTTTTTTAAACATTTTCATTTGTTAAAAATGAATCTTACTTAAAATCCAAAGGAATTAATCAATTTCATACATTTTTGAATCAGAGAACAAATGAAATATTTTTTAAAAAAATTATCAAACTATTCATATTGAAGATGGTCATTTTCATTCTTTAAAAACGTGTGCCCCCACAAGAGAATCGTCATTTGGAAAGAAAAGTCCTTTATTGATTTAAGTAAGGAACTTTCGATGAGATCCCAATGATAAATGTTTTGTCACATTTTAAGAACAAAAAGTGGCCCTTACAAAAGATTGTCCACAAACATTATATCCCCAAAATTCTTAATCGATGTCGCCTCGATAAAATCGAAGGTCATTGCCGAAAATGTCATTGGAAGAACTCCACGTTTAGAATGTGTTCAATGGTTTGTTATCGTTATCGAAATATCTAACGATACTTTTTGTCTCTGTATCAAGTTTCCTCATCCCTGGGCATTTTTCTTTGGGGCATATATTCTTCTTTGCTTTTGCCTTACGGTTACATTCAGAGAAATATAGAAAAAAACGGAATAGATAAAGGAAATATGATTCTGAAAGAGAAAAGTTTTGTTATTGTTGCATATCCTTCGATTTGCGCAATATAAAGTATTCTGGTTGGGGAGAGTTTCAGGAGTTGTGATTCTCATTGTGCGCTTATGAAGGCCATTAATTTCGCATTTATGGAGCAGAAGCATTCCCAGCAAAAATATTCCTTTCATTAAAAGGTATTAAAATAAGTTGCTCTGATTTGTGCTTAGTTTTTGCAATATTTATTTGTAATTGATTATTTCATCACTATATTCACTTATTTGACAATATCTGGAAAATTAAATTTACCTTGTGATAGTTTATATGTTTCGAACTTAGTTTGATGATGACGGATAACTCTTTGAGGGGCACCGTTTGCACAGTGCAAACGCCTAAAGCTAGTCTTTTTCACTTGTATTCAACGTATTCCAGTTAAATGAGCTGATAAATGGTTAGTACTGCCCTCCGTTATCAATTTAAAGAAGTAAAATCATTTTGAAACCTTTAATTGGAAAAATTTTCAAGATTTTTTAGGTAAAAAAAAATTGGGGGAAAAGTCTGCACTATGCAAGCAAACAGGAAGGTCGTTGCCCCTGAAAGGGTCAAAAGATATTTCTTTCTCAGCTCTTAAAGCTGCTGTGTACTAACCTATTGGATTTGCTTACCTCAATGTAAACCTATGGAGGTAATTTGTCCAAGGATTGCCGACTTGGATTGAAAGATTTTTTTAAATGACTTTCTTTAAAAGATTTTTTGACACTTTCAGATGTTATGTTTTAATTATGTAGATAAATTCAGTGATTTCTACTTTGATTGCATAAAATTATCGCAAGAAAGTGATTGAATAATATGGTAGAATTATTATCCATAATCTATTGGATATTAATGAAATTGGAGATTGTGACATAGAACTCTACTTTTGTAATTATTTTGATTATTATACTGTTTTAACTCCAAAAAAATATAATTTTCTGATTTCATAATTTCGAAACAACATTAATTCGATTCCATGCACATTTATAAGTGTATTTATTTTATTTTGTAAATCTTAAATTATCTATGTGCTGAAAATAGGTGCTGTGGTTTTTCGTACCGGTTTTCCTGGAAGAAGGGAATGTGCCTCTCGTATGCAATTAAGTGTGACCTGTAACAGTACGGATAGTACACAAGGTCATTTGCACAAGAAGGGAGAATTACTTGCCACCCTCTCGGTCATTAGGGGGACATATTTCCTCCATAGCAACGTCCCAGCAACCATCTCTTTAACCAATCACATGTCTGAAAGGTGAATTGTTCTAGAACATTTTCTGACCTCTGCGATTTTTGGTGATGGGAAGTTTTAAAGGTTTTTTGAGTCAGTTGAAAAAAAAGCTGCGACTGTGCTATAACTCGAGGTTGTCCGCTCTTCAGCCCCAGTCAACATTTTTGTATGCTGAGATATCTCGAGATTTCTGGTCTGCTTTTGGACCAAGTTTAGTAATACAATAAGAGATAATGATCAGTTTCCAATGAGGGTGGTGGTAAGTAAAAATAATTTGTAATATATATTATCAGGCGAGAGCACAGAATAATTAATATATGCAACTAGGTTTTATTATGTGTTCAAATACTTTCTTAATGTACGTAAATAATTATTATGTTGTTTCTCTGCAAATTATAACTAACGATAAAATTAATATTAAATAAGAAGAAGAGAAATTGAATGCTAATATTATTTATTTATTAAAATTGAGTTTGTTTTTCTAATTATCTCAGACGTGTGTCAGAATGTGTTTTCTCCAATTAACAATTTTAAAAGTGCTACTATAAGATCATCTATTTTATTACCTGTTTAATTCCACGCAATAGAGATTGTGCTGAATAGATGAGCGAGGGAAACAACCGTCAGCTTTAACTGTTAATATTCCCCAAAACATGGCTTTTACTTAGTCAAAAAATTATGTAGTTCTAAAACATTGTAAACTATATTTTATTTTATTTTAGTCTTTCAGAGCTTAATTTATAGTATTATAATAATGTCTCTCGTATAGTTCGGAAGTTTTTTTTTTATTTATGTCTATTATTGGGGAATTTATTCGCAACGGACGAAAATATAGTATACTGTAAGTTACAGTGTATTGTTATCTAAGGTTATGAATTGAGGAGCAACTTTCTAAGGAAAATGTAATGTCCCTTCGAAAGGGTCATAATGGGGTTTAATGATACAGAGTTTAGCATATGTGCGCAGGTTCTGGGTTTCATTGGGCTTAGTTGTTTATCTACCGAGATGTTTTTTGAGACGTAAAATGTATAAAAGTAAGAATGAGAATGGGCGAGTTATGAATTAAATATAAACACAAAAAAATTTTGACTGTAGCTTCTTAATAAATTTTTTATTAACCATACTAGCTTATAAACTTTCGCAGTTATTTCACAGTTATTGTTTTACAGTAGCTTCAACACAAATAAAGGTGACAGATGACAAGTTACTGATGAAAAATTATAATTTAATATCTTATTCTTTAGATAAGTCTGATTAAAAGTCTTATTTAAATACAAAAATATTTGACAAAAACGATAAGTCAGCGATGGGATATCCATATAGTTTTCCGCTGACCTGTAGAAAATCTCCTTTTCATCAATAGTACATCAAATGGCTATCTAAATCTGTAATGTGATAATAATAAAATAATTCATATTTCACACTTATTGTTTTACAGTACGTTGAACACAAATAAAGGTGAAATATGACAACTTATGATGAAAAATTATGATTTAATATCCTATTCTTTAGATGAGTCTGATTATAAGTCTTATTTAAATACAGAAATATTTATCAAAAACAATAAGTCAGCGATGGAATATCCTTATAGTTTTCTTCTGACCTCTATAAAATCTCCTTTTCATCACAAGTACATCAAATGGCTATCTAAATCTGTAATTTGATAATCATAAAATAATTAATATTTCCCAGTTATTGTTTTACAGTACCTTTAACACAAATAAAGGTGAAAGATGACACTTTACTGATGAACAATTATAATTTAATATCTTATTCTTTAGATGAGTCTGATTAAAAGTCTTATTTAAATACAGAAATATTTGAGAAAAGCAATGAGTCAGAGAGGACATATAGTTTTCTGTGGACCTCTAGGAAATCCTGTTTTCATCACTAGTACATCAAATGGCTATCTAAATCTGTAATGTGATAATCATAACATAATTCATAGTTCACAGTTATTGTACCTTGAACGCAAATAAAGGTGAAAGATGACAACTTACTGTTGAAAAATTATAATTTAATATTTCATGCTTTAGATAAGTCTGATTAAAAGTCTTATTTAAATGCAAAAATATTGAGTCAAAAACCATGAGTCAGAGAGGGCATATCAAAATAGTTTTCTGCTGACCTCTAGGATATCCTCATTCCCCAAAAATACATCAAATGGCTATCTAAATCTCTAATGTGATAATCATGAAAAAAACTTTTATGTACCTACATTTCAAGAGGAAAACAGTTTTCATTCATGATTAGGAAATTGTAATGCTACGAATACACTAGTACTTTACGAATGCAATAGTATTAAAATTTAAGGATTGTTTGTAGTTTCCAGCAAAAGTACATTAACGTTAAATTTTAATTATAATATGAAAGTTGATAAAATGAATATCAATATGTTTTACAAACGTTATATTAGTGTGTCTTATTATATAATGGTTATAATAAACAAATATCCTTTTATACTCATATTACTTTTAGAGACGACTATATTTTGGGGCGTATGGTAGAATGAAAAATTAGTATTATCTGTTGATATAACTATCATGTTGCAAGATGATATAAAAAACATAATTGAGATTGGATGTTCCTTTATGTTTAAAAATTTTAAATTCTAAAAGTAATCTTTTACAAAATAAAATATATTATTGAAAATAGTTTATCTGGTAATATGATCAGATAGGAGGAAAGCGAAATACTCTGTATATAGATAGAATTAAAGGTTCACTAAAAAGCTAATGACTTCGATGCTCTAGATATGTGTAAATAAAGCATTCTTGACCCTTCTTTTAACTACTTTGTTTAATGTACTCCGTAAACATACAGAAAAGCTTTTTTATCTCTCCCTGACACGATTTACGTTTAAAGGTAACCATTTGTTTTTCATTGGAACGTTACAATCAAGAAAAGAAAAAGCTCAAGTAAACGCTTGAAAGAATAGTTTCGTTAAAAGAATACATAAAACAGTGAAAGTCCGTATACATCTAAAAGGTTTATAGCTTATTTAAAATTGCTACTTAAAATGAAACATAATTCTTTTTGACGGACACGAGCAATTTTACTTACTATTGGTAATTTTTACATTAGTGTGAGATTTATTTTAAACATAAATTCTTAAATGACATCATTTTTCATGCTTAAGAGTCTTAAAGAATATACATAATTTCATATAAATATTTTGAGTCATACAGTAAGACAACTTGCAAAATGTACGCTAATATTTTAAGTCTTTTAAAAAGCGTTTAAACCATTTTTTGGCTGAAATGAAAGATTTCAGAGTTTAAATATATATCATCAGATTAGAAATTCACGATATAAATTGGTTAACTTTCTTTTAATCAAATTCACAATACATTTAACTTTTAAACATTTAAAGGCATTCGTCATTTAAAACAAAACACATACGGACAATGATAGGACGAATTTTATATTAAAATTATACAAACGTTTTCCTTAAATTACGCCGTATTCCGATGAAAACAGAAAACTAGATTCCAACATACATTTCCAGCCTACATATATTCCACTGTGTCACGAACTCCTATGAAATTCCCAGGAAAAGTTTTGAAAAATTACTTTTCAGTTTTGAAAGTATTCCAAATGCGAGAGGGAATCTGCTTATGCCTTCCTTCCTCACTAATAAATATTTCTATTACTTCCGTTGATATATCGTTCAATGCATTATCACGGAAGCGTCGCCATGATTAAATTTATTAAAAGAATTGTTTAAAGCATACGTGCAGTCGTAAATTATGACCGACCGACAGGAGTGAAAATTTTATTTAAATTATTGAGCCAAACAGAGCACGTATCTATGCTGCTTTAGTGTGCACGAAAACTAGAAAATGCTATTTTGACAGTGATTAATGGTTCGGTCTACTCTCTTGAGAGTTAATTTAAGTCATCCCAATAAATGCAATTAAAACTGTAGCTTCAAGGTATTGAATCCATGAATTAGTTAATTACTTCATAACTCTAATATATGGGAGAGAACTGCAGTGTGTATGTGTATACCCTGTGCATGAATATTAATGTCCACATGTACACTCACAAACACACTTTTTCGAATTATCCCTTTAATTCGTATATTCTGTTTATTTTAATAGGGTAAATCAAACTAAAAGTTAGAAAATAATTCAACAATTTTTGTTTAATACTTTTTATATATAAATGAAAGAATAGTGAGGAATATTTCTAATAATTTCCTATATATTCATGAACTTTAAATATGAGGCTTTAATAAAATCCCACGCACTGTTTTCCTCAATTATAATCTTTTAGCTACTAATGCTTAAAAATATTATTTTATCAATATTTTAACTATTACCCAGTGAGTTTATGTTAAAAAGCAGGTAGGATAAAAATTTTTGAAAGCATAGGTAGTTATTTCACAGATTACATGTCTAATAATTTATATTATTTCTCTTTCGTGCCTTAGATGTCTTGAACCTTTCAAGTGTTTATAAAGATACTATTACTGAGACACACTTTAATTCTTTTATATTAGTATCTTATTCAAACATAAAAAAGAAATTGTTAATATGCTATTGATTTTTATGTTTGTCTTTGTGTTATTTAATAACTTTGTTATTTATTAACTTATGTTTATTATCTTTGAAGCAAGCAACAGTTATATATAAAATTTATTGAATATTTTTGTTACAAAACGCATGAATTTTTTTAACAAAGCAATATTTTGAAAATAATTTATTGTCTTTATTTACATTGCAAATAATAGTTTCAATCCCAATTTAGTTGATTCTTTTGCCTACATGATATAAACAATTTTCTGACTTCTGTCTGTAGACTTCATAATTTAAGCATGATTTCATATGAATATGGAAACAAATATTTATTATTTAGGTGGCAAGTTTAGAAGCATTTAACAACGCATATTCTAGTCTTTTTTAACACTGGTAGCGCATGAATTCACTCCTGAGGTATACCCGCGTTGTATGCTATTAGTGGGTATTCATTCGGCAAACAGACAACGGTATTTACACGAAATAATGGTGATGCGATTTATATTTATTTAAATTATTCAGTAACATTTAATTTTGGAGAATTAAATAGGAGTTTATAATCAATTTAAGTAACACTTCTATGTAAGTGCGTGGATGCTGCGTCTAAAATCCTTCCTTTGTTAACAAATACACCTCACAATTCTAACTTTTATTTGTGTCAAATAAGGATCTTTGTACCTCATATTACGAAAGTTTTAAAGATCTTTTGTGATACATTTTACTGAAATCATTTTTATCATTCATTTTCAGCCATAGAAAATATTTTGACTAACATTCACGAGACTTTTAAACTTAATTACTAAAACATGATAAATGATGAACACTGTGCACGTGGCAGAGAAAAAATCTGTATAAGTATGACCACTGTACGGAAATATTCCTGGTTATATGAAGTTCTAATCTTTTAACTTTTGCAGATTGCAAATAGAATGAACTTTTGAAAATGGTTTAATAATGTCATCCACTTTTATTTTTCTAGAGATAAAGTTAGAAACAAGAGTGGCATGATCAGATACCTATTTATCCTCAAAACTCATTCATGCAAAGTGCAACTTTTAATTTTAGTTCTGAAAATGCGATCACATTCTAGAAGAAAGTGTATCCAAGTGGTCAAATCAGCTTCATTTAGAATAAGTCTTAATGAATACAGCATGACCTTATATTGATATCATTAAACACGCCCATACGGTCAAAATCGTTTCCATGGTCCACGTGCATAAAAAGAAATCACCTCTAAGTCAAAGTCAGTCTTTGTTATTGTTGTTGCTAATGGTCCCTGGCCGGAAATGTTCCAGACCATGTCAATATAGGCTTTGCGGTCAGAGGAGTGCCGGCTACGGTTTACGATAGGACCATAAGGGTCAAAGTCCGTCTTAACTAAGTGCCACCTCAATTATGAACGAGCTCTTAACTAAACTAGAAGAGTCCCACGCTGATTCGCTTCCCGTCTTTTATACTTCAGATAGCCAAACTTTCAACCCTTCGCTCGGTGGGAACATCTGCCTCTCAGGCAGCTATTGTTTATTTATTCAATGCTGGGCCCCCAACCCATTGACCTTGGGTACCGTGAGTCTACACATGCTTCAGTCAACATCTAGTCTTCAGTATGTGAGGGTGATTCGTGACGCCAGACTCCTATGGTTTAGGTAAAAATTAGATTAATCAGAGAAAAAATTAAAAATCCCAACCCAATCACTCATCCGACTCACTAAATGCCTCCAAAAAAGCGAACAATATTATAACGTGTGATAATTGGTTCTGTTCAATAGAAGCATGTCAAGAATTAAGGAGAAATGGTTTGACAATTGTGGCTACCGTGAAATGCAATAAACCACAAATACCATCTGAATTTCTAGTTGGGTGTACCTGGAAATGATATATTCCATCTATATCTGCCTTCCATGCAGCTGTTCCCACTAAGCGGGAAAAGAATCATGTTCCCACCGAATGGTTAAGGTTTGATCTTAGGCTTTATTCAAAATAGGTGTTAGCCACGTCATGTTGATAGAATGGCATCAAACAAAAAGAATTATGAAAGAAAAGCACAAGAGACTTTCATTGAACTGGGAAAAAAAGGCCACACAAGTTAGACTAAATCTAGAAGTGTAATGAGGAACAGTGAGGAGCGAAATACTATCTTGATCTTTTGAACTAACCACATGAGAATGGCAAAGATTCCGTACATTTCCAAACACAATAGTTATTTAAGAGATCGGAGCCATCTATGATTTATACTTATTAAACCCTCTTGAAAAGTAAGATTTTGCTAAAAATGCAGTTTTTCTTTAAAGCTTTATTTTAATGTCTAGATAATCCAGACCCTGCAGAAAAGTTCCTCTGGAAAAAGATTCATTTTTCTGTGCATATTGATGTGCATACCCCTGCCGAATAGTATGAATAATGAACAATTATTTCTAATATTTCAACTCTGACACCCACATCTTACAGCTATCAAGCGATACGATCTCGCTAAACATTATGAATGAAAATATGCTTAAAAATAAAGTGAAAGCATATTTTTTTTACAAAAACAACATAAAACAATAAAATCGCACATGTGACATGATTGAATTAACCGTGACCAAAGGCCATATTTGCTCTAAACATCAGCTAATAATAACAGTGAAGTATCAGCTAAAGCACTTACGGTTTGTAAGGATGCCAACAACGGTTAATACCTAAATTTTCCATCGCTTTCTTTCACAGTTAGTTCACAGCCTCACAGTGCTAAGATAAGATCATCATTTATCAAATTTTATATATTACCAGTATATAGTACTCAAGTTAAACCATACTACAGTTGATATTCAGGTTAAATAATCCCTAAACAAAGCAATCAATCAATATATATATATATATATATATATATATATATATATATATATATATATGTATATATATATATATATATATATATTGTAAGCACTATGGACTTTTTTCCCTATCTTAAACAGTAAAAAATAGTTTTATCCATCTTCTATAAATTATCTCTCGCAATGTAAATGTCTTGTAGAATATTTTTCTAGAGCCCTGAACAAACTAAACGCTTAATCGATATCGCTTCAATGCAATCGAAAATCAGTGTCCAAATTCTCAGCGGAGAATACATTTTTACAAACCTGCGCAATGCCTGATTTCGTAGTCTTTCGATGTTTATCGACTTTTTTTCTTTTCTTTCCCCCTTAACTACATTTTTTTTTGCTTGTGTTTCTTGTGGTACGAGGGTTAGGTTTATTTTTTCTTACTTTTTCTTATTCTACATTGATCATATAAGAAAAGAATAAAAAAATTGCATTCATATAAATGCAAAATAAAGCTCTAATCTACTTATCATTTAAGGCCATTTCGAGATTGCAATTTATCCAGTATGTATATAATAGAGAAAATCACTCTTACATAAACATATTCCAAACACTTCTCCTTAAGCTGAAGGATGGATTGGGCTTTGAATGCATTTATTAGCTCATCATAAGATATGTGTCTACGGATCCATAGTAAAATTTAGTAACGTGTCTCCTACTATCAAAAATTTTAAAAGGTTTTGTAGTCAAGGGATGTATTTCCATTTGGGACTCAATGTTAAAAGTATGAAAAAAAATTGTTTCAGAGCTAAATATAAAGTATCATATGAAATTGCAAAATTCTTCTTTTCGGTTAGTGAAAATATGTTTGCATCATCACAGGTCGCCAAGAGTAATTTGTACGTCCTACAGCGAGATCGCTGGCTTGTCCCGTTTTCGATTTTGGCATGCATTTAGCACAGAATACTTTTCTTGCACTAAACAAAGCTTTAGAAAGGACTTTCATGAAGTCTTCAGCGGTATAACGTCATAAGGCGAGATCGGTGGCTTCGCGAGGATGGCGGAGACCATATCGTTCCGTTCTCCTCGGGAGCAAATTCAAGTATCCTTCCAACTTTGCGACAACCGGCGCGTTAGGGATACTTCAGAACGTCCCGAAAGCTCCCTGTGGCAGGACTGCAGTTTAGGGTGCCCCTTGTTTTTTTTTTGTGCCAATAGTGCCAACGTGCCATTTAAGTTGGCGGCGATAAACACCCATCGTGATATATGCGTCAAGAAATAATCACAGGACAAACACGTCAGAAATTTGCAGGAGTAACAACATTCACGCCCGCGTGAGAAAACTCACACACTTGGCGTTTATTAAGACAGAGAGAGAACCAAATTCCTGGGGCACCCTCAAGTCCAATAACTCTTCAGGGTGCCCCACTTTTTTTGACGATATACATTCATAAAAGCAATGAAAATGCAATAAAAAACATAAACTATAAGTATTAAACTAGTAAAAAACGCAATATAAAAAACTTTTATACACAGTTGCATTGTATCAAATTCTTACATTTGCATACGTATGGAATACAATTTTTTAAATTATCAGAAAAATTCTGAAACTTTAGACAGAAAATATGGGTACTTACTTTAGGCAGAACTAGTTTTGTCCGAAGACAGCAGTATAAATAAATCTTTAACACAATGTACGAAGTCAATAAATTAGAAGAAGCAAAAGAGAAATAAATTAGAAGAGACAAATTAGAAGCTTTCCACTCAGAGCTTGGTAGAATTTTGCAAAAATGCAATTCGGGGTGCCACTTTTTTTTTCGGCGCCAATAGTGCAAACGTGCCATTCAAGACTGCGGCGATAAACATCCATCGTGATATATGCGTCACAAAATAATCACATGAAAAACACATCAGAAATTTGCAGGAGTAACAACATTGGCCAACGAGTGAGAAAACTTGCATTCTTGGTGACTAAATTGCGGGGCACTATTGGCGGCAAAAAATAACGGGCACCCTAAACTGCAGTCCTAAGCTCCTTGTTTGTTCGCTCGGCACTTGAAAAAACTGTCATTTCGATGATCTGTTTCCCGGTTAATTCGGAATCGGCGCAAACGGTGTTTTTCGGGATTCTGTTCAAATGTCTTTGGGAGTAATAGAGCTTTAGGATGAATTAAAGGTCTCTGGCTTTTGGAATGAATTTGGCAGAGCATACTTTTCTTGGACTAAACAAATATTTAGGAAGGACTTTCAGGAAATCTTCAGCGGTATGACGTCATACAGCGAGATCGCTGGCTTTGCAACGTATATGCCTCGTTCCCCTGGGGATGTTAAAAGGCATTTATGGCGTCACCGCTTTCACGGTCAATTCGGCTCGAACGGTGGATTTTCGGGTTTCTGAAGGCACACGTGGATGAGCATGAATCCCTAGGAATAAAAAAGCTAAAAGAAGCAGTTCCATGAAGTATTCAGCGTTTATAACGTTATACGTCGGATGTGGCGGACAACGTATCGCCCCTTTCACCTAGGGATGTTAAAAATCTCGCAAATTCGTGTATCTTTCCGGCCCTGATACACCCGACGCGTGAGATGTACGTCATATCATCCCGAAAGTGTTACCTTGAGTTGCCAACTTGTAACCCCTTTGAAAAATTTCAATCTGGCAGTACACTGCTTAATGTAGCTTGTTTCATTCCCTGGTGTTTCTAAAAAATCAAAATCAGGCTAGTCTTAGAGGCACGAGGAAGAATATTACACACATAAGGAAAGGGAAATTTGTAAACCCTCAAAGACACAAACCCAAAAATCGACTGAACATCAAAGTACTTTGATATGAGACTGGCTTTAGAGGCTCGAAAAAAAGAATATTTAGAAATAGGGAGTGGAGGAAGTTGCGAATACTCAAAGATGCAAACGTAAAAATCGACTGAACATCTAAAAACTCCTATGTGAGGCTGGCCTTAGAGGCTCGAAAAGAAAGAATATTTCAGATATAAGGAGAGGGGAATTTGAGAAACGGAACACTGAAAAATTGGCTAAACACCGAAGTTCTTCGATATAAGGCTGCCCTTAGAAGGCTCGAAAAGAAAGAATATTTTATGAATAAGGAGTGGAGGAAGATGCGAACTCTAAAAGACACGTAAAAATCGATTGATCATAGAAGACCTTAGATATGAGGCTGGCCATAGAGGTTTGAAAAGAAAGAATATTATAGAAATAACGAACCCTCAAAGTCGCAAACGTAAAAATCAACTGAACATTAAAGTAGTTAGATAGGAGGTTGCCTTAGAGTCTCGGAAAGAAAGAATACTATACAAATAAGGAGTGGAGACTTTTCAAACCCTCAAAGACACGTAAAAATCGGCTGAACATCATAGTACTTCAATCTGAGGATGACTTTAGAGTCTCGAAAAGATGGAATATTATAGAAATAAGGAGTGGAGACTTTGTAAACCCTCAAAGAAACGTAAAAATAGACTGAACATCTAAGTACTTAGATATAAGGGTGTCCTTAGAGGCTCCAAAAGAAAGAATATTATAGAACTAAGGAGTGGAGAATTTGCAAACCCTAAAATTGAAATTGTAAAACCTGACCTTCATTGTATATGTATATATGTATATATATGGAACAGATGTGTCAGACGCACCTCCCTTGGCGACAAGTTGGCGTCAAAAGTTTTTGTCGCAGAGGGGGTTTCCCCAATCATGTTAGGCTTAAAGTACGAAATGTAAACAAAATATGGAACAGATGTAGTAAACGTAATAAATTGGTAAATAAACTTATTGCTGGCTTTATTAAAGTCGTAGGCGCACACGGGATCTTAAAAACATATAAATGCAAAAAATAAAAGCTTAAAAATAATGAGAAATTTGTTACAAACGTATAACACAACCAACATGTAAATCCATCAAACCACATCTAAATTAACCATTTAAATTAACATTTAATTTCAAATAAACAGCGAAAAAACCTTATTTAGCCTCCCATTTAATATCCCTAACAACCCCAAAAGTACGCATATCTCTCAAAAATCTACATCTAATAGTATACAAAATACGTCATTAATATTTCACAACAACATGGTCGCCATATTATATCACGTAAGAAAACGCACACGACTAGCCATTCAAACTGGGTTGCCATAAAATAACAAAATCTCGCCAAAATCGCATGTTTACCACTCCAAGCAGAAAATCGCCAAACTTGGCAGGGAGGTGCGTATAACACATCTGTACCTTTATGGAAATATATATATATATATATATATATATATATATTTCTATATATATATATATATATATGTGTGTGTGTATGTGTGTGTATGTTTATGTGCAAGAAAACCGCTGCGTTTTAATTCTATATTTTTTCTGTATCCTAAAATTAGACTGAGTTATAATTTTTTAAATAGTTTTATTTTAGTAATAATGCAGAATCGAGTCTGGATTTATCTTAAGAGATGCCTATTAACCTCACAGAATTAAATCCCTTTTCATCGTTAAAGACGACGCTAAATTATTAAAGGAAATTTATCTCCATGAAATTTAGCTAAACATTGTGCAATCAAGTAAATATAAAATACTTCATTTGCAATTTAACCGTGCTACGTTCAAAATGATTTAAATCCAACACTATATTTAAAGGTCAAAGTTTGAAATTTAGAGATCATAAGTCCCAATAGTATTAGATTATTCTTTAACTTATGCTAAACTTTTTCTAATATTGTTAATTTTCAGTTATTCACTTCATTTTAAAGTGAATAAATAAAAACTATAACAAACTATATAGTTCTGCATTTAAAAAGGATTATAAAAGTAAAATATATTTGACAGGTGTAAGAAACGTCATTTTCTGAAAAAATAAAAACTTCACTAAAGCCTTTTTTGAAATGCTAATTTGGCTCTATTTAATTTCTTTGCATTAATGAGAAGTTTTCTCTGGAATAAGTTAAAATTCTTATTTTAAACTCAACTTTTTAAAAGACTCTTACAGAATAATCGAAGAGAGAATAAATTGGATGAATCGATTTTCTAACATTTCCTGGACAAATTTCAAATAGGATAATTAATTAACTAATTAATAATAACTTGATTACGAAATATCAGGAAATCGATTTTCCTAGATAGAAATATTAGGTAAAAGAATTATTGCTGGTAATTACTACGCGTCGCTGTGTTCTTAAAATAGGTAAAATTAAATCACCAAAAATAAACATGCAGGTAATGTTAATACAATTCCGCCGTTAATAGCCATTAATTATCCGGAAGATTTGACTGGACAAAATTGTAAACAATAAAATGTCGATGTATTAATAGATATTGTCAGTGATTTTGTTATTTATAGCCTTCACATGAGCAGCTAAAATTACAAGAGACAATTACAAAATTGTGTTTCATCCTAAACAGGAAAGATGTACGAAAATAATAACAGCATGTACGTAATTACTTAGCTGTCTTTTTTCTTTATTGTATGTTGCAGAAATAAAACTAATTTTCAATTTCTTTAATTATAGTTTCAATAACACTCTTGTGAAATATGTGTAACTCACACATACTTTAGTCATACTATACTTTGGTCATTATCAAATTCCTTAATGAAGCGCTCCTTTCCTTATTATTCACAAACCAGCTTGAGTTGTATTAAATATAGAAGTAGTTGTGGGCGGGGCACGTAAAATAGGTACTGTTAATGTAAAAGCAAAATTAAAATCTATTCTTGAAAAGTGTATACTATAAATTTTTCAACATATTATATTGCACGATATAAAGTCATAATTTTGTTACATGGCACTTCATATATATATAAATATATATATATATATATATATATATATATATATATATATATATATATATATATATATATACTAGCTGAAACCCCGTACTTCGCTACGGAGTACATTCAAATTAAATACAACGGTAAATGTATGCAATTGATGTAAAAAAAAAACAAAAATATATTTATAAAAAAATTGTAACGGATATTTTTATAGATAAAATAATGTAGAAGAAAATATTCAAATTAAATCCAATAGTACATACTAAAGAATATAGTACAGTTTGAGGAACATATATTTTACTGTATTTTAATATTTTTTGGATAATTTCCAATCGTCTGCCGCATGAGCAAGGAAAAAAAGTATTTTTTTGTCTATTTCGTTGCTATGAACGTGACGATAAATTAATTTAAAGTACCAGAAAAAGAAATCACGTGATCAGCATTTTATAAATTAAATTCTAAAAATTAATCTTTAAAAACTCACCAAAAATCAGAAAAGGGAGGTAGAGATTCAAAAAAGAATTCATTTTAAAGAGGTTTTTAGGATCTTTTTCGTGATATAAATTTTATAACCCTCGAATTATTATTTTAAATGCAAACTTAAAAAAAGTTACAAAAACAGCTTAAAAATTTAATTTTGAAAAATATAAGAAGAATTTTTCAAAATCTTTCTTAGTGCACCCCTACAATATAAGAAGAATCCCATGAAAAATTTTAGCCCTTTAGGTCCAGCGGTTTGGACTGTGCGTTGTATGTCAGTGAGTCAGTCAGTTACGGAACTGTTATATATATATATATATATATATATATATATATATATATATATATATATATATATATATATATATATATATATATATATATATATATATATATATATATATATATATATATATATATATATATATATGTCTGTGTGTGTGTGTACATAGTCTCATGCAAATGGATATTGATATATTTTCGGTCATCATTAGGAAATACTTCATCACATTTGAATCGTATGGAAATAAAAATATAGACAGGATCGGGGAAATTTAAACAAATATGCTTTATAAAACAGCTGGGAAAGAAAACGTTTGCTAGTCTATATTTCAATTCCAAATGACATAAAATTAAAGATCTATTACCAACGGAAGTAAAAAAAAAAGTCACTAAGTGAAAATTAATACAACATTGTGGTTTTTCTGACTATCTCTGTACCATTAAATTGGATGTAAGAATATGGTAAGTTTTCTTTTTTTTACTCATATGTTACAATTTCCTATTGGTCCATAAATTCCTATTGAATCCATGATATTGTCTAAATTCCTCGCACCGAAACTCATGGATCATCTGTACAGCACTTTTATAAAAACTAAGTCACCTGAAATTCAGCATTTTATATTTCGCGTAAACTGTACTTCTGCAATGACTCTCTAGATAGTACCTACGTTTGATAATATTTAATTGGAAAGTCTTTAAAAAGATTTCATTCAAGTTAAAATGTTAACTTCAGATCATGTATTAATGTTTTACATTCAAATCGAAATTTTGTAGTTAATGATGCCTTCGTATCGGAAGCGGAGTTCGAGGTTTACATTTATAGTTTATGGAAGAAACTATATTCTAGGGCATAAACGGCTGTAGGTGTAAGGATTCTCGGCAGACCACTCATAGATTAAATTCAAGGTGAAGTCGGAGATTTCCACTAACTCTGAGGTATATTTTAATACTAACTGAAGAAGAATAGAATAAACATATTTAAAAATAACATATGTAAATCTTTTATTTAACCAACCTAAACACAAATTCAAAACAATATTTAGAACTGATCTAATTTTGCTATGGATTCCTTACAGTTAAACATTTTGTCTACACAAAATTAGTGCCTGATCATATAATAAATTAAATGTCGTATCATAAACAGTGTAGAGTGTAACAAAGAAATATCGCTTTTAACTGTAAATAAACAATACTGTTTGTATCTTTTAAAAAATATCTGTATTTTATGTAATTCAGTAGCTATTTTTAATAACTTTCCAGTAATATCAATTTCAACAAACAATTGATTTCTATCCAAACAAATTTCCACTAAAACTGCATAAAACTTTATAGAAGCACTAGCTGAATGAATATATATATATATAAAGTAACCACCGCTTATAGTGATCAGTGGTTATAAGAATCAACCGTTTATAAGAATCAATATTGAAAAAACAAACACAAATGTATTATTTCCATGTTAAAATTTTCTCTTTAAAGAATCAATCCACCGGTTTTAAGAATCAGCTTACACTCTTCTCTTTCCTTTCATTTTTCAAAAAAAAAAACAACACTTAAACCCTCATAAGGCACGAATTTCTTTCTTCAATTTTTTTAATGAAAGAGTGATAAGATGGGATGGAATACAGTCGTAAAATGCATCCCTTTCTTTGTTAGACATAACATAATACAAGTAGTTTCCCCTTAAACGTTTTAGCACAACACTGTCCTACTAGCTTCACCCGGAGGCATCTTTACCCGTCCGGGTCCGATTTCACTTTTCTCCACTGACAAACAAAGACAGGGACCCTTTTTTCCCCACCTCCCACATACTGGTTGTGGATTCCTGGACCCTGAAACACATAAATTTTCGGGGAAGTGTCCACTATCACTTAGGAAAACCTGACATTAGTCGATTTAGCACGTTATCAAAGCGTGAAACGCAAGCTAGAAGGTGAATCTTCGTCAGAGACTATTAGTATTGAAAGAGGTATAAACAGCCTCCTGAAAACTTCATTACGTCAAACTACCATAGAAAAGGTTTTCTTGCTCCCTTCCTGTAGTTGAAATGTTAAACCGTTATACAGGTATGTTGGAACAAATATTGGAATTTTTTCTTCTGTTACTATAATTATGTGTATCTACTTATATGTCTAGAAATTAAGATGTATTTTTAAAATTATAAAAAATAATTTTAATAAAAGATAATTAACTTAAATTAAAGAGTATTTTATGGTAAATTATCTGTGTGCCTGTTCAAAAAACTAAAATTTCGGCTATAAGAATCAACTGCTTATAAGAATCATAACCAGTAATAACAAACGTGATTCTTATAAGCGGAAATAACTGAATTTATATATATATATATATATATATATATATATATATATATATATATATATATATATATCGTAACGGTTTTTTATATAGACAAAATAATGTAGAAGAAAATATTCAAATTAAATTCAAATTAAATACAATATTCAAATTAAATTTCGTTAGCATTGCTACTAAATGGTTCTTTCTTCGGCAAATTCATGGTAAATGAAGAACTCGACAGAGTAATTTTTCGAAGCTGCAAATCAGTAGAAGTCTAAAGGCTTAAATTCTCTAAGTATCATGCTTTTAATTTGTACATCATACATCATGGAATCTGCTAGCAATCTATTAGTTATATATATATATATATATATATATATATATCTTTATATATAAAAGGCAAAGTCTGTGTGTGTGTGACCGAGTTTTTGTCTGCTCGCGGCACGGCGCAAAGACGGCAGGTCGGACAGTCTTGAGATTCGACACGAAGATGCCCCCCTAGGTCACATTATGCACCTCGAAGCCCTTTTTTAAATTTTTTAATTAGATTTTCCGTAATTAAATATTTAGTCGCGATTTGGAGCTCCCGGACAAGTAAAAGTTCCGTAAATCCTAACGTATTCGTCCAAGAATTTTTTTTTCGGACGAGCCTATACGGGAAAGATGACACTATACGGAAATCACAATTAAAATTGTCTGTCTTAATTTATCGATTAATTGTGATTTTTTTCGATCGCCTGTACGCACCCGTTTTTCGGGAAAAAACGCGATTTTGGCCGCGACCCTTTTTTCCAAATTGTCGAATCGATACGTAAATGTTGTTACATTTTTACGAAATTTTTATCTCAGAGACCCTAGACATCACAGTTTCAAAAGCTAGAACCAAAATTAATTTACAGATTGTAGTTATTTTTTAATAATTTATTTTATGATTCGGAAACTCTTGCGAGAAATCTCATTTTGGAGATTTCGTTCTTCATTTCTGGACGACGGTAAAGCGGGGGAAAATAGGCGTGCCTTTTTCGACATCAAGCACGTGATGTGTTGGGGCGTTTGTTTTCTATGAGGGATTGGGTGGTTAAAGGAAATCGATTGCTATTGCAGTGATAATCGATTAAAAAATCGCATTTAGTAATGCCGTAATTTTTTTGGCCAACACTTAGTTAATATCATATAATTTGTGGTGTGTTTGTGGAAAAAATCTATGAAGATTTCAAAGAATTTCAGCACAATAAACATCTTAATACGTTTTTCGTCTCGCTGACTGTTGTGGAAAGTTTTAAGTAATCCTATGTCAAAAATTTTGCCAAAATGTGCCAGAAAGGATTAAATTTATATGGGTAAAATAATGTATCGTGGTGAGGAAAAGGATGACAGCGACGCCCATTAACAAAGGGTTAAGGCTACTAAAAAATTGGTAATTACATTACCCGAGGAACGCCGGGACGGGTACAGCTAGTATATATATATATATATATAAATTCGATGAACACCCGTGCTTCACTACGGAGTATATTCAAATTAAATACAACAGTCAATGTATGCAATTAATTTGTATGTTTCATATCCATAACACATACTAATTAGAATTAAATTCCTAAAAAAATTCGATCTCAATTAGTCTAGTGGTTAAACTTTATCTTTTACCGCATTTTGATAATTTTTGTCAATTTATTTCATTGTTATGCACGTGACGCAAAATTAATTTGAAGTATCACAATAACAAAAGAAACCACGTGATCAGCATTTAATAAATTAAATTCTAAAAATTAATCTTTAAAAAATCAACAAAAATCAGAAAATGGTGGTAAAGATTCAAAAAGATTTCATTTTAAAGGAATTTTTATGATCTTTCTCTTCATATATATTTTATAACCCTCAGATCGTTATTTTAAATGAAAACTTTAAAGAATGTTACAAAAACAGCTTAAAAATTTAATTTTTAAAAAAATCTAAGAAAATTTTTTTTTAAATCTTTCTTAGTGCACCCCTACACTATAAGAAGAATCGCCATGCAAAATTTCAGCCCTTTAGGTCCAGATGTCTGTGCGTTATCTGTCAGTCAGTCAGTTACGGAACTGCTTTATATATATATAGATTATACTTTAAAACCAATGACAAACATTTTAGTAGTAACTATTGATTGGTATTTTACCCCTTTAATCTAATTGAACCCTCTTAAATCTGAACTAAAAATTGGTGTGCAATTCCTTTACAATATTAGCTCTCTGATTAATTTTTCTCATAACAATTCTTGCTCAATAATAAGCAAATCTTATTTTACCACATTCTTTACACTTTGCTTGTTTCATTTAATTTTTTTATTCCCCTAAAAGGAAATTTAATTCACTTTAACGTTCCTGTCCTCAGTTAAATTCATGCAGTAGGCATTTAATGCAACTTCTTTTATTGTCGGATATCTATATGTTTGATAGAAGACATAGCTTTATTTCAAAAATATTGCTCTGAATTTAGTTTTAGAACATTTTAAAGGAAAAACGTAGCGGGAAAAAAAATAAAAATTTATTGTACCCAAGGAAAGAACAGAAAAACTTTGATGTACATGTACATGAAATCAAATGTCTTTTATTTGTTTATTTTTCTTTATTTCTTTCCCTGTATCCGAAACATACTGCTAAACTATAAATTTTTCTCCTCCTGTTTTTTTCCTTTGTTTTTTCCGCAATTTCGAAGATCTTCTAAAAGAATGTTCAAGAGCATTACACGAACTAAACACTTAATCGATAGTGTCTCCGCGCAATCGAAGATCATTCTCTGAATTCTTGCAGGGTAATTCTGCTTTTATGAACTAGTTCCATTTGTTGGATACTTAATCAGTATCGTTAACCGTACTTTCCATTTTCATTTATTCTAGGCTTTACTTATTCTCATCTATAGCTTTTTTCGGCTATTTTTGAATCTGCCTGAAGTACATATCTGGCGTATTACGTATAAAGTACATATCTGGCGGATTCAAAAATTTCAAGTCAAATTATTGACTTTAGATAATACGGGTAAATGTTTAATCCCTAATAATATTATTTAAAAGAAATAACTAAGCTTGTCATTTTAATATCTCAATTAACCAATAAAAATTAATAAATCTGAAATTTGAGAGAATTTTGTATTACACAGAGTTTTTCCTAAAACGAAAGTAATCGAGAACTTACATTATCACTTAGTATAATACCAGTGTAACAATGGATTCAAAACAATATAACAATGGATTATATTGTTGGAAACAATAGAAACAATATAGCAACATAGCAATGGATGTTGATAAAAATGGATTCAAATAAATCAACTCAAATTATTTACTTAAGTTAAGGGTAAATATTTAGTCTCATATAAAATTTTTGAAGAAATGACTCACCTGAAATTTGTATTAATAAAATTAATAATAAGTGATGAAAAATGAAGTGCGAAATTTGTGAGAATTTTACATTAAACTGTGTTTCCCCTAATATGAAAGTAATCGAAAACTTACGTTATCGCTCAGTACCAATTCAAAAATGGATTCAAGACAATATAACAATGGATTATATTGTTGGAAACAGTGGAAATAATACTATTATATAACAATGGATATTGATAAAATTGGATTCAAATAAATCAACTGAAATTATTGAAATAAGTTAAGGATAAATATTTAGTCGCTTATAAAATTCTTTGAGAAATGACTGACCTGAAAGTTGTATTAATCAAATTAATAATAAGGGATGAATAATGAAGTTCGAAACTTGTGTGAATTTTACGTTAAACTGTGTTTCCCGTAATATGAAAGTAATCGAGAACTTACGTTATCGCTCAGTATAATACCAGTGCAACAATAGATTCAAAACAATATAAAATTAGATTATATTGTTGGAAATAGTGAAAATAATATAATTATATAACAATGGATATTGATAAAAATGGATTTAAATAAATCAATTCAAGTTATTGACTTAAGATAAGGGTAAATATTTAGTCGCTTATAAAAATCTTGAAAAAATCACTCACCAGAAATTTGTATCAATCAAATTAATAATAAGTGAATAATGAAGTGCGAAATTTGTGTGAATTTTACGTTAATCTATGTTTCCCCTAATATGAAAGTAACTGAGAAGTCACGTTATCGCTCAGTATAATACCAGTGCAACAATGGATTCAAAACAATATAACAAGGGATTATATTGTTGTAAACAATAAAAACAATATAACAATATAACAATGGATATTGATAAAAATGGATTCAAATAAATCAACTCAAATTATTGACTTAAGATTACGGTAAATATTTAATCGCTTATAAAATTCTTGACCAAATGACTCAGCTGGTATTTATAATAATCAAATTAATAATTAGGGATGAATAATGAAATGCGAAATGTGTGAGAATTTTGTGTTAAACAGTGTTTACCCTTATATAAAAGTAATTGAGAACTTACCTTATCACTCAGTATAATACCAGTGCAACAATGAATCCAAAACAATATAACAATGAATTATATTGTTGGAAACAATGGATACTGATAAAAATAGATTCAAATAAATCAACTCAAATTATTGACTTTTGATGAGGGTAAATATTTAATCGCTTATGAAATTCTTCACTCAGCTGGGAGTTATAATAATCAAATTTATAACGATTGATAAATAAACAGATGCAATATTTGCGAGAAATTTGTATTACACAAAGTTTTTCCCGATACGAAAGTAAAGAAGAATTTACCTTTTCTCTCAACATGATATCAGAAAATCGTTATGCATCGAATAAAAACAGAGTTTTAATTCACCCCGTAATCGAATACTTATTTAAAAATTTTATATCAATCTCTAATAAATTTGTATCTCATATTCACCCAAGAAAGAACGATATCAACATGTATTTTTGTATTTACCTCGCATTAAAATTTTTTCTTTTATCTATGAATTTGAAAGGTAACAGGATGACACACTTCTAAAATGCTAAACTAAGCTGATGAGCACCTGAAATATTATAAGTAATTTATGGAGAACAATGCCGATGTTATTTACCTCAATTCTTCGATGGAGATCACGATAAATACAGGATTTCTTCAAGGAATAATATCATTATTTTAAAGACGATTTTGAAAAATATTTCCTGGGTAGACATTGTTGTCAGAATAATAGCAGTTTTAAGTACTATAACATAGAATTTTGCATAGAATTGACAAACAAGTAATTGTAGTGTAAATCAATTGTGTTAATAAAGCGGAAGAGCCATAATTATTATTTTTTTTAAGTTATAACAGGTTTTAAAGGCAATAATAAACAATTTATGTTTTGTTTATCTCCAGAAATAGTCGAAAGCAGTAATAGGTCAGATCAGTAACTGTTTGACTTGAAATCAACACACGCACGTTGTTTTACATACAAACTTTAGTTTTGTTCTACAAATCTTGTCAACAACACTCTCAGCTCATCTATGAATATAGGAGACGACTTGAAATACTTTTGAATAATTTACCTTTTGCTTAATCGAAGCATTTGTCTATGCATTTTATAAATTTTTCTGTGTCTGCTACATTGCATGAAGCACACTGTGTTTCCATATAAGACAAGTTTTAAGAGCATTTTTCTTTACATGAGGTCATTTTATATAGACCGTAAATTAACATGCTTAAGATAAAATTTTTACTGGTACTTGGAAATATTTTGTCGTTAATTCGGAGGCAATTGTGTGGAGATATTGCCGCTATTAATTGCCGCTAGTAATTTGTTGATTACTTTTTATCTGCGAGCACCATACATGTGATCAACATTGCTGCCTAGCTCAACCTCTGTTTTCACCGAAGATCCCGAAGAGCGACATCTGGTGGGATTGTACCTTCCCCAACCACTTATGAAATCAATTTCCGGGCCACAGATTTAGCGTTCCGATGCCTGAACGCTATTGGCAACGCTATTGGAACGCTATTGGAACGCTATTAGAAAAGCATTTGGTGGAGCTAGTTGGGATTCGAAGCTACCTTCGGCTCCCTCCGTTCGAAGTCCAACGTGCAAACCAGTCGGCTTTCCCAGACACAGTACTTGGAAATACAGTGCTGCCTTGACTTATGAGTATAATTCGTTCCGAGACAGAGCTCGTAACTCGAATTATTCGTATGTCATATAAATTTTCTCCATCGAAAGGAATTAAATGCCATTAATCCGTTTCGCCCCCCCCCCCGAAAAAAATACACTCGCAATTTTTTGTTATATGTATTTGAATAACAACAATGTATTTATAAATAACTTAGATTGTATAAAAACACTATTCAATAAACTGGTTTTATGAAGTATTTTCTTTTCCAATGCGGAGGCACTTGTCGTTAAATATTCGCCTATACTACGCCGCAATTTTACTGTTCATTTTATTGTGGGGGCACCATATAGGCGGACAGCATTACCCCATATGAACGGACGACACTAACGGTGGCGCGACGCCAGGATTCGATCCGAGCACCGAAAACCAGCGTGCTGTACCACTGGGCCGCCATAAGCCTTTTTATGAAGTATAATATACGACATTTATTGTGGAGATCAAACTACTTGAAGATGCCAACGGAGGTGGAGGAGAAAGGTTGAACTGAATGATTGAATCTTATTCGCTGATTTTTGCTCTTTTCGCTACGCTTTCATCACTTTCATCTGCAGGGGTTTTCTATAAAAACTTGTCCAATGAGGTCTGTTTCATACCCTCTTTTAGAAGGTTTTTGAAATGACAGGTTGATAGCTGTTCGGTTTCGGAGGGCGACTTAAGTGTGGGCAGAGAAAGCTGCCCCGTGTGATAATTGTTGAGAGTTAATATCTCGGTTTAAGTCTGGAAAGTAGTCTTAAAACCATATTATTATAATCCATATAGAGTATGCCCACTAAAGTCCCTTCCCACACTCTTAACTTCGGAACGGCTGCTGCTATATTCATAAAAGGTATAGTAAAGTAGCCATGCGCTACTGAATGAAACCACCTACCGCGTCACCTGGTGGAAAACTACGGAGTTAGCTTTCCTATCTCGAAACCGGAACGAGATAGGGAAAAAAAGTGATTTACAAAGTTGTAGAAAATCATCGATTTAGTACGAAAAGGTACCTTGTGGACATTAATGCAAAGAATAGAACGGATAAAATGCGAAATTTCTTTTTTCGTGATTTCCTGTACTGTGACGTCACGAAACTTGAACGAAAGGAGAAATGATTATCTTTCGGGCAAAACATGACACCGCAATGTGCACAGTGGTATATCGCTTTTGATCCCCAATCAATAGGACCGCGATTCAAACCTCGAGGGTTTCATCCTTGTACTGATTGTCTTTATAAACAGAGTAGAGAATAAGTAGATCGTGTAAAATAGTGTCGCATCAACTCAACGCAACTTGCGCTTTGTGTTCGAAATTTTTGCAATACGCAAATACGTAAGAAACGTCACGCCTGTTCTCCTGAGACATCTATAAAAGATACATCTTTTTGGGGTTGTAGTATGTTGATGCTCGTAGTCATGGCTGAGTATTCCAAAGCTGAGCATTGTGAGATGGTTTTACTGTACGGTGAATGTGGACGCAAGGCACGATCAGCAGCAAGTTTGTACCGGCAACGTTTCCCTGAAGGCCCGTATCCTTCTCATCACACCACCCTAACTATTGTAAAACGTTTACGGGAGACAGGCTGCATTACTAGTCGACCTCGATCTGGCAGATCAGCTAAGGTAGGACGGCAAGTTCAATCGTATGAGGTACTCCCTCGCAAATCCGAAATGCAGCACAAGAGAGACCAGTCAACACTGTGGCCTCTCCAAAAGTCAGGTTTGGGAAATCCTAAGCGAATTAGGCTCTCATCCATACCGACCAAAGCTTCAACAGGTTTTAGTGGACGGGGATGCCGAAAGACGTTATGCATGGTGCAACTTGAATCAGATACATGTCTAGCCAACATTCTTGGCAGATATAGTGTGGACGGATGAGGCATGCTTTTCATGGAATGGCATGTACAATAGGCAAAGGACTCATTACTGGGCGATGGAAAATCCTAGATGATTTACCGACGTTCGACATCAAATGCGGTATGCTATTAACGTTTGGTGTGCAATTTACAATAACAAGCTGATCGGCACAATATTTTACAATGGCACGTTAACGGGTGCACGATATTTACAATTGCTACAGATCGCAATACCCTATTATGTGGAGAACCTACCGTTGTTTAATCTTAGGAATGTATGGTTTCAACATGACGGCGCGCCTGCTCATAAGACATCTCCAGTGAAGAAGTACCTCGTCAAGGAATTCGGGGACCAAATAATTGGGTATGGCGGTTTCGAAGAGTCGCCTCCACGTTCGCCTGATCTGACTCCACTGGACTTTTTCCTGTGGGCATACCTGAAACAGCAGGTGTATGCGACCCCTCCACAAACATTGCAGGACCTTAAACGACGCATTACGGACGCTTGTGCCAACTTGTCACGCTCTATGCTCCAACGTGTGCAACGTGAGATTCAAGTTTGAACACCTCAAATAAAGGTATATTGTTAAAATTAGTTGTTTATTTTCATTTTCATATCCTTTTGTCACGTCACAGCGTAGGAAATCACGAAAAAACAAATGCGCGTTTTAACCATTTTAGTCTTCTAATTAATGTCCACAAGGCATCGTTTCGTACTAAATAGATGATTTTCTACAACTTTGTAAATCTCTTTTATTCCCTATCTCGTTCCGTTTTCGAGATAGGAATGCTAACTCCGCAGTTTCCCACCAGGTGGCGCGGTAGGTGGTTTCATTCAGTAGTGCATGGCTACTAACTATACCTACACACTACTTTTATGAATATAGCAGCGGCCGTTCCGAAGTTAAGAGGGTGGGAAGGGACTTTAGTGGGCATACTGTATATAAAACAGTTCCGTAATTGACTGACTCACTGACATACAATGCACCGACCAAACCGCTGGACCTAAAGGGTTGAAATTTTGCATGACGATTCTTCTTTTGGTATAAGGGTGCACTAAGAAAGATTTTTGAAAAATTCTTCTTAGATATTTTAAAATTAAATTTTTAAGCTGCTTTAGTAACGTTTTTAAAGTTTGCATTTAAAATAATACTTTGACGGTTATAAAATTTATATCACGAGAAAGATCATAAAAATTTCTTTAAAATGAAAGTTTTTTCGATTCTTTACCTCCATTTTCTAATTTTTGGTGAATGTTTAAACATCAATTTTTAGAATTTAATTTATTAAATGCTGGTCACGTGATTTCTTTTTCGGGTACAATAAATAAATTTATCGTCCCGTGATAACAACGAAATAGACAAAAAAAAAATTTTCTTTCTACTACAGCACACGATTGGTCATTATCCAAAAAATTATTAAAATACAGTAAAACATATGTTCCTCAAACTGTACTGTATTCTTTAGTATTTCCTATTACATTTGATTTGAATATTTTCATCTACATTATTTTGTCTTTAAAAATATCCCTTACGATTTTTTTTATAAATATATGAATTTATTTTTTTACATCAATTGTATACATTATCGTCGTATTTAACTTCAATGTACTCTGTAGCGAAGTGCGGGTTTTCAGCTTTTTGTACATAAAGGTTGTTAATGTTATATGTTTCTTGTGTGCTCATTTGAAGAGAACTTACATGAGTTCGTTCCGCAAACTAGCGGTAGGGTATCTGAAGGTGGCTCGTAACCCGAATTTCAGCTTGAATCTCAAGGCAAAAATTAGGTCGAGAGACTGCTGATATCTCAAAAAACTCGTATGTCGGAACACTCGTGAGTCGAGGTAACATTATATAGAACAGAGGATCCTTGGGTTAGATATGAAAATCAGTTAGAGATGTGCAATTTTTCTCACATGCACTCATGGATACTCAGAAAACAGAAGGTTGCAGGTTTCATTCCTCAACTAAGATAAAATTAATAATTTAGAGAATTTAGGAATGAGCGATCATTGTAATATTAATAAAATTTCACGAGTACTGTGTTGGAAATGCTAGTAATCCCCCACCTCTTACTTACCTCTTACCGACATAAAAATGGGAAAAAAGAACGAATATTTCCAAATTCGAACGCTCCAGCTCTTGCATTAATTTCTAATATTTGAACTGAAACTCAGTTAAGTCCTAGCCTCCAAAATATCATTTCGCAATAAAATATCAAAGTTGGACAAAATTTATCACTTCCTAATTCCCATGAAATGAATACAAATTATTTACATTTTCTTCTGTTTTAAACAGACGATATTTTTGTTCCATAAACTGAAATAATTTATACTTTACTACTAAAATCAAAAAGAAATTCAGCGCTCATTTCGAAATATCGAAGAGCAAATAATTTTTTTCTTCTTCCTAAAAGCTTTCTGAAAAGTTAAAAGAATAATCATGAATTTTTATTAGTAATACACCTAGCGTTTGTTTTAAATACATTTCTCCTTTTTCGTGATTTTCAAGAAAAATAAAAATGCATGCTGGCCCAGAAAAGTAATCGAAACAAATTTTTTTTTTTTTTTAAAGGAAGAAGTGTAGGTTGAAATTGTTGGAAACATAAAATTCCATGTTTCCCATGAGAATCTTGCGAAATTATTTTTCACTTTCATCGCGTGTTAGTGTCATTACTTTGACACATATGGGGGAAAAAAGGAAGTAAAGATTTTCCCTGTTTTTGCGAAATATGTATTGTAATAAAACAGCTATATTTTCTTTAAAATGTGGCGAACATCAAAAGTAAAATTTGCGAAGGTATCACCGATGCTGTTAATTTTGTTCTTTTTTTTTCTCGATTCTTTAGTTCAGTCTTCATCTCAAACTTCTTTTTTTTTCTCTTTTCTTAAATAAGTTACAGTTACACAGATATAATTTCTCAATTTTTGAAAATAAATAAAACGTTAGCATCCTCGAGAGATTTCCCCAGGAAACTTTTGAAAATTCTTCCGAAAATGAAATTTTTTGTTAATACATGTGGAGCTAATTTTTACACGTTTCCCAATAAGAATTTCGAAATACGAGGTTTCTACACAGAGCCGGGAGTGGAAATCGATTGGTTAAAATGTCGATTTTGAAATCCAGGGATACATGGTTCGATTCCTGTTCGATTTATGTTCCATACATGTTCGATTCCTGCTGCATTCGGTTACCGAAATGATGCTGGATAGCAGCCATATTGCATTCGCTCACATCAATGTTCACACCAAAAAAATAATTTTTCCAGTGATTGTCAACTTGGATCTAAATATTTATTTTTTTTTTAAATAGTAAAGAAAGTAATAGAGAAATAATAATAATAATAATAATAAAAATAATGATGATGATGATGATAATAATAATAATAATGATGGTAATAATAATGATAATTTAATAGAGAAAGAATAATAAAAAGAATAATAATTTTCTCCATAATAGAGAAAGAAATATTTTTCTCGGGTAACTTTTTCATTCTCTAAAACAGGGGTCCCCAAAGTGGGCGATATCGCCCCCTGGGGGGCGCTGGAACGATCCAGGGGGACGGTAGCGTCCCTGGTGACATTTGGGGGGCGGTGAAAGCATAAAGAAATAAAACAAGACAGTTGTAAAACGTTCCGAGGACACTGGACACAGAGTGTACGGGAAAGACCTAGATGGGAAACTATCATGTATTGTGAGACTTGTTAAGTATCTAGTGACTTAGTTTCTATATTTGGTCTTATTTACAGCCCTGAGCATCTTGGAAAGTACCCCTCAATCTATTTTTTGCATGAAGAGGCCTCCCCTTCCACGGAGTTTAACCACATTTATTTACACAGTTTGGGAAAATATTCAAGGTGGGACCAAGGACATGTTGTTAAATATAATTAGAGGTATATATGTACTTTGCTACAGGGGTGAGTTTTATTTCCGGACGCGGGAGACCAAAACAAACGCTGAATTGCTTATTTTCGCAGGATTTATTTGAACGCAAAGAAATAGAGAATTGTTTTTTTTCAACTCTGAGTTCCTACTCTTACAGCGTGCTGGCATCAACAAAACGTATATAAATAATATTCTTTTTACAAAATTTTCCTCTTAAAACTGAAAAGGTTGTTTTGTTCTAAGACTACATATAACATACAATTTAATAAAATATATGAAACATATTTTGTAATTATTTATGTTGGCATAATTATTTGTATTGTATATCATATGTTTATTTCATTTTATTTTGCCTAAGTTGCTGTAAGCAGTGCAAGATATCACCTTAACTAATTAATATTTTTTCTTGAATTTTTTAACCTAAAACCTATACCAAAATTTTGATCATTTCCTACAATATGTTGTTTTTTATTTGGGCCTGAATTTAAAAAAATATTCCCCAATTTCGGGATAGTAAAATACAACTACATATTAAAAATAGAATGAGGTTCTGAAAACATAATTTAGCTAGGTGGTTGATGACATATTTATAAAGCATATAGATGCAGAATGCAGACTATCCGGATGTTTTCGAAAACTATCCCAATTTGAAATGGTTGCGAAAGAGGGCCATTCTTGCTGCTAAAAATGAAGATGTACAAGAAATAAACAATCAAATATTTTCCATGTTACCAGGCATAGTCACTGAATACAAATCTATACAGAGATACCGTAGTACACTGCTGGCCACTGTAAATGCAACACCCTGAAGGAAACATGCAAATAACATGAAATTTACAACATGCATTAGCGGAGATGAGATATGCAAATGATTAGAATTTCAGCGCAGACGCACATCACGCGCGCCTGTGGTGCCACTTCAAAGCGCTATTGAAGGCTTGGAGATTTCGACGATTTCAAGTTCGGCAATTGTATTTTTTTGTGGTTTTTTCAAAAAAACCGATCAATTATGCCTCGTCGAAAACAGCGATCATCTTTCGATCAAGTATCCGAGTTCGGCAGAGGAAGGATAGTGGCCTACCGAGATTGTGGATTATCTTTCAGGGAAATCGGTAGTCGTGTTGGACGAAACCAAACAACTGTAATGCGGATATGTGATCGTTGGATGCAGGAGGGTACGACGGACCGGCGTGTTCGATCGCATCCACCTAAGCGCACCACTTCACGTGATGACAGGCAAATTGTGCGCATGGCAGTGACGGATCACTCAGTCACATCACGAACCATAGCACAGCACATGCAGTCTGTAACGCATCATCCAGTGTCTGCGCGTACCATTCGACGCCGTTTACAGCAGAGTGGTCTGTCCGCAAGACGTCCATTGCTTTGTCTACCCTTGACGCAGAACCACAGACGTCTCCGCCGCCAATGGTGCGATGACAGAAGGATGTGGACGGCAGAATGGAATGAAATTGTCTTTACTGACGAGTCACGCTTCTGTCTGCAACACCACGATGGTCGCATTCGAGTCTGGAGACACCGTGAAGAGAGGATGCTGAACAGCTGCGTTATGCACCGCCACACTGGTCCTGCACCGGGTATTATGGTATGGGGCGGTATTGGATATCACTTTCGCACACCTCTAGTACGCATTGCGGGTACTTTAAACAGCCAGCGCTACATCTCCGAGGTGTTGGAGTCAGTTGTCCTTCCTTACCTTCAGGGCTTGCCCACAGCCATATTTCAACAGGATAATGCGCGACCACACGTGGCACGCATTGTCCAACGGTTCTTCGTCAATCGCCAGATTGAATTGCTTCCCTGGCCGCCTCGCTCTCCGGATCTTTCGCCGATAGAAAACATGTGGTCCATGGTTGCTCTACGATTGACCCAGATTCCATTCCCTGCTGCCACAGCCGATCAACTTTGGCAACGTGTGGAAGCTGCTTGGTCTGTTGTACCCCAAGAACTTATCCAAAGTCTCTTTGAATCAATGCCGAGGCGTGTGGCAGCGGTGATCTCCAACAATGGCGGCTACTCTGGCTACTGATTTTGGCAGGAACCACACTTCACAGAAGTCTATAAATTTAATCATTTGATACTTGGTCAACATATTATCAACAAAATAAATTTTGTTGTGATATCTCTTGTCTTTCTTGGTGTTGCAATTTGGGTGGCCAGCAGTGTATATGCCGATGAAGTTGTCAATTTCCCAACAGGGATCCTAAACTCATTTGATCCGGCTGGGTTGCCACCACATCGTCTTTTACTTAAAGTGGAATCTCCAATTATTTTACTACGGAACCTCGACCCGCCAAAATTTTGCAACGTCACAAGGCTGTGTGTAAAGAAAATGCTGGACAATATTATTGAAGCGACAATCTTAACAGGAAAGGGAGAGGGTGAAACATTTTTTATCCCACGGATACCACTCATTCCGATGGATCTCCCTTTTAACTTTAATTGCAATTTCCAGTGAGACTTGCGTTGTCGATCACTAACAAGAAGTCACAGGAGCAGTCTATTAAATGCTGGAGAATGGATTTGGGATCGCCATATTTCTCCCACGGACAACTTTACGCTTCTTGCTCAAGGATGGATTAACCCAAGAATTTATTTATTCTTGCTCCTGGAGGGAAAACTAAAACTGTTGGTTTTAATCAGGCTTTAGGTTAAATTAATATTATAACGAATTTATAATTTTACTTTATAATTTATATACTGTATATATACTTTTATACTTTTAAATACCAGTAAATAAAATTGCTTAGATTTTACACTACTAGTAAAATTCATTACTTTTCCTGTGCAGTAAAATAATTTGGATAAATAAATACCCGGGTAACGTCGGGGTAAAAGCTAATATATACACTCATAGACAAAAAATTAGCGCACCAAGAAATAATTGCGGGATCGTAACGAAACTTGCAATGAAAGTACATGTCGGGCAGATATGCAAATGATTAGAAATGCAGCGTGATTGCGCATTACGTATAGCCGGTAGAGGGCGTTGGACATCGTACTCTGTGGAGTGTAAAACAGGTAACCAAAGCTTGTTTGAGTGTGCTGAATCATTTACAAAGGAAGAGCTGAGATAGACATGCCATTAAGCCGTGTTCGAAGACAATATAAGCAGTTGTCGCAGTTTGAGAGGGGGAGAATCGTCGGGTTGAATGAAGCTGGGTGGTCAGCTAGGCGAGTAGCTCGTCAATTAGGCCGCTCTGATTGTGTTGTGAGGAGGTGTTGGTACCAGTGGACCCGAGAGATGTCGTGTACACGAAGACCCGGCTCAGGACGCCCTCGACAGACCAGTCGTCGAGAAGACGGCCACATCGTAAGAAATGCACGCGTACAGCCAACTGCTTCATCGGCCGCCATCCAGGCACAGGTAGCACCTTCAATAGGGGTCTCTGTATCTTCTCGAACCATACGAAGACGCCTGGCTGAAGGACAGTTGGTATCGCGGCGCCCATTACGTGTGCTGCCCTTGACGCCCACCCATCGACGCCTCCGTTTGGAGTTTTGCCGCGCTCGAGGAAACTGGACTGCAGCGGAATGGAACCAGGTCGTCTTTAGCGAAGAATCCAGATTCAATCTCGGCAGTGATGACAATCGTGTTCGTGTGTGGAGAGCCCGTGGTGAACGCTTCAATCCTGCCTTTGCTGTACAGCGACACATCGCTCTCACAGCTGGTGTGATGGTATGGGGTGCCACTGCCTACAATACACGGTCACCCCTAGTATTGTTCCATGGCACAATGACAGCCCAGCGGTATGTTCATGAAATCCTGCAGCCACATGTGTTGCCACTCATGCAACGGCTCCCAGGAGCCATTTTTCAACAAGACAATGCTCGGCCTCATACGGCAAGGGTGTCACAAGACTGTCTCCGTAATGTTACTACCCTTCCTTGGCCTGCCCGATCCCCATATTTGTCTCCAATCGAGCATATCTGGGATCATTTGGGACGACGAGTTGGGCATCCCACGAGTTTGAACGTACTAGAAGCAAGGTTACAGCAAATATGGAACGAAATGTCTCAAGACATCATACAGAACCTGTATGACTCAATGCCCGATCGTATCGCATAGTGCATTCGCGCTAGAGGGGGTACAACGGAGTATTAACTCCTCCGTTCTTTTGCCTTTTTCTCTGAAATAAATTATCCTTTTACTTTGATTTTCTTATCATTTACTTATATCAAAGTAGTTATTACGTATGTAAAATTTCGTTTCATTTTGACGACTCCTTCTTGGTGCGCTAATTTTTTTGTCCATGAGTGTATATATATATACTATCTATCAATAAGTATTTGTACGACTATACAAATGACGATATCTGCGGTCCTGATATACGTTACGCCCTCAGCCATTAAATATCGTGTAGGAAACAACATTGGCATTAGTCACTTGCAAGTTGCCACTAAGTGCAGAGCTATCTGATTTCGAAAAAGGTGTAATCGTCGGGAATCACAGAAATGGGCGATCCTTAAGTGTCATATCTATGGTTTGTTGTGCCATTGGTTAGTTAGTTAAGGGATATATCTAGCGAGCTGAATAACCCAAAATCGACCGTGGCCTATTTGATTCAGAAATGGAAGGTGTGCGGGTATTGTAAGAATGTGCCCCGAGTCGGGAGACCCACAAAATTGGGAGATAGACAGATGCTGTCCAGAGAAATTCGGAAGAATCGCACCCAACCGATTGCCCACATACTCCAGGGGTGCCAAAAGGAATCCGGGAGTGTTGTTTTGATGAATACCATCAGTAAGGAAGCACACCTGCTTCACTTTCATGGTCGTGTTGCCGCCCATAAGCCTTTGATCACAAAGTCCAATCGTGCTATTAGGTTAATGTGGTGCAAAGCACGTCGAAAGTGAATCGTAGATCAGTGGAAACGGGTTCTCTGGAGCGACTAATCAAGGTCCACCCTCTACCTTTCGGGTGGTAGAGTCTGGGTTTGGCGTCTGCCTGGAGAACGCTTGCTGCCAGAATGCATTGTTCCCACAGAAAAGTTAGGCGGAGGTAGAATTATGGTCTGGGGTTGTTTCTCCTGATATGGACTGGGACCCTTTGTCCAATTCATGGTAAGCTCAACGCCGATGCCTACTGCACTATCTGGGATGACAGTGGGCTTCCTACGTTGTGGCAGTTTTACGGGTTGGACCCATGTTACTTCCAAGACGACAACGCCAGCTGTCGTATTGGTATGATAATTAAGATGATAATTTAAGAATCAACTTATCGATTCCAAAAATTACATAGCCAATTTGACAGACTTGTTTAGTAAATTCGATGACGCAAATCAAAAACTCCAAGGCGATGAGCTGAATTTAATAAAATCAAAAACTGTGATTTCTGCTTTTGTGGCAAAACTTCTACTGTAGAAAACACTTTTAGGAAGAGAGGGAATTCAGCCAATTTCCACATTTATCAATAATAGAAAAACATGATGAAGACATACTTATCTATTAAGATATCATTAAAACGGTTTTAAGATATCATTAAAATGAATATACCAGATTGAGTTTTGGATCCCTTTTCAGGATCAAACTCAGAGGAATCTGTAAAATTTCCAGAAGAACTAATAGAAGTATAAAAAAATGAAGAATTAAAATTAAAATTTAAACATAGCTATCAACAGTTCTGGCTGTAAAAAGAGATACTAACACTTCACCCTGGATTATGAGCTGTGGTCTACAAAAATTCTTAATAGCGTTTCCTTCATCATATTTAGTGGAATGTGGGTTCAGTGCGGTCACAAATATGTGAACTAAAAACAGAAACCGACTACAAATTACTGATCCAGGTTATTTAAGAATGCTTTTGACTAAAATATAGCCGAATATAAATAAATTGATTGCTATGCACAAACCTTCATATTACTGTTATTTGTAATTTTTATCAAATGGTTATTATCCTTCGCCATCTTAATATTTGGTGTGTAATGCGAATGTAACTATTGTTGATTTTAAGGACTGATTTTATAGTTTCAAGCTTCAAGGTGTCTTATTTACAACAACATATTACTTTACTATGTTCTATATAGGTAGAAAAACAGATACATAAAAGGCCGAAAATTTGTCATTGTATCTCTGTTTACTCGAATAGAATGGAAAATTTCCAGGGGGGCGGTGAATAATTTTTTCTTTGAAAAGGGGGCGGTAGGTCAAATAAGTTTGGGAACCCCTGCTCTAAAAGCAACGCAAATAATTTCTGAAATTTGAATTGTTCGAGGTGAAAATGTGGTATACCGTGTTTTAAGCGCACATTTCCTTTGGTAGACGAATTTTCGAAAATGATAAAGATTCTCGGGTAAAATGTTTCTTTCTCTATTAAAGAAACAAGGGACCTTTAATGTATTTTTTCATTTTTAATTTTTAACTGTATATACAAAAAGAGAATAATTAAAATTATTTTTACTACATTGAACACACTTATTAAAGGATTCACATTGAAGAATTCACAAATAAGCATTTTGTTGCAGAATAAATCCGTATTTAAAAAAATTTAAATAATTACAAGATAAAAAGAACTTTTTATATACCATGTTTTTAAATTTCCTGTTGAATCATGTAAACTTGACATTTCTATGTATTAATAAATACTTTTTTAAAATTTTTTTGATGAATTATCCCATCAAGGTGAAAGAAAATGAAGTTAATTGGAAATTAACTTACATTTAACTTTTCGTTCCCGTCCCGGCCGATAGATGGCTGCAGCAGTGTACAAAACAAAATTACCAGAAAATGAATTCAATTTGCTTAAAGATGGCTAAAAGTATTAAAAAATGCATTGTCATCGGGTTCTGAGCTATTCTAAAAGTTTCAAATGTCTAGATAGTCAGGAAGTTAGTTAAAAATCGATTGCAAGATTTGTACTGGACAAACACACACACAAACAAGAAAGCAAGTTAATAAAAACATGGTAAAAATGCTAGCATTTTTTAATGTGCATTCCTTATCATTTAAAAAGAACTTAAATTTTTTCAAATAAGTTTACCGTATAAATATAAACATAACTGTGTATTGATTTTATTTTGCATGAATCACAAGCCATAAATATATTTTTTTTAATGTACCTGTGATTTTTTTATGCTTTCGCACCTTTTTACTTCATTTCATGGTCTATAAATTAGGAAAATATTTGTGGTTTCAAAGAATGATACGCAGTTTTCTGTCAAACACTTCAGTTCACAATTCTTAGAATTTTTTTTGACATGAGAAGGAAATTAATGCGCATGGAGTATTTTGAAAAATGTTGGCATTTTTGAAAAAGGATTTGAAAAAAAGGCCTCATTCAGACCCATAATACTTATTTGTAAATTCTAAGTGCCTTCAATGTTATAGAAAATAATATTAATTATTCTCATTTTGTATTTAGAGATAAAATGAGAATAATTTAAATGGTAATAATGGTAATAATGGTAATAATTTAAAACGCGCTAATTTATTGACAATTTCATGGTCTATAATTTAAGAAGATACTTGTGGTTTCAGAGAAGGATGCATTTTTTTTGAGAAAAACACTTCAATTAACTTGTCTTCTCATTTTGTATTTAGAGATAAAATGAGAATAATTTAAATGGTCTCAATGTTAATAATTTAAATGGAAGTAATGGCAATAATGGTAATAATTTAAATGGTAATAAAGGTAATAATGGTAATAACATAAATAGTAACTAGCTGGTACCCGTCAAAACCTGACGGCTAGATAGTAAATAAATGTACTAATGCACAAATTATACTCAATACATCATTGCCAAATGTTGAAAATCATAATAATGCGCAGAAACAAATTAATGTGTTTAAGTGGCCTCGTGATTATTCAGTATCTAAAGCCAGATTTAAAAATGTCACTGAGCATGCGCAGAAATAATTTTTTGTTTTAATTGTAAATTATCGCTAATTAAACAGGGCGAAATAAAGAGTTTCCTTCAGGTTTAGTCTTTTATTTCACAAACAATGATCATAAAAATAAAAATGGCAGAAAGAGATCTAAAGAGACTGCTCGGAATAAACGCGTTTATCATTAAACCATGTCACTGAGCATTCGCAAAAACAGTGAGTTTCTAAAGCCAGATTGAAACATGCCACTGAGCATGCGCAGAAAGCAATTTTTAACTGTAAATTATCGCTAATTAATAGAAATTGCGGTTTCAAAAACCAAATTTGACAAATGTACAGATTGCAATCTTTCGTTTAAGACCAAACTGAAGTAAATGGATGCAGTAGTTTTCTCTCACGGACTGCCCAAAAAGTCGGCTTAGCAACTTAATATATAGATAATTTAAATGGTCTTAATTTATAGACCATTTAATTTGTGGTTTCAAAGAATGATGCACAGTTTTGTGACAAAACTTCAATTAACAATTCTTAGAAATTAGAAGGAAATTAACACGCATGGAACATTTTGAAAAATGATGGCATTTTTGAAAATAATTTTGACAAAAAGGCATCATTGAGCCCCAGAATACTTATTTGTGAATTCTAAGTGTCTTCAATGTAATACAGAATAATATTAATTGTTCTCAGAAATACAGAATAATATTAATTGTATTTATTTGTTGAGAGAGAGCAAGAGACATTCCTCTGAAAAAGCAAATTTACGTGTTTTTGCGGGCCTCGTGCATAGTAAGTATCTAAAGCCAGATTAAAAACATGTCACTGAGCATGCGCAGAAAGCAATTTTTTTGTAATTGTAAATTATCGTTAATCAATAGAAATTGCGGTTACAAAAACCAAATTTGGCACATCTATAGATTAAAATGAAGTAAATTGATGCAATAGTTTTCTCTCACGGACTGCCCTAAGAATCGTCTTAGCAACTTAACCCGTAAATGGTAACATCTGTCAGAATCACTCTAACAGTAACATCCATCCATGAGACTAAGTAGGTTTTCGTACCTTGTTACTTATGTAATTTTTCAATTTTCATTTAATTTTAGCTCTGTATTTGAGGTATTATTAATTTATAAAATATATTTGCGCTTGGTTTTAATTTTAATATAACTTTGTTTAAACCTTTAAATGCGTTTTTCTGCATGATGGGTTTTTCCACCACTTCTCGTCTGTAAATTGTTATAAGTCAAGAACCGTTAAAGATAAATGATTAAAACTAGTAACATGTCTTTTTCAATTATTTTACTTTAATTTTAATTCAGAAAATTTGAAAAAAATTTTTACTTTTAAAAATATGATTCTTTAAAAATAAGTTACATCATTTTTTTAAAATTTTTAATCTAAAAATTGATTTTTTTTCAATTAATATTTTTAAAAATGCTGAATAAAGATTAAAACTTATATATTTCTGTTTAATGAAATGAAAAAATTTTGAAATTCGACAACTAATATTTCGAGTTATAACGATTTTAAATTACCCCACTTTTTAAAAAAAATTTAAATTCTAAATTTTTTTTAAACTTTATGAGAAGTTTTAGGATGTGATTTTATTTACAACTTATATGGCTAACCATCACAAAAAAATTCAACATTTTAACTCAATAAATAAAAAAATATTTAAATATGCCCTGGGTCATAGACGGACCAAATTCGTACCATTAAACTTAAAGCGGAGTGAGTTTTCTTGGAATGGTAAATGTAAAGTGATAAAGTAAACAAAACTCAAAGATAAACAAACACAACCAAGGTCATGGAATAATTGAAGCATAGCTCGAACATGAAAGGTTCAAATCAATAGTTACGCACCCTAGCGGGAAAAGTATGAACTCTATCCGTCCGAGAGACGGATGTTACAATTTACGGGTTAAATATATAGATATGAAATGTTGTCTACACAATAGTAAAAACGAAAGTATTTATAAATATTTTATGCCAATTAATAAGGAATAAATTCTGTTGGACATTGAGAACTAACCTAAACTAAACTATTATTCTTATTAATAATAGTTTGATTTAATTATTGAACTTAAATATTATTCTCATTACTAGCACTTGATTGAGTTTATCTCATAGTTTAGAAATTCATGCAAAAGGTTCGACATTTTAGTTTGAAAGTAGCCTTTCTTTTTTTTCCCCATTTTATGTGGATAAGTTAAAAGTACGCGAATGCTGGAATAATGGAGTATAAGAAAGAATTTTTAAGATCCATAAATGTGTAGAGAATATAGCTCACTTCTACCCAGACTTGGGTGTATATAATTTGAAGTGGCACTCTAAATGAATTTGATACAAACAAAGTTTATACATGAAACAATGTTTATTGAATTCGTTGCACATATAGAATTTGCTTTTACAGCAATAAGCATACGTACTACTTGTACGGAATATATATTAACATTCAATAGAAATACATTTTGCAAATACTCAAAAACCAGCAGTACCGCCACGTAGACTTTGGACCCTCTAAGCACTAGCGCCGGTTAACACCTGGAGCTGCTTAACTCGTAGCTCCCTCTCGCTTATCTGTCAACTTTAACAACCTTTTTCTTCAACCTCTGTATTAATCAAGCTGCTTGGCGCGTATGCCGAAATTAGCATATCTCAAGCAGCTTCTTTAATTCATTCACTCAAAATTTCGATTCTTGTGAATCGAATCTTATGTATACCTTACAAATTGTATAGTGACCATTCACTTGCTTTTACAACTTACCACTTTAACGCATTCTTTGCTATCCCTTCTTTTCTTCTCTTAAAATACAAGTGGTCATCCCAGGTGGCATACGTTTAACCTAACACCCTGCATCTGTGGCAAAAGCCAAAATGTGTGCTTTCATCAGCTGAAAGAAGAACAGACGAATCTTGTTGTTGTTGTTGTCACATATGCCTCCTGGCCTAGATGCGGCTACTGTTTAGATTTGGATAATGGGCAGCACAAGGAGGGAACACTTTGGAGGAGAATGTGACGAATAGAAGTCACAATAGGATCTTTCCCCACGTCGCTGGGATGGTCTATTGGTCAGGACGCCGGCTTCCAAGATCAGAGACGGCACAGATTCTTTGCAATGTGTATAACCAACACAAGAATTGACATGAATTATCAGAAAAATTCATTGTTTTTGCCAGATACTCTTAAGACAAGTGATAATAATGTAAATATAACGCTTTCATATACAATTAGTAAATTTAGGTATGGAAAGTAATTATATTGGAGATAAATTCTGTAAGTTTTTTTACGAAATTAAACTTATACGTAATTACTAGTACTTCGTTTTCGTAGCAAATTTATAAAAGAGCTGGTAATATTAGATAATGTAAAACTGTTCGCATAGAAAAGATATTCATAGAGAATGGTTAAAGTTGCTGTGTACTAATCCTATTGGATTCACAAGCCTCAATGTTAACCTATGGACAAAATGTGTCCAAGGATTGCCGACTTGGATTGAAAGATTTTTTTTTAATTGTACTCCGTAGTAGAGAAAGGAATTTTACAACTTGGGAAAATTTTCGTTTTTTTTTTTCAAATAATATTTAAAAACTGAAATTATTTGGAGGAAAAAAAATATATGGTATAGGATGTTTTAAACGCTCATAAATTCTTTTGGTGGACGACATTTTTAAAATGAATCCTGTTGTAAGGTGCAGAAAAGTTCGGCTATCTTAAAATACCGTTTTTATTGGATTATCAGCATTTATGTAGCTGTAAATAATAGAGACATTTTCTCCATAGGTTAACATGGAGGTGTGCAAATCCAATCGGGTTAGTACACAGCAGCCTTAATGCTTCAATACATGCTAGAGAAATTTTACAATTCGAAAATGCTACTTTTGAGGAAGTGTGGGAAATTTATATATCGCAATCACGCCGGTATTTTGATTTTCTATTCAAATTATTCCAGTTTTTTTTTATGTTGCATGATAAAATTAACACTAATTACAGTGTTTAACAGACTTCAGAAAATACTGCTTAAAATAAATGTTATAACGATTCCAAAGAATTTGAGATTTACTTTCCAATGTATAGAACGAAAAATTTATCTTCCAATATAAAATACCGCCTTATTCTTTTACGAATTCCTTTGTTTAAAATATCGATTTTCCTTTCAAATACCATATCCTAGCCGGACACAAAAGACCTACCCCCCTTGAAAAAAAAAATCTTTAAAAAAATTTTAAACTTATCTTCTTACGAGATGACTATGTTACAGAAACAATAAACAGACAAAGCCAGAACAGTCCGACTCCGGGGTTTTGAGATTAATAGCGTAAATCCTATTGTTGAGAGTTTTTGAACAAGAGGATCAAAACCGCCTTTGAAAGAACAAGTAAAAAAGTTGGAAAAAAAATATTTTTTCAGACCTCTTCAATTTAAAGATTCATAAGGAACTAAAATACCGGATCAATATATTTAAAACAGTGACAAAAGGTAGAAGTTAGATTATTATATGAAAAGAACGACTCAAACTATTCCTATTATTTCTGTAATGCCATTCTCCGATTTGTTTAATCCTGAATAACTTATTAATATCAGCTAGTTGTAAGTACTTTGCGAGAAAAATATATTTCCTAAGCTATGCTAAAAAGTACACAGTATTTAAAAATTTGACAAAAAAAGGCTTGTTAAGTTATTCTATTGTAGTCATTCGCTTCAAGTTTTTTTTTCTCTGCATCATTATACTCAAATAAACGCTCAGACGCTTATAAAAAATATGTCACTTAAATATGTTATATATCTAAAGCTTGGTAATTACGTTCTAGTATAATGTATAAATCGCTCTTGTATTTATAAAATTTTATCTTTTCAAACTATGCTTCTTAAGTTATTTTTAGAGATCGTGAAATCTTTGCTTCTTATTTTTCAGTGCTATTTAATCTCATAGAATTTCTTTTTGCATATGGTTATAGCAGAAGAATTATCTTGTTATTTCGGAGGGTATTTAAATTGAAAAAAAATATTTCACTTCTGTTAAATTAATCAGCTTTGAGTAAATTACAATGCTTCATATCTTCCAATCATTATTTTCTATATATTAGAAATTCTTATATTATTAAAGGTTTTCACACGTTCTTTTTATAAAATTATTTCGAGGAAGCATGTTTAAAAAGTCTGCAAAAACATGCTACCTAATCGTAATTAAGTTTAATTACTGTAATTTGTATTTTATTTTACTATTTTCTTTTCATTTTCCCCTGAATTCGAGTTACACAGGTAGAAAGCAAAATAGTTGTCAAACTAAGGAAAGAAAACGTGCTTAAAATATAACTTGAGTAGGAATGCAGCAATATCTCAGAAACATCTTTCCTGCAGAGAACTAAAATATGCAGGAGATTTTCTGCCGTATCAGGACATGTTAGTCAGCTTATTTTCCTTATTTTGTGCATATCAGCGTATTTTTTTCAACTTGGTTACAATGTTATGTACTTTGCACAAAACCTTCAAATAAGAGAGCCCCCAAAGTGATTTATTATCATTTCTGAAAGTAAGAATCTGCTGGCACTTAGGTCACTAACGACCCCTGAATTGTCATGACAACTGTATTAACATGACAAGCGATTGTGTTTCAGGGTTTAAATTGGTACCCAAAAGACAGATTTGGGTATCCGTGTATCAGAAATAAATTTAAATTCAGTCGAGTTAAATTTTTCATATTAATGATTTAATAATATATTTACACTTTATATTTTTACACATTTTTATGCTTTTATAGCTGATAAGTGTATATGAGAAGGGTATAAGAAGATTTGAGAGACATGTATATGAACATATTATAGTTCTGTGATCAGATGGCAAAATGTTATAAGAAATTAACGTGACAACTATTCTAAGATTAAAGATGTCATGAATAATCCGTAATTTGTTTTACCTGAGCAAACGTGGTACCAATGTTTCAGAAAAACAGTTGGATACTAATTACAGCAGTTACTGTAAATAGAAAATATCGGCGAACGAGAATCCGGAATGTGAAAAACTCAATTTTTTTAAGAAAAGTTTCTTATAACATTTTGCCATCTGAGCACAGAGTTAACTATATTATCTTACCGGGAAGTCAAGTTAGGGATACAATTTGTGGATGATAACAGTGACGTTTTTTTGTTTTTCAACTTTCTGCCCTCAATTTCCTTCTTGTATTTACAAATTCAGGACCCTAGTATTTATGATTTCACTTGAAAAATGCAACGAATACCATCTAGAATTGAAATTGTATGTATCCCTCTTTCGTAGAATAATAAATGTGATGTATCAGCTACTACTCCTGCCTTTTAAAAAAGTTTCTCTGAGCATTTAATAACATAGTGATACAAATGTATATGTTTTGCTTTCAAGGAATAAATAGCAACATGAACGATGTAAAAATGTGCGTGACTGATCGCACCTATACTTAGCATCCAAGTTTTAGGTCGCTTGAAATTGTTCCTGTTGTTGAAACAAGAATGCACTCGTACTCATATTTATTCGTTTTATATATTAAAAATTTATCTGACAATTGACTTTAAAAATGGCTTCCAGTTTTGGTAATAAAATTCACTTTTTCTAACGGAATTTTAAACAAATATCATTGAAATTTAAGGCCAAAATATGCGAAAATAGTTGATATATTTAGATAACTTTTTTCCTTTCCAAATGATATACGAGTATAAAGATTAAACACGTGATACGACAAGACAGTAAAAAATATTATTTATATTTTTTTTGCAGTGTGTAAAGGAAAAGTAGTACTTAAAAGTAAGAGAAAAACGTAAATTACAAGACTCTGTTTTGTCATTGCCACTCGAGCGACGAAAAAGTGGACGAACTAAAGTAAATTAACCCCGATTTTGCTTAATCTTTCAGCGGCCGTGCCCGTGTACAAAGTACAACAATTTCGTAATTTTTAATGGTTTGTTTTTACATGTAATATATGAATGTTCTGAGCAGTTTCTCTTTATAGCTACACCCTTTCTAATGTAGGTCTGATTCTCTGATCCTTGTATTCCTATCCATTCATTGTTAGTCATGATTTAACCGTGTAAAACCAGTTATTATACTAGATTACATTACGACAAAAGCAGGAGTTGATGCAGTCTATCAAATACGTAGCTATTACACGATATCCCACATATCACGAAAATGAACAATTTCATTGTTTTTTAGGTTTTTGGACATAATAGGAATCAATTTGCAAGTTGTCCTTAGATCCAATAAGCCGGACAGTTTTGAAATAAGGCGATTGTATCTGCAATCTTTGGCCTTTAATTTTAAATATACCTCACTATTATCAACATTTTATATCTGGTCAGAAAAGAAAGAATTTTTTTCAATTTGAACAAAAAAGAATTTTATTACAAAAGGAATAATCAATGTTGAAAGAGACGTTGCATTTTTTTCCACGCGCGCCTGCTGGTGTTCCAAAAATTGGAGCGCCCGCTGAAAGGTTAATACTCCGACTCATAACCTAGACTACTAACGTTAACGCAGTCTCTCATTTCGCACACTATCACCCTATTTCTGTCCCTTATAATGAAGCTATCACCTGAAAGTACTTGGAACTCGTCGATATCATCGTTTTCTTGGTCTAGTTCTTCAACAGAGGGTCTTTTAATAGGCCAGAATCTATTTGGTTCATATTTGGATCATTTCGCTTCCTATTATAAACTAATCGCTCTGTGCATACGTCATGTTTCTAATAAATTTAAGATATAGCTTTTTATCTAGTCTTGAAAGTCCTTCTCTACCTTAAAAGTCCTAAGGCATAGAGCAAAATGAAGGAATATCTTACAGGTATTATGCACTGTACATATCTCTTTGTGCTAGAAGAGAAATTCCGTTCCATGCCTCATGAGATTACCCATTACGCAATAACAATGATGTGTATTATTCTCGGTAACGGAGAACATCGTCACATATAGATATTTCTGCAGAAAGCTTTCCAGCGCATTCACATCGCCAATGGTATCTTCTTCCACTTTACAGTCTTGTTGCCGCGAGTATTTACAAATTGAATAGTACTTTTTGACTTCGCTAATTGCAAGATATCGCCACGATAGTGAATGTGCCTAAAGTTTTTCCTATACATACAAATATAATGTTTTCTATGAGCCCAATAATGTAAAGATTCAGCCTTGAACAAGAATTCATAGGAAACATTTTATTTGACATGTTTTGGGAAACTATATAAATCCTAGTACAGTCGCGTATAGGACTTAAGCATGAACTTTGGCGATTGAAAAATCTTAGTTTTCAGATTTCTAATCCATTGGCGCTGACCTGTAATTAAAAAACAGTCAACGTGTCGATCCCACTGATGAAGAATTCAGAAAAATTCATGAAGAATTTAGAAAATTTCCCTCACGCCTTCTGTTAGATGTAATAAATGTTATCAGTTTAAAGTGAATAAGCTATCAAATTGTTTATAAATGTAAAATTAAAATTTTCCCCTCTTTCTGCACTTTTATACTTAATCTCAAGAATCCAGCAGAAAATTTAAAAATAAATTTCAAATATAACTTTCTGTGGTTTGGTTTCTAAGTGACAACAATACTGTTTGTTTTCTAACTTAATCTACGGATGTATACATATATATATACGGATGTTACTTTTTGGGTGAGTCAGACAGATGTTACCATTTAAGCGTTACGATATGGATTACAATTGACGTTCAAAACTGCTGGGAACTGTAACAGATGGGAGATTGCAGGTAGTCATCTTCACCGAACAATTGGACCATTCCTTTAACAATTGAGAATACGTGGGAAAATTGTCGATATCGATATTTAAAATACCCATGAAAACTTCAGCTAGGTTGCTCCTGTAAAGAATAGATAGTTGGAGACCGAAAAAAAGGAATTAAAACGTGCCTATTATACAGCATATATATATATATATATACATATATATATATATATATATATGTGTGTGTGTGTGTGTGTGTAATATGTAATTCAAGTTTTTGTTCACGCTTGATATGTTACGGTTACATGTGTAAAATTGTACACTTTTATTTAATCGCAAAAGTGTTCTAGTTTATATTTACCCCTACTTTTAGTAGTTAGTTATTCCTACAGCATGTCATTGTTACATTTTTACTTTACTAGAAATGTCACCCTGATGTTTGTAGCAGAACTTATAGCTAAAAAATAGAGAGAAAGAAAATTAAAATAAGGCAAGATTTAAGGTAAATTTCGTAAAATACCGTGGAAGAAAATATAAGAAAAATTTTAAAACATCCATTTATAAGTTTTTTAATTTTTTTTATCTAACTATAGACAAAAAAGTTAAAATATACCTTTCCCTTAAACTACTTTTCTATACTTATTTTGGTTGCCTGATTTTATAAGTTAAAATATTCTGTTTAAAGCTAAATATAGTGATTCAGCTTTGCTTTTTATAGCAATAATTTGTTTTAAGATTGAGTCTAAAATTCTGTGGTCATAAAGAATGGAAAGCCTAAAAGTGTATAGTACCACCAATTTATATACAGGAGATCTTACATAGGATCAAAAGTTTAGAGACTCCAAACGTAAATCCTCTTAGACATTTTGTATCGAAAAGTTCCAATGTGCTAGCGTGCTAAATAAATAAATAAAAGATTTGAAAAATGATCTTTTTAGGGTCTTTGTCAAGAGAACATTGAGAAGAACAGTTTAAAGCCTCACTTAAAAGATCGCAGGACGTGACAAAAGAAGCTTAGGATATTCTGCTTCAAAAGAGAAAAAAAATGACTTTCAAGAAGAGTTTGTGTTTATTCCCCAATGATTTTTTTTTCATAATTTATGGGGGTTTTTTGAGAGTGAAATGATTTAACACATAAAAAATTGATAGCAATGTGACGAGATGGGAAAATTATTTCTAGCACTGATAACAGATAAATGTATAATTGTATGAGTACATACTTTTGCGGGAAAATAACTTTAAAATTACGGTGATGGTACATTTTTATGTTTGTTGGTCAACTAACAAAAAGTGATACATATATGAGCAGATACAACATAGCCTGCCGATTAGAAATTCGAGAACTAAAATGTGAGATGATCAATCTTTAGGGGGAGTAGATATTAATTTTCCTAACCTGTGAAATGTTTATTTTTAGGATTCGCTGTTTCCTATTACTTTTATGGTAGACAATGGGGGATGAACGTAGGTATGTAATTTATTTCTTATATTTGTTACAAATAAAGAAAATATGCTTGATGCTGGTATGGAAAAACATCGTAGATGATGATATTCATTAAAAAGGAAAGTGTTTTTTGTTTTTTTTTAAGAAAAGGTGGGAGGAAAACTTTTCTCCATTCTTTTCGTATAGGCTGCACTCTTTGTCTGAAACAAAATATTGCATAGAACTGAAATGATTCTCCTTTTTAGGTAATTGAAGAAAGCCATTGAAACCTCTTGATACAGACTTCAATGGATTGAAACATTCTTATCTGGGGTAGACTTTTATATTAATGTAATGAATATGTATGCTGGGATAAATTTATCCCTAACACGTGCCTTCAACAGTATTTTTATAAATATATTTTTGCTTTCGTCAATATTGTACTGAAGAAAAAGTCTCCTATTGGAACTAAAATGTATTATATCGTTGGCCCACAAAACACAGTTTTAATATTTTAATGAATTGACATATTTTAATATGATTTTAAAATCTGCTTTCAGAAATGTATGCTTCGTGATTACTAAGAAAACTATGAAGTAAAATCTGTAATTAGGAACAATTTTAATTTTTTATTTTTGGTATATTATTTGATAGGATTTAATTTTGTGTGAATAGGGGAAGAAAAATTAAAACTGAAACTAGACATAATGATTTGAATTTTTTTTAGTAATTATTTTTATATTGCCCGGTAGCCAGTATGAGATATCGACATCAAACAGAATTATAGTAAATTAATCAATTTCTAAGACAGTTAATTTCAAATGAAGATTTTGACATTCGTTTTTATTTTTTAACTGCCTTTTTGAAGTTTTGATCCTTGATCATTCAATTTTTAATTAAACTCTGAAACAAAGATGTATTAGGAATCATCGATTTAATTAGCAGGAATAGCACATTTTATTAGTAAAATTAATAAAGAAAGACATTAATATTTCCAACTATTGCTTGGTATTTGTAATATTTCAGAATATTTAAAAAGTTACAATTGCTCATCTCAAACATTAGATCAATATGATAATCAAAAGCACGAACGTTTTATAAAGTTGTAGCCAATATTTACGATAATCTCGCCTTCAAAAGATTCTCAGATTTGTTTAGTATTTCGCTAGAGTTGAAATTAAGTTATTACATTACTTACCTACCATCAAAATAATATGGATAATTTTACTAACTTTAAAAATATAAAATTTCATAAAAGTGCACTTAATTGGAACTTTTTTCCCCTATGGATATGCAATCTAGTATGTATATCGAATGTAGTATCTATGTCTTTCTATTTAAAGGTATGTTTTCAGCATTGCATCAGCTAACGTTAATTGGGAATGGAGGTAGATGACAAATTTTCACATCATAACCCCTTAACAACGATCGCATAATTTTCAAGAAAACGGTAATAAAAATGCCTATTTTTTCCCCGAAGATTTCAATTATTTCTTCATCTGCCACATCTAGTTTTCAAATAACCATCCCCAATTACATTATAAATAGTTTGGTACTGCCATCTGGTATGTAAAATAGAAAATAAAAAAATTTCAGGCTAAATGAAATGGATTTTTTTTTTTGGTGCGTTACCTTTAAACACTTCTGCCTGGAAATATCACCGGCACGAGAAATAGAAGGCGGAACCTCACCCCGTGATTTTCACGGAATCGAGAAGGAATGGACTAATCAAAATGCCCTGTAATATATAAAAAGCTTTGAAATTACATGTAATGCTGAATTCATTTGATGCCGGCAAGTAAAAGAAAATGTTCGGTGAAATCAAATTAACTTCATGCTTACACTAAATATGAACGTTATCCATATCCATGAACTACAATTTTTCTTATTATTTTTAAACATTTTTGAGAGAGCCCTTTTATCAAATAGTAGGACTAAAGGAGGAGCAAAATTGGAAATAATTTGGCCATTTCCGTAACCTGTTCTACCAGAAATGACTAATATTGTTTTTATTCGGTGCCAAATACCCTTCATTCAATCTAAGGTGAAATTTCCTGTTTTTACGCTAAGATCATTAGCTCTAAAAACCTTAATTATCTTACTTTTCATAGTTAAACGCATTACAATAATTGTAGTCGCATTTTAATACTGAATGCTGTTTTAATGCAATACAAGATTAGATAAAGAGGCTTTTAGAAAACATACTTGATGTAGGATTTTTTTTTCTTCATTCAGTTTTAATTCTCATTTTCCGAGCAAACAGTTAATGATTTTATGATAGAATAGTTATTCTGTATTGAACACTATTTACAGAAAATAGAAACATCAAAATCTTTTTTTGTTCCTCTTATAAACCTGATAATAAAATTCGGTATGAAAGTTTATATTCTATTCATAATAATTAATTCAATATGTTCTTAAAAATAGTTTCCGTAAGTCCTTTTAAACTTTTCTTAATGATAATTTCGGTAAAATCATTCCTTCAAATTCATGAACATTAAGGAAATTTCACATTAGAATTAATTCTGCATCCATAATCATTGGGCACTAGATATGAGTTTTCTTTTTTTATCTACATAAATGTTTTCTGTACATAAAATATCTTTTATCATCCCCCTGAAAGGAAAATTCATTTAAATTTTAATCTATAGAAAGAGCATTATAATTCCTATTTACCTAATTTATGTCAATATGACCTTTCTAAAAATTGTTAACTTAAAGTTTGTTGGAAAATAAAGCTTTTAATCAATAAAATATTCTGCTAGTTAAAAATTATGACGTACTATTAAGATGGTAAAATTCTTTACAATTTATTTTAGGAAAGATCATTGTAATACTTCTTTAAGCCCATTTAATTCGTGTTGACGCGCCATTTCAGAAAGATAATCTAGGAAGCATTTTAAAATCCTGCAGTTAAATAATTTGCATTTTGAGCTGTACCAGATTTCTTTTAATTCAAATGCCTAAAAGTACTCACATTTTATCCAAAATATAAAAAAAAATCTTGAAAATAATTTTGTGGTAAAATAATGTGTGAGTCAGTTCTTTTTTAAGAAATGAAAAATAATTTAAAATATAGAAAAAATGTAGGGAAAAAATCTTAAGTCTGCTATCAATGTAACCTAGACAACCAGACACCCTCTATCACAGTGAAGTTAAATTATTTTCACGAGTCATTATGAGAATTACAATCAAAACATTTGAATAATTTTATTTTAAGTACACTAAGACATATCAATGATATTAAACTTTTACTGTGATTTTTCTTTATTATACTAAAATGTTGCAAAAAAATTTCAGGTAGTCTCTTCTAAAGAAACTACCACGGGTTATTAACGCAGGATTACTTATCGTTGTTTATCTCTTTTGTATGTGTATATCTATGTATCTGTTATGTATATATGTATCTATATATATGTACGTATGTATATATATACATAGCATTTTTTTAAAAAAAATTATTGTTTCATTTGAAAACTCCTCATGCACCACAAGGTATAACATGAGGCTTACAGAAGTAAGTGAAAAACACAAAATAAGAAAAATTAAACATTTAAATTTCAAAGAAAATTTCGTAAGACAGCAAGACTTTCAACACTCTTAACGCGATCAGAAAGAACAAGAGGCCAACAAATGGACAGACGTCTCAAGTCCACCTTCAATATAGCTCGGGCACTCGCATGTAATTTGCAGTGAAAAAGAAAATGCTGAACATCCTCACCAGCATCACCGCAAACACAAAGACCACTAGTCACCAAACTAAAACGAAGCAAATAGCTCTTGAAATTTCCATGGCCAGTTAAAACTTGAGTTAAGTTAAAGTCAGTTGAAAAGTGCTTACACTTAAAACGCTGAAAAATAGTTGGAAAAAATCTTTTTGACCACAATGCCTTAGACGAAGCAAGAAATTCAGTATTCCAGTCCATGACAGTCTTTTCCCTAGCGACACGCTTCCAGTGAGACTCCGGGACAGACATCACTAAATCTATCACATGAAAAGTATGTATGTCAAAATTTTAAGGTATTTTGGTACTTTTCTGTTTAATTGTTTACTGCTTGTCGAAGCGATACAGACTGGGTTTGGCAGGCTGCCAAAATTATAACTCTCGAGGTATGATGGACGGACAGTTTTAGCGTCTGAAATTTTGCTTTCCGAAGGACCGTTATGGAGGAACGTAATCCTCCGTTAAAATGGTACGCTCTCAAGTGTTATTGTTTCATTTCCTTTTTTTACGTGATGTTAATTTGTACTTATTTCATTGACATAAGAGTTCAAAAGGAATAATTCTTACGGGTATAACTATAACAATAATAAAACACAAAAATTTGTTTGGATATCTGTTATTAATCAGAGATTTTCTAGTTTTACTCCCAAATTTTTTTTCTTTAATTTTCGCAAACGAGAGCAATGCTGTAGTGATCACCGAATCCCGAAGTATTAATAAAGATATAATAAATTGGAGAAACAATTTATAACCTTTATAACGAATCACACTCTTGATGTGTATTTGAAAGCTCATAAGTAAGATTTTCTTTTGCTCATCTTTAGATTATTTTTGTGTTCATTTCTTTATTTTAAAATACCTTAGAGCTGAGAAAAAGATCTAGGTGTAGTACAATATTGTTCACTAAACTGCTGTTTGAAAAATTCTCTATACCCCACGAATTGAAAAGGAATGTGCAATAACCTACATGTTGACTATTGTGATAGTGATTGTATAGCTTAATTAAATAAATAATAATGATTTTAAATTAATTGATTAAAGTTTGAATGATTTATGATTAATGATGTATCAAGATGTGGTTAGTACATTGCATGTATTGAATTATAATTTCGTTCTGATCCTAATAGCCAAGAACTAGTGTGGTTTAAAATGACAAACTGATTTATTAAATTGACACACAACATAAATGATACAATAACTCTTATTACACATTCTTTGCTCACCAAATGTTATCACTACTTATTACAACTTGATTCATGAACATCAATTACTCATTATCATCAATGCATATGTAGTTCAAAATATATTCTTACTAAATAACTAATGTTTGATCATATTCTATTCATCACATTATATTAACTAAATCGTTTTTACGAATTATCATTTATTATCCTCTAACTTCCATTATCAGATTGCTTCACTACCGCGCTCTATATTATTAAATTATTGATGGTTTCGCTATGAGAAGCAATGACGGTAAATATGAAGAGGAAACAAAAGGACGGTACTTTTACAGATGATTACTGGATCGCCTTTATAGGCATTTGGAACTTAGCTATGACGAAATTCGTTGTACTCTCACAGCACTGGAACTGGGGCACATTCATCGTAGGGTACAGGGCTCCTTCCGTCTTTGTAAGCACTCGGTACTGGAAACTAGGGAACATTCATCGTAGGGTACAGGACTCATTCAATCGTTGTAGGCACTCGGTACTGGAAACTGGGGCACACTCTTCCTCGGGCTCTTTAGGCATAGGCTACGGCTTACACAACTATCATCGGGCGTTCTTCGTACATACTAGCTAGGTTGATACCACTTCTGTCTCTAACTACTAACTACTCTCTTTTTTTGCCTCTTCTATCTTTTTTTCATATTCTTTTTCTCTTATTAATTCTGGCCACGCCTCTTCCAATCCCATTGGCCATATTATTCCCATGTCATCGCATTTTGACCGTGGCTGCCTCTTCTCAATCACCTTTTCACCAATGCGCATCGAGGGCGGGATTTAAAAATTTTTCCCACTTCCTTAACTTTTCCCATGCTCAGATCAACACCTAGCGTGGTGGTCCGTTTTATAACCATCATAAATTTATGTCTCCCCCTTCTCTTTTCTTCTTTCGTTGCAACTCATTCTGCAGAACTTCTTCTGCAGAAGAAGATTTCTCCAGAATCTTATACTTTTATTTCTTCTTTCGGGCCCAATCTTCTATCTGTAGTAGTTTCCGTTTATTGTTGGCTTTTCTCCTCTTCTCTTTTATTGCCAGTCTGTTGCTTCCTTGCCCTGTTTCTTTCTTATACTGTGCAATTATTTTACTTAGTCCCGAAATTTTCAACTCTCCTGCCCTTGGCCTTGACGCTATTGTCATATCCCTATGACATCTATAACCAAAATACACTACATATAATCAAACAATGTCGGAGAAAAAATAAAATAATAATAATATGGGCTGGATTTGAACCCGAGATAAACGTGATTAAGTACCCTAAGAAGTCGGTTATACATGTAGGTGAATATGAATTATTCTTCATCATCGAGCTTCGAACATCTTACATGGGCATTCATGCGTCATATAACATAATACATTACTACAGAGCTTTAATTCTTATTATTTTTTAAATGTTCTTATTCAGTTTAATAACTTGATAAATATTTTAACACATATATTTTTGATGTGGGGATATGAATCAAAAAAATTTACCAAGATTCACTGTGTCTATATTTCTATCACCTTGTATCATATCTAAAAATTATCAGTAAAGCGTATAGGAGGCACACTTTATTTATGTTCTGGACAAAATATTTAATATGTATAAATCGTATTATCAACGGAAAGTCAAATTCTACCATAGATAAATCACTAAACAGTTTTATATCATTGTGAGATAGAAAAATGTGGCTTCGACGGTAAACAAAAAATTTAAAGAGTAGCATTCAGTCTGACAGAAATATTAATGCCTTGAATGACTGAAAAAAATGTTCGTTATAGCCGATTCTTAAGATTTCGGAGGTTCGCTATAAAAGGATAAATTAGCATTAAATACAATAGGAAAACGGCGGGGCCAAAATTTTCGTTCGTTATACGCAGGAGTTCATTATATACCAGGTTCGCTATTACGGGGATCAACTGTATATATATATATATATATATATATATATATTGATTGAAATTTTGTGCTTACCATCATTTGAAACCTGGATGGATATACCTCATGTAACGCAAACTAAAATTTTTTCCAATGTCCATTTTGCTTATCGCTTTTCAAGTAATTGGGCTAAGAAAAGATTAAAATGCAGAGACTATATAAAACTCTCTGTTAGCTTATCAATATATCTAAGTTCGATAAATATACTGACATATAACCATTATAAGCCGTTGAATGTTTGATAAAAGTTTTGGAGATATTGTTTTATATGAAATTCAAAACTCTATCTGTTATTCGATTATATAACATGAATGTATGTCAAGAAATTTCAGTATACCATTGTTTAATTTAGCATTATTTTTTTATTCTTTTTATTCACTTATACAAACAAATTTTTAACGCCATAACTATAATTTTGCCATGTTTGTTTTGAAAGAAAATTAAATTCTAAAGATTCTACGAAAGCTTAAGTATCAATAAATTTTTAAACCAGTTTTAAGCCATTGCGAAAATTCTTTTATTAAATATTCAGAATATGTATTCAAATCTGAAATTTCGCATAAAAAATTTCCAGTGTAAACGAGCAGGGGCATTGAATCGAGATTTTTGTTTTCCAGCAACGCAGGTTAGTCGTTTACCAAAATATAAGCCTTGCCCCTATTTTCTATTCAGTCATCACAGAAACATGTTTAGTATAATATATATCAGGCTCCTAATATTTCAGAGTCATATTTTCAATTTCCGGAACACAAAACAGGCGTGTCATTCATCTTCAGTAAGTGACAGAGATTTAGTAGTGTTCTGTAGAAGTGTCATGTTTTTCCTCCGTCGCTGAAGTATGGTTGAGAAAAACTTTTAATTCAAGGATGCCCTTTTTTGCATACAAGTGTGATTCACGCCTAGCTAAATTAATCTGTCTTGATCGTTTAATTTTTTAAAAAAGTGTGGTAAAAATTAATGGTACTGTGTATTTTAAACACCAAAGTCTTTGTTACCCATTGGAGTATTACTTTGATGACATAAAGTATTACTTTGTAAAAATTAAGGTGCATATTGCCCCGTATAAGGAAACAATTTTTAAAAGTTATACAGGATTATAAATATGTAATTTTATCTTATTTTTAGAAAGTAATATTTCATGAACGTCATCTGTAGAGAAATTTTATTTGGACATTGTTTCAACTTTATAATACAGATTGAGAGGCAGTAAATAGTTTTATGATTTCAGTTTTTATTTCATAGATTTTTCATTTTGTTTCACTACAACAGAAGTATTTTTTAACTTGTAAAAATACAAACAAATACACGCAGATTCTTAGATTCCGCATGAAACACACAGACACAAAGTTACAGGAAGTATAATTTGAAATATACATGTTGCAAACTTCACCGCTATCTCTCTCCCTTTCTCATTGTAATTAATTATATATATATATATATATATATATATATATATATATATATATATATATATATATATATATATATATATATATATCAAGTAATCATCTAAAAAATTATTTTAAACATGAAATCAAGTAATTAAATTGTAAGATTTAAGAAAATAGACAAAATACAATTAACCTTGTAACTTCAAATTACATCACCTAAAATATTATAATAAATGAATTAATACAAAGAGAAATTCCAATTTAAATGTAACTCTAACAGTCAACACAGTCCTTATAGCAAAGCGTTACGCTCAATTTATCTTTTCAACATAAATGTATGAAGAAAATATTTTCATTGTATACAATATTCAGTTTATCTTAAAATATGTAGATATTTACAGTTTAGTCGCATAACTCAAGATTATATAATAACTGCACAGGTCGTTTTACAACACCTGTTTCTTTTTTCATAATACAAGATCTTATTTTGCCATCTCTACCAGGAAATACACCAATAATTCTTCCCCGTTTCCAAAAGGTTCTGGGTAAATACTCTTGATGAATTAAAACAATATCGTTGATTTTAAATTCGTGGATCTTATTTTTTACGTACCAAATGTGTAAATCTGAAATTCACTAAATAATCTTATTTCCACCTATTTCAAAATTATTGCATTAACCTTTCCTTATATTTAAAAGTTTTAACTAATAATTTCCTGGTTGAGATTTGACCTTCACAATGTAGTATTACTGCTGTTAGATTCGTAACTCTTCTACCCAAGATAAAACGGGCCGACGTTTAAGGGATCGGCTCGTCACTAGTGGTACAAACATGAGTGGTCTGAAGTTTAATACATCTTCAATTTCCGTAATGACAGTATCCAGCTGCTCTCGTATCAACGATGATTTTCCAAGAGTGTTTCTTAGGGCAACTTTTACAGAACGGATCAGTCTCTCATAAAATGCACCCCCTCCCACGGCGTCTGTTCAACAATATATGTCCGTGCAATTCCAAGCGTAGAGTAGAAGTATTTCACCTTAGGATCACTATTTGTTGATCACCAATATTTCAGCTCGAGTTCAGCTCGCTTAAAGGTGCATTGTCGGAGTATACTGTAGAACACAGCTCACGTCTAGTGATGAATCGTCTAAAAGCTAACAGAAAGATTTCTGTTGTTCAGTTTCTAATTCATAATGCACAGATCTGGTAACCGAACGAGTAAAAAGTAAGATGTGCTTTTTATCAGGATTATGTCTGACATACAAGGGGCAACCGAAATCAATTCCAACCACAGACAAAGGAGGCGCTTGTTCGATTCGATTAGGGCAGTAATCTGTTTTCCAGGGCCCGAGTTAAATCTTTTAGACACAACACAATTCTTAAGTGGATTTTAATGGCTTGTCTACCTTTCGTCAGCCAAAATTTTTCTTGTAACTGTACAATAGTAATCGAAACTCCGGCGTGGAAAATTTTTTCATGAGCGTCCCAAATCAATAGTTCAGCAAACCTGTCCTCAGAAGGGATTATCATAGGATGTTTAGTATAAAACTCCAGATTAGACTTTTGCAATCGTCCTTTTACTACTATTAGATTATCATCAGAAAGTATAGGGTTCGAGAATTTTCGATTCCTTAGAGGCTTGCTTTCCTTCTTTAAAGCATTTGACTTCATCAAAATAATATTTTCTTTGGATTTGTCCAATCCACATTTTCTCCACTTCTTCCAATTAGTCTGTTGATAACTCATCAAACTTTCGATCTTCCTTATTATTTCTAGAGTTAAAAATAAATGTTTTACCCCATGTTGTTAGACGACAAACTTTTTTTAATAGAATTGGACTTTTCCTAATCCAAGGTAAATTCCACTTTAGTGTTGTATTCGATAGCACAATGCAAACGTTGTTCAGATTTTGAATTTTTGTTCTTTAGCAACTTATTCACTTCTTTCTTATTAACAATACAATCACTTTTAGGCCACTGATCTTCAGATAATGACAAGAATTCAGGACCATGCCACCATTTCCAAAATCTATATATTTAAGTTGCTAAGCCGACTTTTTGGGCAGTCAGTGAGAGAAAACTGCTGCATCCATTTACTTCATTCTGGTCTTAAACGAAAGATTGTATTCTGTAAATCTGTCGAATTTGGTTTTTGTAGCCACAATTTCTATTAATTAGCGATAATTTACAGATAAAAAATTGATCTCTGCGCATGCTCAGTGGCATGTTTAAATCTGTCTTTAGAAACTCTGTTTCTGCGCATGCTCAGTGGCATGTTTAAATCTGTCTTTAGAAACTCTGTTTCTGCGCAGGCTCAGTGACATGTTTCAATGATAAACACGTTTATTCCGAGGCGTCTCTCTAGATCTCTCTCTGGCTTTTTTATTTTCATGATAATTATGTTTGTGAAATATAAGATTAAACCTGATAGAAATTGTTTATTTTGCTCTGTTTAATTAGTGATAATTTACAATTAAAATAATTGCTTTCTGTGCACGCTCAGTGGCATTTTTAAATCTGGCTTTAGATACTCACTATGCACGAGGCCTCTTAAACACATTAACTTGTCTCGTATTATTATTATTTTCAACATTTGGCAATGATATGTAGAGCATGATTTGTGTATTAGTATATTTGTTTACTATCTAGCCGTCATGTTTTGACGGGTACCAACTAGTCTCTATAAGTCTCTAACACTACAACCTCTAGTTAAAATTCATCAGCACTATTACTCTTACCCTCACAATGTCTCCATTCTATAGCATTTGTAAAATACTGAATTTCCATTACCCTGTTACAAACAAAGGGTTTCCATTTCTTAGCAGACACTTTTATCCAACTTAAAACTATTGTGTGTGTGTGTTTGTGTGTGTGTGTGAGTGTGTGTATTTGTGAGTATGTATGCATATATATATATACGATGTTTCCGAAAATCCTTGTGTGTCTGAAAGTATCTTTTAAAGAAAACATTCATTATTAACATGAATTTTCCTCAGTTTTATTAAAAAAAAAGAGAATAAAATTTTGAATTCTGTACTTTACATTCCCATTCTGAAATATTTTGGCAATCATATTTTCCTAACTTATTTCAAGTGAGAGTTTCTCTAAGAATCAACATGTAATATTGCAACATGTAATAAGCTAATTTTCAATACTGCATCCCCATAAAATAAATGTTTTAATAGCTATTGAATTTTTTCTTTTGATTGTTATATGCAACTAGCTGAATACCCGTGCTTCGCTACGGATTACATTCAAACGAAATACAACGGTCAATTTATGCATTTAATGCTAAATAAAACCAAAACATATATTTATAAGAAAATCGTAACGGATATTTTTATAGACAAAATAATGTAGAAGAAAATATTCAATTGAAATACAACGGTCAATATATGCAATTAATTTGTATTTTTAATATCCATAAAACATACTATTTTGAATTAAATTCTTAAAAAAGTTCCATCTCAATTAGTCTAGTGATTAAATTTTATATTTAACCCTATTTTAATTTTTTTTGTCAATTTATTTCATTGTTATGCACATGACGCAAAATTAATTTAAAGTATCACAAAAAGAAAATAAACCATGTTATCAGCATTTAATAAATTAAATTCTAAAAATTAATCTTTAAAAATTCACCAAAAAATCCAAAAATATAGGTAAAGATTCGAAAAAGATTTCATTTTAAATGAATTTTTATGATCTTTCTCGTGATATAAATTTTATAACCATCATATTATCATTTTAAATATAAACTTTAAAAAAGTTACAAAAACAGCTTAAAAATTTAATTTTAAAAAATATAAGAAGAATTTTCAAAAATCTTTCTTAGTGCACCCCTACACAGTAAAAAGAATCGTTATGCAAAATTTCAGCCCTTTAGGTCCAGCGTTTAGGTCTGTACGTTATCTGGCAGTCTATCAATCAGTGAGTCAGTCGCTGAACTGTTATATAGATGAAAGACATACTTGTAAAACAGCTTCTTAAGAATTTCCTTGTAATTATCAATATACATGGGTTATTTAGCCAACACAAAAGTTCCTCTAAGAAAGCTCATACACGTTAAAAACTTCGGATGGAATGCACAGATGTCTGAGTTTGTTGTTTTCATAGATTAGAGAATAAATTTACGTTTTTCTCAGTTTTATTTCCTATTTACTTTTGGATTTCACTTTTTGACTTTCGTTACGATGTATACAGTTTTAATATTCCCGATGACCAAACTCTCTCTAGGAATTTCACCATAATATTTTGAAACCAATACCAATGTTTTTTATTCAAAAAAAAATACTCTCGAAAGAGTCAGAAACTTAGAGACTCTGACAGAAAGAAAGAAATGGGAATATATACCACTCCTACACTAGATGAATATGGAAGCATTCGTTCGGCAGGCAAAGTGGGAAATCTCCGGATTTCTGAACTGACTCAATGGTTTGATATAACAGTCGGAATCACTTTCTGATCTGGTTCAGTGGTTTGATATGGGAATGAAAATTCGTTTCGTCGTTGCTTTTTCTCCGGTTCAGCTATCCCTTTTACCATCTCATTCTCCACTTTTCCCTTATTTTTTTTGCCTTAGTTTTCCCCCCCACATACATTTCGTGTTTATAGAATAAAACGGAGAATATAGTCGGGAGTTTTGAGAAAGAAACATATAGCTTTCTAGATTTAAAAACACTGCTTCATTTATTAAAGGATATTTGGCAGTTTAACTAAGGAAGTGTATCGATTTTACCATGAAAATGTATTAGAAAATTTTTGTACATGCGTACTCTATTGATAAATTAACTCCTTTTAAGCAAGTATCATGGAAAGCCAGATTTTATGCTCTCCTAGTTTATAAAATTAAATAAATCACTGCATTTTGGGGGAAATTAAGGACTCTATGCATCGTAATGTCCTTCATACTTGTACTTCTTTTAGTACAATTTTTTTTAATATTCTAATAAGGTACTTTTTTCAGTAGTAACGATAATGCAGGATGTCCGGTCAAAAGTTACCCAAAATTCATGACTTATTTTTACGGAAAAACCCATTAGAATTTTAAAAAATCTATTTCAACAGAAAGAACAACTCACCAAATTTTAATATCGATCATAGATTTCGATCATAGATTTCAATGTGTGCACCTTTTGTAGCACGACAAATGTCTAAACGGTAATCCAGTCCTCTCCAAATGTTTCGTAGCATATCAGGAGTTATTACACGAATTGCTTGATTGATACGCTTCTTCAACTCATCCACAGTTTCAATTTTTTCTCTATACACAACGGATTTAATGAGTTCCCAAGCTAAAAAGTCTAATAACGCCTGATATGGCATGAAAGACTTGGAGAGAACTCGATTACAATTTATACGTTAGTCGTGCTACAAAAGGTGCACACATCGAAATCTATGATACTCTGATAGAAATCTATGATTGATATTAAAACTTGGTGAGATGTTCTTTGTATTTAAAAAATAATTTTTAATTCTAATGGGTAGTTCCGTAAAGATAAGTCATGACTTTTTGGATACCTTTAGCCCGGACACCCTGTTCTTTTCACAGCTTGCGAAATTTAAGCTTTATATCATGAACACTGTACACAAACGAGAAGCTCAAATTTATGCTGCCACTGAGAAAGGTTTACTCTACAATAGAGCTAAACAATTCATGATGCTTTACTTTATTTCTCCTCCAATGGCGTAGCGAGAGGGGGGCAAGGGGGTCTATCATGCCCCGGGAGGTACTCGTAGAGGGGCGCCAAATGGTCTCCAAGACCATTGGGCCATTTTGTCTCCAAGACCATAGGGGGCGCCAAACAGGTGTCGTGCCCCGGGCGCCAATTATGCTCGCTACGCCACTGTTCTCCTCTACATTGCTTTGAAATAATTTCCTTCAACTGCACACATTTCCTTCAACTGTAATGAATAACCTACTTTTTTAAGGGAACAAGGGACCTTCATTCTCGTTCTTCTTTAATTTCCAATATTTTACCCTATATACCACATGAATATAGTAAATATTCTTTTCTACTACACTGAAGATACTTCGAATTCCCAAATAAGTATTTTGTGGAGAAATCAGTCCTGTTTCTCAAAAAATTCTTCAAAAATGCTAGAATTTTTCAAAGGGCTCCATGCGTATTCATTTGTTTCTGATATCTTGCAAAATTTTCAGAATTGTTAATTGAAGTGTTTGTCATAAAACTGTGCATAATTCTTTGAAAACATACATTTTTTAAAATTTATAGACCATAAAATGAAATAAAAACATAAAAAAATAACAGACAGAATAGAAAAAAATTATTAAAGACTTTAGATTCCTACAAAAAAAAATTGAATGCACATTTATATTTATATTCATATGGTAAACTTATAGTAAAAAATTTAAAGACCTTAATTAATATAGGGTGCACATAGATCATTTTGAAGAAAGTCAGCAATTTTGAAAAAAAATATTGAAAAACAGTCATTGTTTTACAAAAAATTCCTTATTTTGAATTCTAGGAGTTTTCAGCATAGTAAAAAAAAAAATAAATTATTCTCATTTTGTATTTAGAGTTAAAAAATTGAAAATTAAAAAAATTCGAGTTTAAAAGTCCATTGTCCCCTTAAAATCAATAGACGATCGGGTGTCCTATGTTGAGTGGAAAACTGAATCTCAAGCAAGATTTAATGTCTCAACTTGATCATACAACTAAAACTAATGAGCACTAATATATTTAAAAAGTACCTTGCCTAATAATACTTCTTGCCCGGAACGGCCCTATTTGTGAAGATTATTGTCATCGAGACAGAAATACTTTCAGTGAGTAGGCTAGAGTACATAGAGCTTCATTTGAGTGTAAATATTGTAATACAGTCGAACCCCGTTATAACGAACTACAAGGGACCAAAGGTTTTATTCGCTATATCTGAACCGTTAAGAAAAATGTTAGAGTTCACAAAATGTAAAACTGATCAGTTGCAATGTGTATTCAATAATAATGTACTAAAAAATGATAAAATCTACTAAAAATTATCATTAATGAATTAAATTCACTAAAATCGGTTACATTAAACTGACACAAGACTAATTAAATTAAGTACAATAGGAAAACGGCAGTTCCAAAATTTCCGTTCGTTATATCCATGAGTTCGTTGCATACCGGGTTCGCTATAACGGGGTTCGACTGCATATACAGGGTGTCAGGGCTATAGGTATCCAAAATCCATGCCTTATTTTTACAGAACTACACAGTAGAATTTTAAAAAATATATATTTAAATAGAAAGAACATCTCCCTAAGTTTTAATATTGTAGCGTCACGACAAGGCTGATAAACACTCTGAGGCATTTTGAATAAATTTCACAACTATTGATCCATACCAAGAAAGACAGAGTTCTAATTAACAAACGAAGGCCAAATTTTTAAAACAAAACTTAACAATTTATTAACAAAAATAATTAACATTTAAAACAGTGCAACATATTCAATTTAAAAAAAAACCGTACAGATTCACAACGTACGGAGCCTAAAAACACATCCGTACTTCCCGCGTTCTCAAGCGTCTCTCTCCAATGTCTGGATTTTCAAAAAGGGTGGAGGGGCCAGGCAGATTATCGGCTGACAGCTCTTCTTAGACGCCGAACTTTATTACATTGTCGAAACGTTAAGATGACAGCTTTAGTGGCTGCATCTGTGAGGAAAACGGTTTTTAATCTCCCCACGTGTTCCGAACTGGTGGAACCGAACAACACATTCCTTGAAAAACACGCAGCTGTGTTTCAAGCCCTTGTGGGGTCTCGGGAAAAAATAAGACCATATTTCCAGTACGCTACAATATCAATCATATATTTCTACCATAGTACGAGTATGATAGATTTCGATGTGTGCACCTTTTGTAGCACGACTAACATCTAAATGGTAATTCAGTTCTCTCCAAGTGTTTCATAGCACATGAGGCGTTATTAAGCTTTTTTGCTTGGGGATTCCTTAAATTCGTTGTGTATAAACAAAAAATTTAAACTGTGGATGAGTTGAAGAAGCGTATCATTCAAGCAATTCGTGTAATAACTCCTGATATGCTACGAAATAGTTGGAGAGAACTGGATTACAGTTTAGACGTTTGTCGTGCTGCAAAAGGTGCACACGTCGACATCTGTGATACTATAATAGAAATTTATGATTGATATTATAACTTGGTGAGATGGTCTTTCTATTTAAAAAAAAGTAAATTCCAGTGGGTAGTGCCGTAAAAATAAGTCATGATATTTGGATACCTTTAGCCCGGACACCTTATATTTCAGTGTAACATAGTTTTAACCCTTTGAGGGGCGCCGTTTGCACAGTGCAAACGCCTAAATCTAGTCTGTTTTTTCACTTGCATTCAATGTATTCCAGTTAAATTAACAGAAAAATGATTAGTACTGCCATCTGTTATTAGTTTAAAGAAGTAAAAACCTTTTGCAACCTTTAATTGGAAAATTTTTCAAGATTCTTTAGGTTAACAAAAATCGGGAAAAAATCTGCATCGTGCAAACGGTGGAAGTTCTTGCCCCTGAAAGAGTTAAATCATATAATTTTACTGTGTACGGGGTGTGTCAAGATAAATAAACGTCTTTTGTGTGGCATCTGCCTCTTCGTTTGAGTGAAAGAACGGAAAAGACCATTCGACAACTTGATGTCCTGCATTCTCTGTTTGGGGGTACTTTCTTCCCATTTCACGAATCCCACAGAGGCCAGTGACAGCCATTTTTTCTCTTTTTGTTTTATATGGGCAAAACGTTCCTATGAGGCGTTCAATTGTTCATCACACTTTCTACAACTTAGTATTAGACACATTTTATAACTAAAGGCGCCTGATACTCACATTAGTAATCTTTACTTTCTACAACAGATGTTTGGCCCTTCGTTTTTGCAAAAATTGAAGTTTTCAACTCGCTTAAAAACAGCAGTTTTAATGATTTGAAATATTTATTTAGTCATCAACACAATTATTTAACCAAAATAGAATATCTCAATCCGTTTTACATCATTGTTATATGTTTTCATCTAGTAACATACTGAAATCCTCAACTGATTTTCTTGTAATAAACATTGAGGCAAAAACTAATAAACATTAATTTATAAACGCTATGAAGTTTTGCAATCGTACTCCAGAATAGAGATAGAAATATTTTACTCTGCTATCTCATTCATTTTAGAAATTCCATACACCAAAGGAGATTATTTGCGTTTAAAATTATATGGTTTTATGTTCCAGATATTTCCTCAATATAATTGAATTTAAACAAAAAAATATTCGTCTTTGTTTTAAAGATTCAAAAATATATCCGAGTGAAAAATATTTCTCTATTACGGAGTACAATTACGGACCATAATCCAAGTCAACAGTCAACAACAACATTCTCTCAATAGGTTAAAATTGAGATGCGCGAATCCAGTATAAATACCACTTAGCAGTCTGAAGCATGAATACTTTAAATTTTATTAAGTTTAAAACTTATCCCAGGAGATCAACCTAAAATAAGGAAAAAAATCAAATAGAAACTAACTGTTTAACAATAGAAACTAACTGTTTCAACTAACTGTTTCAACTGTTAAAAAACTAACTGTAACAATAGAAACTAACTGTTTCAAATACATACTTTCATCTGTAGTTAGAGCTTCATCTTATATGTTCTTTTAAAGTTCAAATAAATTCCTTTAAATTTAAAAAAAGTATTTAGTCTTAAATCATCAAGCATGTGATATTTTGATTTCGTGTAGTTCATTAAGTGATAACATTAAGGAAACTCAGAGGATAAATATTTGAAATTTAATACTTAATAACTACCTAATAACTTCTCAAACTTAATAACTACTCATTTGTTAATAAAACCCTTAAAGGATTTCATAAAAATATAGTACTTAGAGCTTTCTTTTTTAATTGTAAAGGTACTCGGTCGGGAATTAAGGACAGCCAAAATGTTGAAAAAACTAACAACGCAATATACATACATACATACATACATACATACATATATATATATATATATATATATATATATATATATATATATATATATATATAAAAGAGAGAGAGAGAATGAGAGATGTGAGAACATAACAAGGCACAAATATGATTGTCGGGACTGGATGAAATAAACGATAGGTATTGGAAAAAGATGATTCGGAGAACGATCAATCGAGATTCCACTGTATATATATATATATATATATATATATATATATATATATATATATATATATATATATATATATATATATATATATATATATATATATATATATATATATATATATATATGTGTGTGTGTGTGTGTGTGTGTTTGTTTGTAAATATATACATATATGCATTTTTATTGACCTGTCATAACGGGCAGTTCAACTTGGTTAAGCTATTTATTAAATTTCTGTGGATGGAAATCTATTGCTACCATACTAAGGACAAAATTAAGAACATAAGTGTTATAACATTGCCAAATAATTTAATGTGGTTCAAAGGCTTCTGAAGGATTATGCGTGCAATGCAAGACTTAACGCTCAGTGAACTTAACCGGATATCCATAGTGCAGCTTTGAACTATTCAACAAAGCATTAATCTTCTTCAATACACCGTAATGGGGACTCAAGGTAGCCTAGTGGTAGCGCTTCAGCTACCACTCGGCTACGAGGATACGATTCCCCCAGATGCCGACCCAGGGGTTGTCTGGTCAGCATATTGCCATTCCTTACATGAATTCACGCCATTACATCGTTTGGCGGCTGCTGATTGGTCAATTGAGTTTACATCGGTATTTTTGTATTTGATGCGCTGATGCTTATGAAAGCATGCCTGTTTTTCATGAATCAAAACTTCCATCACTATTTTTGGTAATTTTTAGAAGAGTATTTATAATTTTTATTTTTTAAGAGTAAGGTTAAAAAACTAAAGTGCGCAAAACAGCAAAAAATACATAATTTGCATATTGCAATTAAGATTTTAACTAAAAAAATAAACAATTTTTTTTTAATCAACATTTAAATTTTAAAATAAATAAAGCTTTCATTTTTTTAATTCAACATTTAAATTTAAAAAAAAAGAAAATATCTTTCCTTCTTTTAAATTCAACATTTAAATTTAAGAAAAAATTCAATTTTGAGTAATATTTACTCTATTTTATTCTACTCCTCAAATTTTACAGTGAAATTACTACGGAAATTGGTAATTTCTTAAAATTTTCCATGCACAAAAAAGAAATATGAAGGCATTTATGGCGAAAATTTCTTTTACAAATAACTTGTCACTTTAAATTACTTTTACATTAATAGGTGGCGCCACTTTAAAAAAAATTCACGTTCCTTGTAAAATATGGCGTAAAAATATATATAAAGATGAAAGCAACTAAGAAATAGATTTTGTCTCATTTAAAATGCGCTTAGGATCAACTATTATGGCAATTAACGATGCAAACTCAATTGACCAATCAGCAGCCGCCAAACGATGTAATGGAGTGAATTCATGTAAGAAATGGTAATATGCGTCCGGTCAAAATTGCGTTGGCCCCTGTCTAAATCATACTCCGACTCTCGTAGTGCCAGTATAGAATTCCAATGCCCCCTGGTCTGGAATAAATTTCTGCCAGGGGGCATTGGAAACAACAACAGCAACATCACCGTAATGGGGTTCTTTTAACTGACGTATAACAAGAAATCTCACTTTACCAATAGTATTCAAAGGGGATATTGTCAACCAGGTGATATCGCACCTCTGCTAGAAGAGTGTTACATGTCAAATAGCCATATTTTCAGGAAGAGCTAAAGAAGTATATGTCGGAATTCCATTTCTTGTTTTATGAATGCCTATGATAATTTTGGAAAACTAATTGTTCGAATCACTTCAGAAGGCAAAACTATATACTATTAAAGTTGTTTTCAGTTTTTAAAGTATGATTTTGAATTTTAATTACAAGATATAACCCTCTTCTAGTAACCTCATTTTGTCAACATGGACTTAAAAAGCTTGAGGGAATACTGTCATATCTCTCTGCTAATGCACAATCTATCTAAACTTATCTCGATACACAGAATAAAACTTTGATAACATGAACAGCAGGTTAGAAAAAATACAAATATATTTTCCAAATAAAAACATTTATTTTGTAAATAAAATTTAATGAACATTTTTATTATAGGAACATTTTTCAATACAACAACATTAGGCACTAACAAAAATCTTATTTTCATTCTTCGCTCATGAGTAAGTTTCCCCTCCTAGTTGTGGAAGAGGGTAATAAGCGCCATCTAGGAGATTGTGTTGGTACTAGGCAATTTAATTAGCAATGCGACTAAATCTCGGTTTTCGATGTTGGCCATGGCGGAAAGTATGTTAAAGGAATTGTTGCAAGAGAAAATAGATTTAAATCCATTTACCCATCGAAGGCTCCGAATTAACAGATATAAATTATAAAAGATTCAAGATATATCTTAAATAGCTGAATACCCGTGCTTCGCTACGGAGCACATTCAAATTAATTATAACGGTCAATGTATGCAATTAATGCTATATATATATATATATATATTACATATATATGTATATAATGAATAAATCGGCTAATGTCTGTAATTAATGCCAAAAAAAAACCCCAAAAAATATATTTATAAAAAATCTTAACGGATACTTTTATAGACAAAAAAATGTAGAAGAAAAATGAAATCAAATATAACGGTCAATATACGCAATTAAGTTGTATGTTTAAGATCCATAAAGCATACTAATTTGAATTAAATTCTTAAAAAACTTCCATCTCAATTAGTCTGGTGGTTCAATTTTATCGTTTACCGTATTTTAATATTTTTTTTGTCAATTTCGTTCCTATGCACGTGACGCAAAATTAATTTAAAGTACCACAAAGAGAAAAGAAACCACGTGATCACCATTTAATAAATTAAATTCAAAAAATTAAACTTTAAATATTCACCAAAAATCAAAAAATGGAGGTAAAGATTCGAAAAAGTTTTCATTTTAAAGGAATTTTTATGGTCTTTATCGTGATATAAATTTTATAACCCTCAAATTATTATTTTAAATGCAAACTTAAAAAAAGTTACAAAAGCAGCTTAAAAATTCAATTAAAAAACTCTACGAAAAATTTTTCAAAAATCTTTCTTAGTGCACCTCTACACTATAAGAAGAATCGCCTTGCAAAATTTCAGCCCTTTAGGTCCAGCGGTTTCATCTGTGCATTATCTGTCAGTCAGTCAGTTACGGAACTGTTTTATATAATATATAGATAATACAATAAACACAGGTGGCAAAATTGTTCTACTATTCTGATAAATAAGTTTGGTGTTTACCCATGAACACATTTCAGTTCATCCTCCAGTGTCATCTATATTTTTATAAATTCATTCAGTTCATTATTTTCATAAAAATTAATTTTTGGTATAAACCCTCGAGGAGTTAATTTGGAAAAAAAATATTTTACATTTTACAGAACAAAGTGGTGAAGATTCAGTTAACGTTTAAAGATAACTATGGTAAAAAAATGCAGTAAATTGCTAAACACATTAGTTTCTTCTATTACCTACAATTTCACAAAAGTAAAATAACTGTACAGAAAGCCATAAACATAAGAATATCGTGTCAACATGATCTTTGAGGCATGAAAAATACTCCTATTTCCTGATAACGCTAGAGAAAGTAGCAGAACATTTTACTTGCAGAATAAAGCATGTCATATATGATGCAGGGAATTCTGTTTTGCCTCTTATAAATTACCTCGCGTTTTCTGTTTTTTTGTTGTTGAAAACATTATTTTTCATTTTTGCGCACTTTTTAAAATAAGCTGGTGGGCTTTCCAAGCCATAAAAGTTGTTAAAAATGTTTCTTCTCAAAGCTCTATTCATAAATACGAGGAGAGTTTTCAAAAATTATAAATCCTCCAAGATAAAGTTTATAAAGAATGCATTCAAAATAATAGAAGGTACTTTTAATGCTCCATCTAATGAAGTTGCAATTACATATTTTTTTTAAATATCATTCAGATTTCTTCCTCAGTCTTTATTTTGAACGGACAGGATTATTTTAACAATGTTTGAGGTTTGAATTGTGTGCGTGACCTCAGTTATCAAAAATGAATTTAGTCATAAAAAAAATTTAAACTCTAAAATCACAAATTATCTAAATATTTTAATTTCGTATACATTCATATATATATATATATATATATATATATATATATATATATATATATATATATATATATATATATATATATATATATATGTATATATATATATATATATATATATATATATATTTATTTATATATATATATATATATATATATATATATATATATATATATATATATATATATATATATATATATATATATATATATATACACAGTGGTGCCTCGACATACGAGTTTAATTCGTTCCATGACGGAGCTCGTAACTCGAAATACTCGTATCTCGAATCAATTTTTCCAATTGAAATGAATGGAAATGCCATTAATTCGTTCCGGGCTCCCCCCAAACACAGCAATTTTTGGTTACATGTTTTTAAATAAGAAAAATGAGCTTATAAATAACAAACGTTATATAAAAACGCAATACAATAGAATGCACTGAAATAAACTTGTTTTATTAAGTGCAATGTACAAAATTTACCTTGGAAATCAGATTTGAAGATGCTGATGAAAGAGAAGGAGAAAAGCTGAACTGAAAAATTAAATCTTATTCTTTGATTTTTGATCTTTTAGCCACATGTTCCTCGCTTTCGCTTTTATTACGAGCTACCCTCTTAAAGTGAGACACGGAAGCTGAGTGATTGTTGCATCGTTCACTGGGATGTAATGTCCAAATTCCTCTATCTGAGAATTCGAAGATCGTTTTCTCAGAATCCGTAGAAGGAGGGGAGCTTGCGATCCTAGGACCAAGGTCATCCTATCCCCTAGAATCCATTGCGAGTACCAGTGTGGGGGAGGGAAGTTAAGCTATCTCTCTGCGAGAGAGGTTGGACATTGTTCGGTTTCGGAGGGCGACTCAAGTTTAGGCCCGAACTCAAGTTTACCCGAGGCAGAGCAAGCTGCCTCGGGTGATAGTTGTTGAGTGTTAATCTTTCGGTTTAAGACTGGATAGTAGTATTAGAATGATATGTATATAATTGTATAATAATTGCTCATAAAAGTGGTAATCTAAAGCACCACAGCCCCCTCTGCTTTCGCGTATCGGCAAAAATTGATGACCAACCGCGCAATAGAAGTCCCTCCGGCCCACCGGGTCCGCGAAGACAAACCCCCTTTAAGTCGGAATAAACTAGCAAATTTAGAAACTACTTAGAGTAGTTGACAACGAGTAGTACATATTTTTTTAACCAAACTTACTAAATTTACTTGAATTAATTTAATTTCATTTTAGATCCTAGAATAAACTCAATCCATTTAATTCCTAAATTCCAAATCCCAGTATCATTTAGCTTAATGTCACAAGCGGGATCGAACCCGAAACTGAGCCAGCAAGATTCCAGCGACAACGTGTCTAAACCACTAGACCACATTCCACATGCTTATCCAACCCCATTTTCTCAAATCACTCAAATTATAATCCAACTAATAATTTCTAAATATTATTCATGAAACTACTTATTACAATTCACCCCCATAAAGTGGGACAAATCACCAGAATCCCAAATTTAATTTTGTGCTTATTAATTTTATCGTTTAAGAGCCCAAATAAGTTAATGAGTTGCTTATAATAGCTTATTTTACCTTTTTCATAAAAGTGGTAAGCGTAAGCTTAGCGTCGTCCCACCTTGAAGGCATCCAACTCAGAGTTTATGAAGACTGGCCGCCGCGAGGGAGCACATCCCAAGCTCCGACACTCAGAACATATGCAACTTTACCGAGTCACTCCACCTGGCCAACCGCCTGCAGAACGACTTTTTCGCTACATCACATCACAACACAGACTTTATTAATAAATACATACAGCAAACATAAACATACATCGAAAATAGTTCTATGGCAATTGGACGTGTTCGTCCATAAGCCTTTTAACGATTTTGTTTACTACTTTGCCAAAGTAGTAATCGTTATATAACTTGTACTTTGTCCATTGACTTGCATTCCCTGGCAGGTCGGCACGCAAGTCAGCAAAGTTTCTGCAATCGAATAGACAGTGCTCGACTGTCTGGATCTCACCACAACTGCATCTGTCCGACTTCCCGAAGAATTTGGCCTGATACTGGCCAAAGCTGCCGTGCCCAGTGATCGCCTGGTTCCTCAGGAAGTCACATTGGACTCTATCCAAGCTGACTTTCTGGAATATCTCCTGCGTCCGCCTGCCTTTGGTGGACTCATTCCACCTTTCTTGCCAAGATTTTAAGGCATCTTTCATAAGAATGCCTTTAAGCTGGTTCTTAGTCAGCTTATAGTCGTTATTGATGGTGGGAAGCTGAGTCGCTCTTTTGGCGATCTCATCCACCTCTTCGTTGTTGCTGTTACCGGCATGGGCTTTCACCCAGTGCCAGGTAATATATAAGCCGTTTATAGTGATACTCCTTTTTAGGTTTTCCACCAGCCGACATTTAAAGCTCTTTGCTCTGAGCGCCTGTAGTGCGCTCATGGAATCCGTGAAGACATCGAACTCGTCGGTTCGCGACCTTATTGCATCCTCTATTACCATCTCTATCGCTCTTAACTCAGCCTGATAAGAGGAGCTGTGATCTGAGTTCCTCTCCATTAGGTCATAGAGCCTTACATTGTTGTCATACTTGACAACTCCTGATCCGACTTTGCCTTCCATCTTTGAGCCGTCTGTGTAGTACTGTGTACTACACCCTGGCTCTAGATTGGTCGACCAGTCAATGCTGCTGATATCCTTGATGGAATGGATATCGAAGTTTCTCACTTCGCAGCTTTCCCCATCGAGCTTACGACCGTTAAGGTCATACGCTCCGTTCTCATTATGGATCAGGTGAATAGTCCTCTCCATTTTGGCTCTGATGTCCAGAGGCAAACACCCCGCCAGGACGGCGAGTGTGTCCGTAGCTACTGTTTTGTAGCACTTTGTCAAGAGCAGCAGAAACGGTCTTTGGATCTGCAAAAGCTTGTCATTGAGTCTCCTTGTGGTGTTGTACCACGACGGCACTCCGTAAAGCAAGACCTTTTCAACGACTATCATAAAAGTGGTAAATATTATATGCTTCTCGTGTTCTCATTTGATGAGCACATAGCGTTCACTGCTCAAACTAGCTGTGGGGTATCTGAATCTTGCTCGCAACCCGAATTTTTGCTCGTAACTCGAAGCAAAAAATCAGCCGAGAGAATGCTCGTATCCCGAAAAACTCGTAAGTCGAGGTACCACTGTATATATATATATATATATATATATATATATATATGTGTGTGTGTGTGTAAAGAATATTTTAGAGAAAGAATAATAGTTAAGTAAATTAAAGGGGGTTTAAAAGTAAATCTAATTTCTAACGTTAAATATCACTAATTTTCGTATTTCGGGACGCTCTACAGGAAGGGGAATCGCGTTCAGAAAGTTGGACTTAATTCACGATGTGTTTGAGAAGAACCAACTTAGAAAATCTATTAATAGTATCGCTCTTAACCACGCCAAGCCTCATGTTCGGTGTAAGCGTCACGAATTGCTTCACACGTACCTTAAGACAATGGGTAGATTATTTTTTTATACCGAGAATTAAGATTCGATAATGACAGACACTCGTTAGTGTTGCTCCGCGTTTTGAGACGGGCGAGCGCTAGGATGTACGAACGTTGGAGTGATGGCTTTCACGAACCTGAAGAAAATAAACGTTAATTATTTGGATATTAAGGTGTCGTCATTACTTGTGTCGCCTGCCTGATTTGTCAATACTTGCGTCGTCCGCCTGTTAAGTTCGGTTCTAAACAAAATAATGATATGTTTTTAATACTGTTCAGTCGCTTTTACAGTACGGTACCACGAACTGAAAAAGTTAAAGACTGCAAATGCCTAATTAGTAAACGAGTGTAATACGACGCTCGTCATATATATATATATATATATATATATATATATATATATATATATATATATAATATTAAAAAACTAGTAATTTCTAAAGTCAACACTCTTAACTTTTAAAAACCATTAATTCCTCCCTCTACTATTCAAAATTACATACCCCTTTTTAATCTTATTAAGTACTTAATTTTCCCTTGAGCATTCGTCTTAAATTCCATTGTTACAGTCTTTGGCAATATCATCAAAGATGGCTGACTTTTTGACGAAATTAGACGCGACGCGGCGTGGGCTCTAAAAAATTCAGATTTGCACATAAACACTAAACTTTTAACCAATCAGCTATTAAATCACGCCCTTTAGCCACGTGATGGCATGAAGTTTATATAAGTTCCAGCATACCTCGAAGAGCAGATTTTGGCGAGGCTCTGTTGCCTAATAAACCGCCGTCATCGATGTTAAGAAATGGATAATAAATGTACTATTTAAATGAAAAGATTCCTAAATTCTTGGTCACGACTACAGATTTCTGAGGTGTGACATGTCGACTCTGGTCTCCGTTAACATGGAACTGTGTTGGCATGTTACATATATATATATATATATATATATATATATATATATATATATATATATATATATATATATATATATATATATATATATATATATATATATATATACATACATATACATACATATACATACATATACATACATACATTTACATACATATACATACTTACAGTTACATACATACGTTGAGAGAGAGGTTCCATATAAATTTGTCTCATAATTTATACACCTTTGTCTCAAGGTATCTAAATTATGAGACAAAGTTATATCGAGTACACACACAGATATTCAAAGGAAGAAAATTATTTAATTGCATAGATTATTCTTAAAGTAATGAAAAGCAGATAAAAATTTTGAGACTGAACAGGATTAAAAACATATCATTATTTTGTTTAGCATCGAACTTAACACTAGTCATATATTTCATGTATGCGTTCACGTGCTAGTGTATAACCAGTAAACTTTTGACTACTGGGACAGATATCCATTAGTTCCAAACAACTCTGCTGCAGCTTTTCAAACCACTTACATACATACACTAATACCATATAACATTTCACTTCTTGGACATTTCCTATTTATTTTGTGATGAATTTTCAAAACAAATTTGTTTCCATAATTGTTGTCCCATGCACTTTACAGATAAAGTTAACGTAGTTTTGCGAATATATGTCCTGCATACACATGTTTTATGCTAAAACACGTTAAACTGTCTTAAGAGATCGATTAGTAAAGATACTTTACTACTTTAATGAGTTCCAGTTAGCATACTTCAAATGATATCACAAAGAACGCATAAGCTTTCGCTAATTGAAATTCTCCATGGGGAAAGAAACCTTGAGTGCTGATTGATTTATAACGTGCTGGATGATATTTGACTTGAGCATTACAAATAAGCCTAATTCATCAAAAGTGTGATTAAAACATGTCTAACTAATTTTGACTTTTGGAAATCCCAAAGCGCACGCATGATCGATCATTTGCTTTGGAAAACTGATATTGTTTTTATCCACACCAAATATGTACTTAGACTGCCAAGAACTCTACCTTGAATACAATTAGACATTATAAATACAGAATGATATAAAGTTCTCCAAAAATGAATTTTTTTATCATTAACCATTAAAAACTAAAGTAAAACAAAATAACTTAATATCCATTAAAAACGTATTGAAGTAACAAAATTTTTTAATCTTAAAATACAACATATATTAATAACACACACACACACACACACACACATATATATATATATATATATATATATATATATATATATATATATATATATATATATATATATATATATATATATATATATATATATATATATATATATATATATATATATATATATATATATATATATATATATATATATATATATATATATGAATCATTCGAACCCGATGAAGATTTTTTGGTAGTAATTTTATTTTAATTTAACAAAATATTGACAAAGATAGAAGAAAGAAATAAGCTCATTTTAGCAAACTATTTTAAAAATCAGGGAATTTCAGGTATATACTTACTTTCCATATTAACAATGAAAAAATACCTTGCTAAAATTCTGCACTTGATTTTGGTAAATCTCGTGTGACCAAAACATCATATTTAATTTTTAATATCTAGTTGTATAAAAAATATAACTAGAAATATTAAAAATATGTAATTATAGATAATGCAAAGCCTATTTCTTAATTAAATAATTCAATATAATACAAATTTACTCCAAATCTCTGTGACCCCTCCAATTTTCTTTTCAACCCCCCCCCTCCCTTTGTGGGTTTCGACCCACAAGGGGTGGATTTTGTAGTACCAGTGCATAGAGTGATCTTTTTAGAATTCTGTTTTAATCGTCTTCATCTATCGAATGATATAAACTAAGTGTGAATAGCCGTTTGAAATCGACATACCTGTTCTCTTTAGTCTCTGGGCATAAAAAGATGACCGTAAGTAAACACACCAATAAGCAAATATCTTGGGGAAAGTTAAACTGCAGAACATTACAGTATAAAGCAAGTCGGCAAAATATGTTAACCATGTTAAAGATTTTTTAATAATCCAAAATTTAACTGTAGAAATAAGGTATTTGTCAAAACGGAAACAAGTTATTATTGCTGAAATTGTCCGACCACAGTTTAGCTCAAACTGTGGGTTCTTAAAAAATTATTTATTAGGAATATTTGGAGTTTTAAATTGTAGTTTTTAGTATTTAAGAATACAGACTTTTTTTTAATATGGCTGTTAATTTAACTATTGGAAATAATTTAGAGCAGTTGAATAAGTTAACCAAAACTGTAGTGTGGTAGCTCTAACTAAATTTCATTACATTGTTCAGTTACGGAAAGTGCATTACCAAGAGCAGTATCATAATGACAAAATATACAGGTGGTTATAAAATCATATAGGTATCTGTTACTGCACCCCCATGAAAATCGGTGTTTTTCGAGCTATGATATCGAAAGTCATGATAGCATACAGAGTGCACGGAAAAACATCCTTTGCCAAACCGAAGAGTGGATGAAAGGGAGAGCTGAGTGAAAGAGACGGACGAGGTATTGAAGCGGATTGTGACATGAAGAAAGAAAAAAATTGCAACCAAAATGACCGAAGAGCTCAATCTGCATCTGCATGTTCCGGTATCAACCATCAGAGTTAGAAGGGAACTTCATAAAAAAAAAGCATTTACGGAAAAGTGGGTATTCCCAAACCACTCGTAATAGATGCCAATACAAAATATAATCCGCAATGTTGCCCCGAGTGCAAATTCTGGTCGATTAATATGTCGAAAAACGGCATTTGGTCCGACGAATCATTGTTCACATTGTTCCTCGCAACAGGACGTACGTATGTTTGGAAAACACCTACACAAGCGTAAGATTCTGGCTGTCTTATCTCAATTGTCAATCATGGAGATAGATCTATCGGGGTTTGGGATGGCATCTCATGGTTTTCTTCAGGCCCTATTGTAACCCTAAAAGGAAGATTGAATGGGTAGGACTATGTCGAAATTTTAGCTCACTAGTCCATCCTATGGTGCAAACATTGTTTCTTGCAGGAGATGGCGTTCACGAGGACGTTAATCCCCCTATACATACAGCTAAATCTATGAAGTATTGGTTTGAAGAGCATGAAAAAGAAGTCGAATTTATTATCTTGCTTTGTACACTCCCCCACGACTATATATCATCCAACCACTGTGATCTGCATAGCGGATAGAGCTGGGTATCGATATCCACAACAGCATATCTAAGGAACGTTCATGATTTTTCCCTCAAGAATGGTATAATATATTCTTCACCACTATTCACGACTTGTATAGTCCAATTTCAAGGTGAATCAGGAGGTATTACATGAGAAAGGTGATTCTGCGCCGTATTAATAAAGGTTTTCATGATGTTTATTAGTGTTTCCATTATTTTGATAACCATATATATATGTATGTATATAAGACATCATCAGCTTTGGGGCAATTTAATTTACATAGGAAATACATATTAACTCTCCAATTAAGTGCGTCATTTTTATCTTTTAAGTAATAAACGGCATGAAAGAAAACATTTTTGAAAATTTGAATTCAGAAATAATTATCTTCCTTTTTAAACTACGATATAAGTGACTCTTGCAGTAAAAGTATCATTAAATTGCTATTAATTTTACACTAAATATATTATCTAAATCTATATTTTAAACGTTTAGCAAGGAACAGTTTTGATAAACAGATTAAAATTAATGCAGCATTTAAATAAATCAAAATAACTAAGTAAAGAACAACTACAACAAATAGTAAAAATATTTTTATATGTTAATAAAATAAATATTCACACTGATAAAAACTCATTTGTTTTTTATATACTTACGCATACATATACACCCATCTATTCCAATTACCACCTTTATTTATGTGTATATATAACTGCAAAGGATATAGAACTTGATTTCCATACATTCATTCAACAAACCAAGACTATATAAACTGTGTAAGAGGTAGAAAAGTGGGACTTATTTATAAAAATGTTTAGAAATTATTTGAGAAGAAAATTATGTTAAATACAATGTGAACAAATAAAATAGCTTTGTTTATTTTTCTCTATTTTCTAGTTCTTTTGCTTGCTCGATTATGATAATACCCGTGAATACATTCTGCGAAAACATGAAAAGCTCATCCGTGTAGCTGACAGGTCTTTTATTCAGACTAGATTTTTTTCTTGCTTTTACTACTTTTTCAATCATTTTGTTACAGTGCTATTCCTGATTTGGATATAGAAAGGGTCCGAAGAATTTTAAGACGCATCTTATATAAACAACGTGTCTCATGCAAATGAATTTCAATGGCTTTCATCCTCGGAAAATGAGTATATTTATTCGAGTGTAGTAATTTGTGTATACCTGCGGTGGGCAGATATGAGGTCAAAGACACAATCTGTTTTTTTTTAGTATTTTATAAAGAGTTACACGTAGATACAAAAATTCAAATTTTTTTTTTATTTAATGTAATTGCATATTTTCGTAAATCACATAGAAGAACACATATAAAAATGCAGTTATGAAAACGAAAATAATTATTTCAAATTTTAGTAATGAAATTCAAATATAATATAAATCAAATATAACAAAAATATATTTATTAATAAAAAGTATAACTGCATCTAACGACAGTCTTTAGCCAAATTTTTTTAATTTTGCGTAAAAAAAGTTAAACTTGTCGGCAGAAATTCTGTAAGATGTTTATTGGTCAACTGTGAACTATATTTCGACTTAAATTAAAATCTAAAACTCCCATTAAAAACTAAAATTTTAATGGGAGCCATACTTGACTCACCGAAGAATCGCATTTGCAGACCGTTAGTATATACCGTATAAAATGCATTATAATATTCAGTAAATGTATTCTTTAATGATAACTGTTATGCATGTGTTTTTTTCAATTGAAGGCCTTTTTTGAATAGTGGACCAACTCTACTTTAAAAAAAATAGAGTTAGCCTCACTTTCATGTTCATACAAGTCAGCTCTATCTTATTTTTAAACTGATACACCTCCAGCTTATTTCTGCTGTCAACAGAGGGCATTGCAAATCAAACTTCAGCTGTCATTTCTCAGCACTCATTAGTCTTTAAGGCTCTGCATCTCAAAATGAAGAAGAATGGAGTTGGGCCACTATTTAAAATAAGGTCTTCAAGTATTTTTTGTATATTCATGTAGTATATCATTTAGTATATCATTTAGTATATTCACTTATACATCATGTTTTTCATAGCAAATAATTGACTGAACGTTATCAATACTAGCATTACTTAAACATGATCAAGGATTCATAGGATTTAACATGAGGGGCAGTTTTGAATGTTTAAAATATATAAAACTATCTGTACATTTTAGAAACAACATAAATTTGTAAAAATTCAAACACTGTACTAACTGTTAATATCAAAACATGCTGACTGTTTCACAGAGAAAGCGAAAAAAAACTATTAATGACTTTATAATCTTGCAATCTATATATATTATTTTTAAAAGGTGATTTTTTGTGACGATCCCTTTCTCTCCCTTCATACCTAACCAAAATATATGAATACGGTACCATTTTAAAAATTAAGTTATCAGCTTCTGATGAATTGTTATTTCAGAATGACACATTGTATTGTTTGTTTAAAAATCGAAGTGAAAAGTGAACTTTTGGCCCAAGAGTTCTTTCCCTGGATGCGTCGAAACAGCACATATCAAATAGTGTGCCCAAAGAGGTTTTCTAATATAAATATCACATTTTCAACGAGTTTGTGTCATATTTAACTTTTAATATTGTCTACAAAGGTGTTTTGACGTGTACATATCTAATGTTCTCCTGTTTTGTCTTATGCTTCACCTCCAATATTGTGGCCAAAGGCGTTTTGTAATTGATTCTGTATTATCCTTACGCTCCATTGTTATTTAACAAATAAATAAATGCTACAAATGAACCGGTTCTTCTTTCATCCTATTACAAATCACCAATCTCGCTATAAAATTTATCGTATTTTAAAGCGTCTTAAGGGTGACCTAGTTATAAGTAAAGCTGAACAAAATGAATAACGGACTTTGTTAAATTGTTATACCTTTATCAACGTATAGACCTAATTGTTTCAGGTTATTTCCTCGGAAACATGGCTTTAAATACAATCAATTGTCTTTATAGTGCAATAATTACGACCTTTCAATAGCTTTCGAAATATCGTAAATGGAAAATTTTCCGCATTTTGGGGATATAAGTAAGATTTACCTACTTTATTAGATATTAGCTGAAAACCCACACTTCGCTACGGAGTACATTCAAATTAAATACAACGGTCAATGTATGCAATTAATGCCAATATATATATATATATATATATAATATTAAAAACTAGTAATTTCTTAATTCAACACCCTTAACATTTAAAAACTATTAAATCATCACTTTACTATTCAAAATTACAAACCCTTTTTTAATCCCTTAAGTTATTTAATTCCCTTTGGGCATTCGCGTTAAATTCCTTTATTACAGCCTTAGGCAATATCATTAAAGATGGCTGTCTTTTTTAACTAAAGGGAAGCGGTGCGGCGTCAGTAAAAATTTAAATCAGTTCTGCACATCAACAACAACTTTAAACCAATCAACTATTAAGACACACCCTTTAATCACGTGATGGGGTGAAGTTTATATAACTCGTGACGTCCAAAACTAGGACGGATTCCTGTACTTTCTCTTGCTGCATTCATACCGACGGAGCGGTCGGTGTATTGAATAAACATGTTCCCGTAAAAAGCTTGTATTCGTCGTTTTTAGTCATGAAGTAAATTGATCCTCGAGCATAACTGCATCTCCTCACCGTAGCATGGGAGACTAGATATCTTTTGAGTCTGCGTTCTGTCTCCCATGTTACAAAAACCGGCACGATTCGAACCTGCGCGGGAAAATCCCAAAGGAGTTCCATTGCCATAAGGATCAACGGCTGATACATTTTTTCCCACCGGTTCAGTGTTTTAGTTAATTTCGCCGCACCAAGTTAGCAACGCAGAAAACGAAAGTAGGTCACCGCCAACGTGTCACGTCATCTTTCCAATTCAGCGCTGTACAGAGATATATTTTTTTTTCCCTCCTGCCCATCTACCCGTGTGATGAACAGTGTTTGTGGATTTAAATTCATCGTTCTTCTATCCGGACTTCAAGACTTTCTTTTTGCTGTGTGACGACCAGGGGCTGCGGATTTAAATTTATCACGAGTGTCATCAAAGAGTGTAATCACCGCTAGTTCAAAAATCATCGATGTGTATCCTGAATTTTTTTTCTAACTACAGTTCTTGTGTGTGAGTTGAAATTACTTCGATTCCCTGAATGCAAGCCCAGTGCTATTCAGAGGAGCCTTTAAAAGTTTTTCTTGGACGCTAACCTCGAAATTGTCAGACTCAAGAACAGGTCGTATGATTTATTTTATAAACCTTTTGAACACTAACCTGAACAAGAAATTTTTCCCGAAAATGTGTTCATATATGTTGTAGAGGGTATTATATTCTTGTTTTTAATTGAAGTATCTAACTGTGATATTTTGTTAAACTTATAAAATGGAGGGGAAAAATATAAAAACATAAAATCGGGGGGAACAAACAGAAAATAAAAATGAAGGGACAGAATGCAAGGACCAATTTCAACTTGATAATTTAGAGAAAGAATTCAGGGATTTTATTCCTTTTGACCCAGAGGGGGTATGAAACTACAAAAATGGCTTACCTATATTGAACAGAAATTTTCCCAAGCAAATGTTTCAGATGAACATAAAATAAGATGTATTTCAAAATTCCTAAAAGGGAAAGCTCTTACGACCTTCATAAACTCTTGTTTACACATTCAAGAATGGACAGAATTAAAAGATACTTTGCAAGAATTATTCTTTGAGGCAGATAGCGTGGAATTCTCCGAATTTTCCAATTTGAAATTTGAATATGATGATGACTTAACCAAATATTTTCATAAAAAAATTGATGTAGGAAAAAGATTGGGGTTATCACAGAAGTTAATACTAGAGGGCCTAACACAAGGCCTAAATGCTCAAATGAGAATGACCATAGCTGCAAATCCTCCTCAAACAACGACAGAATGGATAGTGTTGGCTGATAAGCTAATCAAAATACATAATGAAGGAAACAAAGCTAATCAAGGGGATCGGGATAACTTTTTTAACACTAGATTTGAAAATAGGCCCCAATTTAGACAGATTTACTACAACCAACCTCAAGTTAGGATGAATTATAGCCCACCTCATCAATTTAGACAAAATTACTCTTCCCAGCCTCAATTTAGACCTAATAATAATCAACAAACTCAGTTTAGACCTAATTATAGTCAACAGCAACAATTCAGACAATGGCAACCCAGAGATCACAAGTTGAATAGAAACTTTGCACCCAGACCCAATAACCAAATTAATCACCACCAACAATATGCAGACTTACCACCTAGACCCTGTCGAAAATGTTCTAATTTTGGCATAAGCAATGCTTACCATTGGGAACAAACTTGCTCTATTAATGAGAGATTTAATAACATGTCGGTGTCAGACAATAAACATCATTATGAGGAACCTGAATTTGAAAGAGATCAGGCGCCAGAATGACAATTACTGTCATTGAGGGGGAAAATTATTAGAAATCATGGGGTTGATAAAACAAAAGGACTATATAGAAATGAGAAACAGAATTTTTTAAATTGTGTGATTGACACTGCTTCGACTATTAGTCTGATGTCACAAAAACTGGTCAAGCAGTGTAAACTGAAATGTTATTCAAGCTCTCCAATTAAGGTCAGGCAAGCTGAGGGTGAAATCTTAATTACAACTGAATGCGTATTAACTTTGAGAATAGGGAAAATAATTAGAAATATTTCTGCATATGTTTTGGACAATGACTTGCCTTATCTTATTCTGGGACTTCCTGCGTATAAAAAGTTTAGTGTAGTAATTGACTGTAATCAATTTTGTGTGTATCAGAATGGAATTTCTTTAAAGTTGGTTAATATTTGTGATATAAGTAAAATTTCATTGCATCTACAAAATAAATGTGATAATAAGCATGTGTATAATAATAGTAATGTTCACGAAATTGAAGTTTCTGATATGTTTAACCCTTATGAAGAGAACTCGCAGAAAGAAAATGATATTTTCTCTATTGATTATGATGTAAATGAAAATTTTAATGAACACTCTGGTGAAATAAAAGCAGAAAATACCCCAAATTATGAAAATGTTGACATTAATGATCAAATCAAAAATTTAGATGTTGATAGGGAATTAAAAAATTTATTGCACAAAAATAATAGACTGTTTTCAACTAACAAATATGACATAGGCAAAATAAGGATGGAGCCCCAAAGAATAATCCTAAATTCTGATTTACCAGTGAGTCTAAGAGCATACAGGACTTCGCCAATTAAGGAAAAAGAGATCAGGACCCAAATTAAAAATTTGTTAGAAGCAGGAATCATAAAAGAATCACATAGTTCATACTCAAGTCCTGTGACTTTGGCAAGAAAGCGAAATTAAGGAAAAACTAGACTTTGTATTGATTTCAGAAAACTAAATTTAATTACTAAGACAGATGCAGAACCCTTACCCAGAATTGATGATATTCTAGATAAATTAAGCAGATCTAATTACTTTTCAACTTTGAACCTTACATCAGGGTATTGGCATGTACCCGTCCACCCAAAAGATACTGAGAAATTGGCATTTGCCACTACTTTTGGCTTATACGAGTGGCTAAGACTTCCATTTGGCTTAAAGAACGCCCCTGCAATATTCAATAGGACTATCAGGAGAATTTTAGATAAATATAAAGTTAACTTTGCATGCCACTATTTCGATGATATTATAATTTCTTCAGACTCCAAAGAACAACACCTTGAACATTTAGATCAACTGTTTAACATTTTCAAAAAAGAGAATATGAAGTTAAAATTAGCTAAATGTACTTTTCTGCAGCAACAAATTAATTTTCTTGGATATAATGTAACAAATGGGAAGATTGCCCCAGACAACATTAACATTGAAAAGATAAAGTGTTTGAAACCACCAACTAATGTAAAAGAACTCCAAAGATCCTTGGGCACAGTAAATGTGTATAATAAGTTTATTCCAAAATATGCAAAAGTAAGACATCAATTAAAAACATTATTGAAAAAGGGAGTAAAATGGGAATGGTCAGACAAGTGCGAAGAAGCTTTTGAGGATCTTAAGAATTTATTGATTTGTAAACCAATATTGCATTTGTATGATGTAACAAAAGATTGTCACTTATTTGTGGATGCGAGTAAACACCAAATTGGAGCTCTTCTGAAGCACCCAGGTGAAGATGGGGTGTTACATCCCATAGCATATCATTCACGTGTTTTGAAACCTTATGAAGTAAATTACTCAATCACAGAACTTGAATGTCTCGCCATAGTTGACAGTCTTCATCGGTTTTACCACTACCTCCATGGTAGGAAATTCACGATTCACACTGACCATGCAGCCTTGGTCTGGTTGAGGAACATTAAAAATCTTAGAGGAAGACTTTTTCGTTGGTCATTAAAATTAAGTATGTTTGACTATGAAATAAAATACCAGAGAGGAACTGCGAACATTGTGGCCGACATGCTATCCAGAAATCCTATTTCAGAACCTAATCAACAAATAAATCATTTAATCGAGTTACAAAAGATTGTAGATTTTCAAAATAAAGTCAATGAGCAGGGACTTAAATATAAAAAACTAAATGATGTAATTTACGTGAGAAAGAAAGGATTTTTAAAAATTGTAGTACTATTTTCATTGAGGTTAGAAATTTTAAAAAAGAGCCCACGAGGACTATGGACACCCTGTAATAAATAAAACAATGCAATTACTTACACCCCAATATTATTGGCCCAAAATGACTGAGGACATTAGTAATTATGTTAAACATTGCCATACTTGTCAATTAAACAAAAAGAAAAGACAGAAAAGGTTTCGATTGCTGCAAGAAGTACCTCCGACAGACCAACCCATCGAGTGCTTAAGTTTAGACACAGTAGGCGGATTTAATTACTATAATTCAACAAAGAAATATTTACATTTGATAATTGACCATGCAACGCGTTATATTTGGGTTTTTCCAGCAAAAAGCGTAACTACTGAAACTTATACAAATTGCTTAAAACAAATATTCTAAATTCAAACACCAAAAAAATTGCTAACGGACAGAAACGCAGCTTTTACATGTTCAAAGTTTAGAAGATTTTTAGAGCATAATAATGTGAAACAATTACTTACGACGAGTCATCAACCACAAACGAATGGGAAGGTAGAGAGGGTAAATCAAACAATAATTACTAGATTAAGGTGCAAAGTACATAACTCAACAAGTAAAACTCCTTGGAGAACCCTATTAAATGAAGTTATTAATGAATACAATCATACGCCTCATTCAGTTACCCAAATGACCCCAGCTTACCTACTTTTTGGAATATTACCTTATGAACCTCATGTTAAAAAACAAGATTTTTATCCTCAGGTGGATGAGGCGAGAAAATTAGCTAAAGAAAGGACAATTAATTACCATAATAGGAATAAAGTTAAATATGCACGCTTTGTAGAATCTAAATTTAATGTTGGAGATTTAGTATTACTAGAAGAATTCCAATACCTTAACACGGGAAAGTTAAACTCCCCATATTCTGGACCTTACACTATTCGAAAACAAATGTCAAAAGTTAATTATAAAATTGATAAACCAAACTTTCACACCAAATAAAATTCTGAAATTGTCCATGCTTGCAAATTAAGATACTATAATGCACCAGAGAACTTAAAACTACACCACGAATAATGACAAACATTAGATCCATTTTTATTTCTTTTCTATGTGATGCTTAACATCATTATACTTTTTTAATTGATATAATTAATTATGTGTTGTCCTACTAAAGATAAAATTTAAAAAAAAACTGTTTTACTTAAAGTTTCTTCTTAAGAATACTATTATATGTGAATTTTTTTGGATCTGAGAATCAAACACCGTCTATGACAACTCTACTTCTTTAACCTTTCAGTAAATTTTCTATTTCTTGAATATACTTTCCTATCACCCACCTCTACAAGCGCGTTGGATGTCGTCCCAACTGTTTAAGATCTTTTTTAAATTTTTTGCTATTTTTTTTTAATTCATCAACTCAGTCACTTAAAGTGCTGAAGACCATATGCTTGAGTAATGACTAAAACAGGGCTGGGATGGCCACTCCTTTTGTCCTCCTATTTTTATATATTATACTCCCACAGGTATGACAACTGCACATTTTAATTTTTCTCCATTTTTGTACTATGCAAGAAGCTGTTTTTCTACGCAGTCATATCCTGTCGGTGATTCACGGTTAGTCCACTGTACGGCTAAAAAGACTCTTCCTCCTTATTAGTCAGAGAACAATAGGGAGAAAGAAAACCCACTTGTTACACAAACATAAACACAACCCCTCACTACTTAGAGGTAGAATTAAAGAATTTGAAACTAAGAGTTTGGGTGACACACATACAACAAGGCACCTTCAACACAAAAAATTGGATATCCACGTAGAATTAAAATAAGTGTACACAAATGAATAGCAAATAAATATGTTGAAAATACAGTGAAAAGTATTGAGAATAAGTAAATAAAGTTAGAATAAATATGAATAGAATAACTAATGAATATTGAATTGAGATATTTTTTGAACAAGTAAATATTGTAGCGATAACAAATGAATATTAAAATGAGAGTAATAAGAAATATAAAGATATGAAAACTAGATATAATGAATAAGAATTGATATACTGAGAACTCGTACAAGATTGAGTTATTTGATTAACAAAATATATGTTCTGTAATTTTATATTCAATTTATATATTAGAAATGTGATTTTTATTGAAAGTGTGATTTTTATTAAAAACTGTGATTTTTTATTATGTAACTAAAGAACTATTTTTCTTTATATGTAAACAAGTCGAGATAGTGTGATTTTTTTTTATTTCGGCGTATTCTGCACTTGGGAAAGAAATAAGACACAGCAACACAAAGACTGTGATTTTTTAATTGGTGTATTTTCCTCAACATACTAATGACTGTGAAAGGACTAAAAATGTTGCACAGATAATTCATTACAAGAAAAATAAATAAAAAAAATTTTTGGACTCACTCCATAGTAATGAAAGTTCAGGAAAACTTTTGAATTTTCAACTTGTTATCAAAGACAACTTCATTTACTTAATTTTTGTTTGTTTTTGATATTTTTATTGCTATGTTTTGTTATTTTGTATTATTCAACTCGAGATGATGGTAGATATTGTATTAAATGTATGTTTCCAGCAAAATTTTTGGTAGTTTACAAATTTTTCGTTATGTTAATTGATTTTTTTCTGAGATTGTGTTGTGTGAGGACTGCAGCCCTACGCATCATAGTTTCAACTAGAAATTATGTAGAAGTTTCAAAGTTAGTATTATGTGTATTTTTTTTAGTGTGAAATTTAAATATTTGTTACAAATCGCTCATAATGTCATGTCATTTCATCACGTAATTTTTAAAATTTTTTTTGCTATAGCTAAATTTTGCTGACAATACTTAAAGAAACTATTCCAAATTTTTGTTAATGCCCATTCTTCTCACTCATCTGAGTGAGTCTGCCCTCCAATGCAGGCATTGTATGTCAGCCTCTTCTCGGACGGGGGATATTCTATAATATTAAAAACTAGTAATTTCTTAATTCAACACCCTTAACATTTAAAAACTATTAATTCCTCACTTTACTATTCAAAATTACAAACCCTATTTAATCCCTTAAGTTATTTAATTCCCTTTGGGCATTCGCGTTAAATTCCTTTATTACAGCCTTAGGCAATATCATTAAAGATGGCTGTCTTTTTTAACTAAAGGGAAACGGCGCGGCGTCAGTACAAATTTAAATCAGTTCTGCACATCAACAACAACTTTAAACCAATAAACTATTAAGACACACCCTTTAATCACGTGATGGGGTGAAGTTTATATAACTCGTGACGTCCAAAACTAGGACGGATTCCTGTACTTTCTCTTGCTGCATTCATACCGACGGAGCCGTCGGTGTATTGAATAAACATGTTCCCGTAAAAAGCTTGTATTCGTCGTTTTTAGTCATGAAGTAAATTGATCCTCGAGCATAACTGCATCTCCTCACCGTAGCATGGGAGACTACATATCTTTTGAGTCTGCGTTATGTCTTCCATGTTACATATATATATATATATATATATATATATATATATATATATATATATATATATATATATAATAAATACGACGATCAATGTATGCAATTAATGTAAAAAAAACCAAAAATATATTTATAACAAAAATCGTAATGGATATTTTTATAAACAAAATAATGTAAAAGGAAATATTCAAATTAAATGTAATAGATAATTCTAAAGAATATAGTACAGTTAATATAGTACAGTTCGAGGAACATAATATCTTTTATTGTATTTTAATATTTTTTGGATAATGTACAATGGTCTGCCGCATTTTTTGTCTATTTAGTTGTTATGCACGTGACAATAAATTTATTTAAAGTACCAGAAAAAGAAATCACGTGATCAGGATTTAATAAATTAAATTGTAAAAATTAATCTTTAAAAATTCAACAACAATCAGAAAATGGAGGTAAAGATTCGAAAATGATCTCATTTTAAAGGAATTTTTATGATCTTTCTCGTGATATAAATTTTATAACCCTCAAATTATTATTTCAAATGCAAACTTAAAAACAGTTACTAAAACAGCTTAAACATTTTATTTTAAAAAATCTAAGAAGATTATTTCCAAAATCATTCTTAGTGCACCCCTACACTATAAGAGGAATCGCCAAGCAAAATTTCAGCCCTCTAGGTCCAGCGGTTTTGTCTGTGCGTTGTATGTCAACCAGTCAGTGAGTCAGTCAGTTACGGAACTGTTTTATATATATAGATTAATGTAATCATTTTGTGTAGGAAGTCATTTATATTTTGCTTGAAGAGAAATATTTTGTGATAGCTTGCTTTTGTTGAATTTTACGTTATGTCGTATTTCTCTCAACATACATTAATTATCATTATGTATTGATAGACATCAAAGTGATACCACACGACCCGGCCCTCTAAAGCCAAATATCAGAACCGCGGAAACTCGTGTAAAAGATGTAGAGATTATGCAAGTGGATCTCCGTTTCCAAAGAGGGGTATTTTGTCTTATTTTGTAATAATGATTAGAAATTATATTGTTCATAAATATAGGATCGATTTTCTGTATTTTAGGAAGTGAGATTCTGTATCTTTTGAGACTGTGCTACTAATTTTTGTTATTCAAATTCAGAAGTATCATTTGTGTATTCACAGACCTCAGTTTGAAGTTGTAACCTGAATTCTGCTATGCTATAAATTTCTGTGTCATACAAATACGTGAATAACTGAAGGCGTTACTGAAACAATCTACTTTATTATTGAATCTTATCTGCAGAAACAAATAAGCATTTAAGGAAAAGGACCTGTTTCATTGGAATTAACATTCCCCTTGAATAAGAGTACTTCAATATTGAGATAATTTGATTTGGCAATGATTCTTCCATTAACATATTTCAATGAAAATAAAATAATTTATGATAATTTTGGTGCGTTAGTTCAGTATATGTTGGCTAACTAAAATATTACAATAATTTTTGTAACGTCAGCAAAGGACGTTATGCAGTCACAGTTAATTTAATACCGTTTTTAATATGAGACAAACATCATAGGAATCGTACAAGTATTAATTAATATATAGCTAGAATTTTACAAGAACTACGAACTAAAACATCATTAATGAATATCATTGCATTTAATTTTAGGTTTAATCTGCGGCAGCATAATCCTTAAAATTACGAGAATGTAGTTTCATTAATAGCCAAATATGCACATAATATTAATAAAAGTAATACATCTATAATTTTTTTAAAGGACATTTTCTCTTGGTGATAAATCTAAAAATTAAAGGAAAATGTTATTTTTATATTCAAGAAGTTTTTAAAAAGATCATTTATTATGAATTGATTAAATTCATGTTTGAATTAATTATGTGTCATTAATAATCAAAGAAATAAAATTTGCAAAAACCGAAATACATCAAAAGTTCATTAAAAATTTAATTGATCAATAAATTATGCCTTTAATGGAGAGTAAATTATAAAACTTACATGGGTAAAACTACTAGTTGAAATGCAATGTAACAAATTTGTAAAAATCAATCACAATGTAATTAAAGTTAATCAATGGAATGTAATTATATACATATCGCTATTTGGCTCTATTTTTAGTTCTCTGTGTTAGAGGTGAATCAAAAATCTTTAGACTGTGTTTGTTCCTCCAACTTGTTTAACATACTTTCGTACTAAACAAAGGATTTATAAATCATTTTTTCAGTTATATTGCTTTCATCTCTAGTGGCGAATTACTGTATTATTTCTCACTGAGGTGATGAAGTGGAAAAATAAATGAGAAAATGGATCCAATTTTTTTACTTTCATTTCATTTCAAGGAAGCTATACATCAACCATAATTGAAAACTGGTTTTTCAGTAATAGATTTTTATCAAAAGAACGATTATGTGCTAAAAAAAAGTTCCCAAGACAAAAAAAAAACTACATTCGAAAAAAAAAATACTTTCAGACACAGATTCTCGTCATTGTGAAATATAAAGGGATTATATATTACCTGCCACTGGGAGGGAAAAATAAATTGAATAAGACAATTCGGATAATAAGATGGATGAAAGATGATTTATTTGTGCAAAAATTTACTCATTTGCTTTGTTGGTATCATTTGGGGGGGGAGAGGGGGGGTTCCAACAAAACTTGAACACAAAAAGTATATCAATTGTAAAATGTCGTTAAATGTCTTTTCTTTTCTTTTGTCAAACCGGTCTATTGCTTTTCAAAAGAGCACCGTTAAACTGTTATATTTTGCCGATTTAAGATGAAGAAAAAAATTAAGGAAAAAAAAGCCCATAAGCAACATTGAAAATTAAAGAAAAAAAAACGCGATTGAAAATAGTTAAGGTTTTGATTCGGAGAGTATTTTTACAGAGCTAAGTCGGTTAAAAAAATCTCTAGTGAAGAAAAGTTATACCGACTTATCAGAAAGGCGTAAAAAATTCATATTTTCTATACAGACAGTTAAAAAAAATTAATCGCATTAAATTGAGATAAATATGAAGACTTTATATAAACTTTAAATGTAAAGAATGATGTCTAGAAAACCTCCCCTTAAGTAATACAAATGCTCAAAATTTATTTAACTGCGAAATAAAATTAAAATTGATTATCTTTCGTTAGGGCCGCTTAAATTTCCAGATATACAAAGGTAGAATGTTCTAGTGCAGTGGTTCCTAACCCGTCTGCGGACCACTAAGCCAGAATTTTAACCATGTGCGGACCACACCATCCCCAACCGACCTGAAGTGGGGGGAACTCTCTGGGAGTATGGGGGATATATAATATCCCTCCAGAAAGAAGGATAAAGGATTAACATACTCACATTCTTATGTATCATATTCCAATAATAAAATAATTATCTTAAAATTTTAACAAATTTTAATTCAACACCTGATAGTAAGCGGATATATTCGGTACATCTAGTTCAATGAACATTGCTATCAAAATCCCCATTTATTTGGCAACTTTTTTATGTGATGCCGGACTACTCCCGAAGCTTTCGCGGACCACCAGATGGGAACCACTGCTCTAGTTAAAGGATATATATGAATCACTGGTAGTTAACTGATATGCATTATGTCATTATTGCGTGTTTTAGCAGCGTATTATTCCAAAAGTATTCAATAAAAGTTAGGTATATTCACTCATTTTCACCATTACTGAAAGGAAATAAATTACATAAAACAATCTGGAGAGCTACTCTTTAAAAAGTGCTGATCAGAAAGTGGACAGTTGTGAAAGAAAATAACACCGCCATATTCATTTTAATGACTCATAGATTTCTAAAAAGAAAAACATGCACACCTTATTGCCTTTGCTGTGAAATTTTGACTTAATGAAGTTGTAAGTACAAAGATCACCCTAGAGGAATTTCAGTGGACGGTAATTAATCCTTAACTGCTTTCTGCAGTCATTTTTTGTCACATACTTAGCTCATATAGGTTGGCTCATATATAGGGTAAGCCAAAAGTTCGTAAAAATTTTAAAAATTCATAAAAAAAGGAAGAAATCATGATAAAGAAGTGCGGTTTGCAAGAAAGGGCTCACACGGAAGTCGAATTCTTTTAACCCGCCAGGACACGCGCAGACAACACTGACGCGAGGACCTGCGCCGGGCTGAAGAGGCCCGGTCAATCAATTTTGCCCTTTTTATCATTAAAAATGTATTTCAATTAGGTTTTAAACATTATGAATGAAAATGAATAGATATAAGAAAATTTTAGAAAAGAATCTCAGAAAAAAAATTATTGACTTCCCATTTAATAGCATAATTTACATACAGTAAAAGCATGTCCGTTGCAGACATTTTTTTCACATTCGGCACAAATGGTTTTTGATTTCCTATCTTTGATTCCAGCCAGAGTAGTTTTTTTTGCATCGCGATCTCTTTGAAAATTACTGGCTATGCTATCAGCTTAGATACTCGAGCAATTTACAAAAATGCGCATAATGTATCATCAACTAAAATCTGCCAAGAATCTAGTATAGGAGACATATTTTTGGCTATACGGAACGTTTTCTGGACGCTTTGTGATAATATTGCAAGATGGGTCTTACATTTTGTCGAAATTTTTGCTTATTCCATTTTGTGAACCATCTTAAGAATGAAATATTCTTGGGGGGGGGGGGGGAATCGTCTTCATCTCTGGAATCGGTTCTTCAGGTGACTATTGATGGTCACTATGTTGTTCGTTGTCATCTATTTCTTCAGATTCTTCATCTAAAGACTCCTCATCCAATATAGCCCGTTAAGTCCTATGAAACCTCGGCCAATATAGCCCGTAAGCACTTTATATCTTCCTCGAAACTCAAATATATCGGCATGACAGTAAATAAATCCTCTATGGTGTTCCGACAAAACTATAACACCAGCACTCGCGTCGGGCCTGAGAGGCCCGAGGAACCAGTTTTCAACCGGAAGAGGGGTAGAAAAATGTTTTAAATTCCAGAATCTGAAAGAATGGGACTTAAGGGGCAGCTACATAAGGAATTGCTCATTTCTGAAAAACAGGGGTGTTTTTGTGGTCCTTCCATTTCGCTGCCGGGCCTCAGAGGCCCGACGTGCGTTCTCGCGGGTTAAGCGGGCAATAAAAGTTTTAAAAGTTTTTAAAAGTTTAAAAAGTCATCTGTAGATGGCGCTGACTTGCGAGAGATTCAGCAGAATTATGCAAATCGATCTTGCAATGCAATAAAACACCGTGATACACGAGGATTTGGAGGGTCGGTCACGGAGTTGAAGACCCGCTTTCGCGGAGGGCCGCATTAATGGGGTCGAAACCGTTATGATTAATATGGCGGAGGAATCGTCCAAAGGGAGTAGCAGTGCTCGCAAAGCTGGACCAGTGACTCTACCAGTGACTTTTTTAAAACTTTATTTTGCTGCTAAGAAAAATCAGAATTCCTTGTGAGCCCTTTCTTGCAAACTGCACTTCTTTATCATTATTTCTCCTTATTTTATGAATTTTTAAAGTTTTTATGAACTTTTGGCTCACCCGGTATGTTAGCGTACTTGCTAGGAAGATCGGTAAATAACGTAAATTTTTCTTTGACCTCATGTATTCTTGCTCGGTTTTTTTTTTTTTTTTGTGCATCCTTATTTTCTAGGCATCACTTGGTATCTAGACGTGATTGAATAATGTGACTTCTAAATACTAGTAGCTGTATTCTACCACTTAATCTATACATAAAATAAGAGAAAGGGTTATTTTCAATAGTCTCCCGCACAAATTGCCCTTTACTTATTGATGCCAGTAACACGAGCTGTTGTTCGCTACATAGTTTATTATATTTTACAATTTACTTTTCCCATGGTGAATATTTTTTCAAAAAGGTCATCTTTCTTTCTATCGAAATGTCGGACTTATTTTCTAGGCATCACTTGGTATCTAGACGTGATTGAATAATGTGACTTCTAAATACTAGTAGCTGTATTCTACCACTTAATCTATACATAAGATAAGAGAAAGGGTTATTTTCAATAGTCTCCCGCACAAATTGCCCTTTACTTATTGATGCCAGTAACACGAGCTGTTGTTCGCTACATAGTTTTTTATATTTTACAATTTACTTTTCCCATGGTGAATATTTTTTCAAAAAGGTCATCTTTCTTTCTATCGAAATGTCGGACTTATTTTCTAGGCATCACTTGGTATCTAGACGTGATTGAATAATGTGACTTCTAAATACTAGTAGCTGTATTCTACCACTTAATCTATACATAAGATAAGATAAAGGGTTATTTTCAATAGTCTCCCGCACAAATTGCCCTTTACTTATTGATGCCAGTAACACGAGCTGTTGTTCGATACATAGTTTTTTATATTTTACAATTTACTTTTCCCATGGTGAATATTTTTTCAAAAAGGTCATCTTTCTTTCTATCGAAATGTCGGACTTATTTTCTAGGCATCACTTGGTATCTAGACGTGATTGAATAATGTGACTTCTAAATACTAGTAGCTGTATTCTACCACTTAATCTATACATAAGATAAGATAAAGGGTTATTTTCAGTAGTCTCCCGCACAAATTGCCCTTTACTTATTGATGCCAGTAACACGAGCTGTTGTTCGCTACATAGTTTTTTATATTTTACAATTTACTTTTCCCATGGTGAATATTTTTTCAAAAAGGTCATCTTTCTTTCTATCGAAATGTCGGACTTATTTTCTAGGCATCACTTGGTATCTAGACGTGATTGATTAATGTGACTTCTAAATACTAGTAGCTGTATTCTACCACTTAATCTATACATAAGATAAGATAAAGGGTTATTTTCAATAGTCTCCCGCACAAATTGCCCTTTACTTATTGATGCCAGTAACACGAGCTGTTGTTCGATACATAGTTTTTTATATTTTACAATTTACTTTTCCCATGGTGAATATTTTTTCAAAATGGTCATCTTTCTTTCTATCGAAAATGTCGGACTATGTTACGTAACGACACTTAAGATTCAACTGGAGCCCGTCTCATGACCTTGAGTTTGGTATTCTACTAACTCAGGAATCCCCACGGGGTGCAAGTGGACCCCTTGAAGGTCGATGGAAGTTTAAAAAGGGTTTAAAAGGTTATAGTATTGGGGGTCGATGATAAATTTTTCTGCTTTAAAATTTAATTTATTTTTTTAGGAATGTAATTATTAGATAATAATATCCGTTTTAATATGTATAAATACAGATTTGCATAGGGCGGATTTGAAGTAGAATTTGGAAGATAACATCGACTTTCAAACAAGTTGTTATGCCAAATTTTGCAATTGTAAAGATATTCGCAAGAAAAAAATGCGTCAAATTAACCCATGTTACCGAATCATTATTTTTAGCTTTTCCTAGTTCTTACTTAGTTGAGGCAGGATTTAGTCACGTTAACAATTTGTTAAGAACGTTAACAATTTGTTAGAAATCGATTAAATATTACAGATCGTGGTGATTTACGATTATTGTTAACTAATTTCACACCTAATATAAAAAGTATTATAGAAAAGCATCAACCACAATAAAAGGATTAAATTTTTAAAGAATTATATAATTACATATAAGTCAGTAAAAATGTTTAGTAAAATATATATTTATATTCGTTGTGTTAATTATTGTGACTATACGATGATAAACAAATTCAGGCCAAACGTTAAAAAAACTGTATCAATGCATCAAGCACAACCACCAGATTAATTGAATTCGAACTTTTGATCTTTGAAATACAAATTGAATTACAATCTGTGTTTCAGAAATCATGTTTATATTTGTGACATCAAAAATGACAATAATTCAAAAATAGTAAAACATAAACTTAATGAACCACTTTTTCTAATTTTTTGTTCATATTCTTAGTCAAATTGTTATCTTTAAGTGTTTTATGTGCAATTTTTAGTATTATCATTATGTTGCATGCTGTATATTTTAGAGAGAAAATGTGAGGGGGGTCGATGAAAAATTTCATTCTTTTAAAAGGGGTCGATATAGGAAAAAGGTTGGGAACCCCTGTTCTAACTGAACTCTGCTGATGAAATGATTAAATTGGATTTTCAATGACTCACCTGGCATACGGTCTTTTCCCTTTCGAAAACAATGTCACAGGATAATGGACCGTACATATTTTCCAATGCATTTAATTGTATTTATTTGCTCTATGATGCTGATTTTTCAATGAGGAATATTTATCATTTGATTTTTACCATTCCCTTCTTCGTTCTTTTTAATGGTTCGGTTCCGCTGTGCTGCGACAATGTGGATAAATGTTTCTTAACAACGAGATAAGTTTTCTCCAAACTGAACCGTCTAACTATCCTGTCAAAGTGAAGAAATTTTATTTTCAATGATTTCAATCACAACTTAACTTGGGATTCAGATGACGTGTTCTCACTGTTTTGATGAATATTACATTGGAAAATTTTGACAAAATTAAAAATGTTCGTAGACCATAAGTCAGTGCATAACAAATCCCTTTTTGAATAATTTATCTCTCCATCTTTCTTTATTGATAAACTAGCTGAATATCCGTACTTCGCTACGGAGTACATTCAAATTAAATACAACGTTCAATATATGCAATTAATGCCACACACATATATATATATATATATATATGTGTGTATTTATTTATAATAAATATAACAATCAATGTATGCAATTGATGTAAAAAAACGAAAAAATATATTTATAAAAAAATTATAACGGATATTTTTATACAGAAAATAATGTACAAGAAAATATTCAGATTAAATCTAATAGGACATACTAAAGAATACAGTTAATATAGTACAGTTTGAAGAACATTTCTCTTAATGTATTTTAATATTTTTTTCGATAATGTCCAATCGTCTGCTGCATTAGCAAGACAAAAATAGTTTTTTTTGTCTATTTCGTTGTTATGCACGTGACGAAAAATTAGTTGAAAATATCTCAAAAATAAAAGAAACCACGTGATCAGCATTTAATAAATTAAATTATAAATATTAATCTTTAAAAATATACTAAAAATCAGAAAATGGAGGTAAAGATTCGAAAATGATTTAATTTTTTAGCAATTGTTAGGATCTTTCTCGTGATATAAACTTTATAACCCTCGAATTATTATTTTAAATGTAAAATTTAAAGAATGTTACAAAAACAGCTTAAAAATTTAATTTAAAAAAATCTAAGACCATTTTTTCAAAAATCTTTCTTAGTGCGCCCCTACGCTATAAGAAGAATCGCCATGCAAAATTTCAGCCCTTTAGGTTCAGCGGTTTAGCCTGTGTATGTCAGTCAGTCAGTCAGTCAGTTACGGAACTGTTTTACATATATAGATAAATAAGAATACATAAGAGGCTATATATGTTACACCTTTACTTGTGTTGTTTACTCCCCAGGCCAATGCAAATTTAAAGCATTTAACATTTTCCAGTTAAATTGTTAATTTTTTTAAAATTTTCCTTTTCTTTTTTGGCGGTTTATTACAGACATTGGTTATTCTCTGAAACTATTTGCCACATCATCAAGAGCTGCAAAATTCAAGAAAAAGCTTCAAATAATGTTCATAGGGATTAACTTTCAGGAAGTGAGAAATGAAGCCTTTGAGCAAAGAATTTATAAAGAGGGGGGTCTCAAATATGTTCTCCACTCGAATAATCTCCTTTCATTTTTATATATTTAAAAAAAATTGTAATGTTAACTAAAAAATGCACAGTTTTTAAGAGATTAATAAGCCTTTGGTGTAATTCCATTTTAAGTATATGTTTAAAAGGTATTGCTTTTCTACCCCTACTGTTGATCGGAAAATGTCGCCAAACTTATTAAACGTATATATTGCATTTTTTCGTGTATTATATTTGTAATGTTTTTTTGCTACTATTTTCTCGAGACTCTGTAAATCAAATAATGAAAAACTGTGCTTCAAAAAACATTTCCTGAATGTCATAGAAGATAAAAAGTGTTTCTAATATATACCTATGATGGTCTATATCCTATGCCAGTTATGCAATTTGAAGTGCTGCGAAAGGCAATGCTTATAAAAAAAGGTACGATTTATAATTTATGAATATAGAAAGTTACATTGTATCTAAAAAACCATTAACTCTTAAATATGGAGCATATATGGATTTTTTTTTACTAAAAGAAGTGAAGCTGAAACTCTCTCCCCAGTTTTTATCTAATTAAATTAGTCTAATGCTATATATTATTAGTTACCTAACTATCTATTTTAACATATGGTTGACAAGAGACGTATATCAGGGTTTTTTTGTATTTGAATCGTTAATGGAGCGAAAAAGTAATTTACGTTATGAAATCTAGACACTGCATATAGTTCAGAGACTATGTGACGTCATACAACACTCTTCATCCAATAATTTTTCAATAACATGCGGAATATAGAGCTATATACATATGACACAACAATGTGAACAATGTGTTAAGCATTATATTAAGCTGCCCTTAAGCACACAATATAAAAAGTACTACTTTAATATATACATTTTGAATACAGTTATCAAGGATGAGGAAATCGAAAAATTTTTTTCCTCTTGTGAATATAATTGTACTTACGAATATAATTTAAACAATTTTTGAGAACTTCTATTTGGTTTTTTTTTATTTTAAAACTGTTCTCAAATTATTGAGTTCTACTTATCAGGTTTTTCTAAATTTTAAGTTAACAGTGAAAGGATCAGGATGTATGGTTTATGAAATCATAAGATGATATTTCACATACAAATACGGTAAATACACTGATATAAAAATGCTAGAAGAATTACTAAAAACTTATATATATATATATATATATATATATATATATATATATATAAGACGAAACATATGATGTATTTGAATGTTTTGCAAGTCTTGAATTTTTAATAGCTTCAGATCTTGGAAAATAGAGTAGTTCAGTTTTATTTATTCACATACGCTAAAGCATTTGCTATATTATTTATTATATTTGCCGCATTTTTATATATGAATGCAAAATAATGAAGAAATAAGTTTAATAAGTACAATAACTGAACTCTTGATTTGGATTTTAGGAGATTAACTGTCTATAAAAGTTGAATAAAAATGGAAAGTAATTACCATAAGTTTAAGATAAATTGCAGCTGGGGTATAACATCCATATTCCAACAAACTTCAAAAAGAGGGGAAAAAACTGTTTTAGAAAAGTACTTATCTTCACCATCAACAAATGCATTCAAAAGAAACATATACATGTTGAGTTTGTTCTTAGAACTTCTGGAAAAAGAATTCATATGCAAACAATTTATCTCAGAAAATGTATGGAAAAAGTGAGGCTGTTAACCATATGTAAATATATATTGCTTTTCGGATTTTAATTTTTACTTGTCTCGCGTCTTGAATTGTTAAAAGGTTTAACTCTTTGCGAGTGCTTTTATGGAATATTTGAATGCCTTTCATAATAAATTTCGTATATTTACTGAAAATATTTCTCTTTATGCTCAATTGAAAAAAGTATCCCACTCTGTGCGTTTAAATATTTAAAGTGAATATGGAGAAACGAAACAATCTAATTTAGTACTTTGCAAAAGTAAGGCTCAGTAGATTTTCGCGTCCTGTAGGATTTAATTATTTAGCTCCAAACTAAAATTAGAGTCTTTGTAAGCTAATGACTTTCTATTAGCATAATTAAAAAAAGAAAACGGAATAACATTAAGTTTTACACTAATTGAAATTTGTAGAGAGAGAGTCAAAAGTTTCATTGTTTAAATAATGTAGCATTCTAATGGACTGCTGCACAGTCGTGCTGAATAATAATTAATCATTCAAAAGCACAATGAAATAGTTCTTTCCAGCACTTTTCCGAAGTCAGTTAAATAAATTCTCAACGGTAGATATGTTGAAATTAATATAATTCAACAATTTTGGTTATGACTTTAAATTCACACGATTTCAGTCCATTTATTTTTAACTGGCGGAATTTCGACGACAAAAAAAACGTTCTTTGTTGAGTTGCAAACATTTTAAATAGCTATGAAACTCTCTGATTTGCATTAAAAGGAAAAACGAATTAATACCACGCTTCTGAGTATTTGTCTGAAAAGCATTTTAATGTAAAAACATTAAAATGGATGCTATGTAATGAGGATTTTTTTTTTATAATTCCTGAAATCAAAATGCCTGTAATGAGACAAATGCGATATTATCCGAAAGTTGAAATAATGTCATGATATTTATTTAAATCAAACTAAATAATAACAATTGAGCATACTGAAACGAAAATAAATTGAAAAGTTTCGAAAAATAGCAACACACAAATAACTGCGAGTAATATTCATCTTTTTATGATGATTAATTTTAATGCTAAATGCATTCGTTTTGACACTAAATATTTCCTCAAAAGTTTTATCTTAAGCGTATGTAAGAGTCTCAAATAAATTATAAAGTTTCGAAAAATAGCAACACACAAATAAATGCGAGTAATAATCACCTTTTTATGATGATTATTTTTAATGCTAAATTCATCCATTTTGTCACTAAATATTTCTTCAAAAGTATTCTCATAAGTGTATGTAAGCGTCTCATAAGTGTACGTAAAGATAAATTTGTCAATACAATAAATTGCATATAGGTATTTGCTAAATATACAGAGGCGTTTGAACTATGAAGATGCAGTTTCCTGTGTCAAACGAAAATAAAAACAAAATGGATTATTTCTTCAAAAGTTTTCTCATAAGTGTATGTAAAGCTAAATTTGTTGATACATTAAGTTACATGTAGGTATTTGTTAAATATATAGAGACATTTGAGCTATGAAGCTGCAGTTTCCTGTGTCAAACGTAATTGAAAACAAAATGGAGTATTTCTTCAAAAGTTTTCTCATAAGTTAATGTAAGCTTCTCATAAGTGAATGTAAAGATAAATTTGTCAGCACAATAAGGTACATATAGGTATTTGTTAAATATATAGATACGTTTGAAGACTGTGAAGTTGCAGTTTCCTGTGTCAAACGTAATTTGATAAAATGTATTATTTCTATAAAAGAATATATTTTGACAGGAACACAAAACTTCTTATTATCCTCAATAAAATGGCGGCAGCTAGTTTCAAATTAATCGACACTTCTTCAGATCCCGAGGAGTATTAGATGTGATTTTGTCTATGGACAATTCCCAAATGCCAAGATCTTCAAACTCTATCATATAAATAGGAAAGACAACAACTGATAATTCCAGGAGAACGTAGTGTGAGGCGGCGGTAGAAGAACACGGAAATCAAGGGTGAGGAATTTTATGACCACCAGTCCATACAAGAAGACACATCCTTAACGAATCAAACAATAGAGCAGAAAATTTGTTAGAAAGTTAGAATAATAGAACCAGCAAAATGGAATTACTAAATGGATCTAAGAAATAAAGAAATAAAATAAAAATTATTTGAAAAACGGAAAAAAATTGCAAAATAAGGGTATTCAATTATGTGCAAATGTATTGTAGCACGGCAGTAGATAAATATAATGCACAGGTCTCATTGACTGAATCTGAAATGTCTGTTAAATTTATTTTTAATACTGAAAAATTAAACAAAACTGCTACTTTTATTGACTTGAGTGTTTTCCGATATTTTCCCGCAATTTGTTACATTTATAATCTAAAGTTTGAAATTGTTAGATTTTTTATCTAAAGTTTTAATAATAAATAGTACTTTAAAAGGAAAATAATTTTTCCTTTATGTTTAAAAGCAAATAAACCATCACATTATACAAATGAGGAATCTTTTTGTTAAGAGTAAAAATTGTTAAATTTTACTAGTTTACATAGAACTACTCTTTTTAAGTAGTAAAAAAGACGATACCTCTCACTCGACTACTCTGTGGTAAATGGTAATATTTAAATGTCACTGAAACCTTTACGGATATTTTAGTATGACAACTCATATTCGTTGTCATACTAAAATATCCCTAATTGTCAACTCATACTCAAGCGATTTTACATTGCAAGAACACTACTTTTGTCCGGTTTTGATATAATATTTTTGAAAGCAAAAATATATGATATTTTTAAAGCAAATAAACCATCAAATCACACGAATGAGGAATTATTTTTGTTCAAAAATTGGAGGAGCAAAAATTGGTAAAATTTTACTGGTTTACATAGACCTACTCTTTTTAAGTAGTAAAAAAGACGATACCTCTCACTTTATTACTCTGTGGTAGATGGTAATATTTAAATGTCACTGAAACCTTTACGGATATTTTAGTATGACAACTCATGTGTGTTGTCATACTAAAATATCCGTAAGTGTCAACTAATATTAAAGCCCTTTTACATTGCAAGAACACTACATATGTCCGGTTTCGATTTAATATTCTTGATAGCAAATTTAGTATATAAAGTTTTCAAACAACCCTACTTTAGAAGAAATTTTTCATTTCTATATAAACTTCCAAAAATTTTTATCGAAACGCACATTAATAATAAAACAGGTAGTTTTTCTGTCATAACAGGCCTACCTCATCACTGAGATCCGAACACAAGCTAACATTAATAAAATGTCCACCGCTGCCCCTTTTTCTGGATGTAGCATGCGCTTTCGACCGAATATGGATTGATGATCTCATCCATAAGCTTATCAACTACAACTTTCCTCCCCAGCTTACCAAAATTTACTCCTCCTACTTAAGTAATCGTACCTTTCAGGTAAAAATCCATAATAATTTAATCCGACCCCTATCCCATTTTTACTGGGGTTCCTCGAGGTTCTTTTATTGGTCCAACCTTGTTTAATATTTACATTAACGACATTCCGCAGTAAATAAAGACCGAAATTGCTATTTTTGCATCCGACACAGCTATTTTTGCCTCTAATCACAATCATAAATATGCAGTCAAAGCTATTAATGACCCCGTTGCACTTAATTCCTGGCTCGTTAAATGAAAAATAAAAATTAACTCGGATAAATGCATTGCCACTATGTTCACGCATAAATTCGATAGAACCTATTCTAACTGCAATATTAAAATCGGTTCCACTATTATCCCCTGATCAAACACTGTTAAATACCCAGTATTAACCCCTGAAAATAAACTTACTTGGAAACAACATATCATTTAAAATCGTAATAAATTTCGTAATGTTGAAAGACAACTTTATCCCTTAATTGCCCGAAATAGTAAATTGAACTCTACTAACAAAATGCTCATTAATAAATCTTTCTTAAGACCCTTACTTACGTATGCTGGACCAGTTTGATCGTATGCAGTGGATTCCAACATTAAAATTATGGCTGTTGCTCAAAACATGACTATTCGTCAAATCTCTAATTACCCATGGTATTTTCGTAATGTTGATATTTATACGGAGATAAATCTCCCCACTATTCAAAATTATCTTCAAAATCTTGCTATTAATTTCCATAAAGATTTACTAAATGATCTTATAAAAAATCTTGCCGATTACGACCCTGCTGACCCAGGTAAGAAGAAACGGCCCTGTGCCATTCTTGCTCTTAACTTTTAATTGTTTGTCCTGTTCTTTGTTCGCTCAGTCTCCTTTTTACCCCATGTTTTACCTTTACTTGTACTATCGAAGCTTTTTGTTTTCCCCACTTTCTATTTTCCTTCCTACTTTCGTTTTTTACTGATCACTGAAGTTTTATGCATTGCTATATCCCTCTACAGTGGAGCGCCTGGCCCATGTACTCTAGTTACCACTACTCTTCCTGAAGTTCTGTCATAATACCTAGGATTATGAAAAATACAAAAAAAAAATATAAATTATCAGTACATCTTTTCACCTAAACATTTAGCTTCTGCTATTTAGATTCACTGTTGTGCAATAATCCTACTGAATCACTATCGGGACATTCTGATATAAGATTTGGAGTTATGACAAAGAATGTGTAATATCTTGAACTGATAAAATAAAAAAATACCTATAATCACTTCTCTTTTGAATAGAAAATGGTACCTAATCTATAAAATAATAAAGCAATTTCTCTTGGCTATGTTAATTTGCTGTGAAAAGGGAATTTTATTTTTGAATGAAAAGTTTCGAAATGTGAGATGAGAAGCAAAAACAAAAATGTTTTTTCAGTATCACAGATAAAATATTTACTTTTTTATGAACAAAACTTTTTGTAATTTTTATTTCATAAATACCAAAAGGGAATAAGCTTTTAATTAAGGAAATTTAATTTGTGGACAAATATTTTTGTGGATAAAATTTGCTTGGCAAAATTTCAGCGAATGTAAATTTAATAAAACGTAAATTTTTTACTAGTTCGAAGCATGATAATGAAGCGGTGATTTCTGAGTTATTTGAACATAATACTGGTATTTTGTTCAATAATTCGAGAAACGAATATTAGCAAAAGAAGTAGGGTAATACTAAAATAGGGTATTTGGATTTTTAGGTAAGAAAAAAAAATTATATACATTTGTTACGATTTAAAATTTAATAATGTTTCTCTTGTAGCATTTTAAATAGAGGTAGTAGGTTTCTTTGAGGTTTTATATGAGCCAAAATGTACGAAGTTCTGACTAAACAATAGAAATTTCACTCTCTTAAGTCCTGAAATGTAAGGGATGTTTCACAGAGCTAACAGTATGCTTAGTAACAAATGCTGAGACATAATCTTATCATTCACCAAATGATTGCTCTTAGAAAAAAATGCTTATAGATAATTGCTATGTGATTTAAATCATCTGATACCAATAAAATGTATCAAGAAATGAAAAATTGAGAAAATATTTTCAGCGATGATGTTGATTGTAAAAGACGAATAATATTAGTGTTTCATTAAACGTTGCAAAAAAATGGAATATACTCAATTTCTAAACTCCTTTAAATGCTAGAAAATAGCAGTAAATGTGAAAATGATGTTATCTTCTTTAATTTTGGAACAGCGCAGAAAGGAGATGAATTTATTTAAAATAAATGTTGTGATTAACATAAAAACGAAATCTTTTCTTCTGAATATTAGATTACGTGCAGCACAATATGTGAGAGATAAATCAGAAAAAATGCTTGTTTTACGGTATTTTGAACGCTCTACAATGGAAATATTTTTAAGGGACGAAAAGGCAGTTAGAAGCAATAGCTTGAAATTCTAAATTTTCTTTAAAACAAAAATTCAGAACCAAGCAGCAGCTTTAAATTTTAAAGCATTTTTGAGAGGAAAAACACTTTTTAATTTTCCAATATGAAGTAATGTTTAAACTCGTCTCAAATAAACACTTCTAATGAACTCAAAATATTATCCTAATGATTATCAAATTTTATAACAAACTATCTGTTTTAGATTACAAATTTTAATCATTAGATTTTTTATTTTCAAAAACAATTGTTTATTTACAGGGTGATTTTTTTTAAACTGACACTACTCAGAGCCATCTGTAGCCCGATATATTTGTCGGAATTCCTAAATTAATAGAGGGACTAAGGAAGACATGGGAAAGAGTTTCTGTGGGAAATAAATTAGATCCAAAAGTCGCCGGTAGGGGAAGATATGGCGCTGTTGTTGTCTGCGTACCCGAGAATTTCCATAAAAGGCAAGTAAAACATCAAAATATAAATTCCGACGGTGTAGTCGACAGCAGCGCCAGTATTTCGAGCTATAAAGATAAGGGTTGAATGCCGAAAAAGTTGTAAACAGAGAAATGAATATCAAAGACATATCACTGTAACACCACTTTATGCAGCAAATTCACTTCTCCCTCCTTTAATGTTACCACAGTCCTGGTGGACGACTCATTGCATCCTGAACACTAAGTTATCAACGGCCAAGCGTAACATGTCACCAGGAATGTTCATCAAAGTCCGGGAAATGTTCTCCTTTAGGGCCGCAAAGTTCGAGACGCCACCAAGATACACCCTAGACTTTAAATAACCTCACAGAAAAATGTCACATGGGTTAGGTCCGGTGAGCGAGGTGGCCATGCAAGTTGAAAAAAGCGACTGATGACCCTTTCTTCAGTAAAGCGAAGGCGCAAAAGATTACGCACTTTATAGACCAAAATACTGGTGCTGCTGTCGACTACATAGTCATGAATTTGCAATTTGATGTTTTACTTGCCTTTTATGCAAATTCTCGGGTGCTACGACAACAGAGAAGCCATATCTTCTCCTATTGGTGACATTTGGAACTTTTTTTTTTCACAGAAGCTCTTTCCCATGTCGTCTTTAGTCCCTCTATCAATTTTGGTGGAATTCCGGCTGATACATTGCGCTAAAGATGACTCTGAATAGTGTCAGTTTTAAAAAAATCACCCTGTACTTTAAAATCTTATTCGTGGCATATTAGCTATAGGGTATACTTTAAGAAGTTTATTTTCCTTTTAAGTTTAAAATATGTTGAATTGGTTACCTATTTGAGGCAAGGCAACCAATGATCCATGGTATTGTTTTAAAGATAGATCCCTATTATCAAAAATTTTATTAATATCAGAGAAAATATATAATGTCACAATTAACATTTAAAAGTAATGTTTTAGAATTTACTATCATAACTGCTGGTCTGTAGTACATGAAATTAAGACGATTTCCTCTCTTTAAAGGACGATGGCCAACTGGCTACGGGTCTGGCATTTTGTCCAGGGCATGCGAGTTTGAGTCCCACAGTTGCCATGGTCTTTCTAACCTTTCGGAATCGGCTTTAAACTGAGGGTCCCGTTTTAATAAGCGGGTACTGAACCAACGAGCCAACATTCTCTTAAAATTTGAAGAAAAACCCTTAGAAACAGCAACGATATGATTTTTTTTCTAATCTTTTATATTATATAATTTTTTAAATGAACTATTTTTCCAATGAAGCAGGTAGCTTTCTTGAGGATATCTTATAAAAACCGTGACACTTGTTTGCTATTTCATTAAGGGAGTATTCAGTGGGTGAACCATCTCAGTACAGAGAGCACAGAAACATCTTCGCATTGATAAGGAATCAAACCCAAGCCCATTCAGTATCTGATTCATCTGATATTTTTAAAATTTAAAAAAATCTTTAAATTGCTCTTCTGTTATACTCGAAATGGAGGCAATTTACTTCTTGTACATTTCAATGCATTAACTTTTGTAAACAAGAAATCTCTTCAGAGTTCAAACCGAAATTTCACAGTTGACGTCCTTTAAAGTTGAAATATTTTGATCATATATGGGGAATTCAAATTGAAAATTTTCAATTGTAACTTTTTAATCGGACCTCTTAATTTCATACTGAACACCGCAATCCGTACGGCTACACCTGCACCTCAATTTAAAGCAGTTTAAATGTATTATAAGTTGTTGTTTCTGGCGCAGCTAGCAATTTGTCTATTGAGACAAAGTCCAACCACACCGCGATTAGCCCAACCACACCGCAGATTTATTCGCTTATTCATGATGGGGGCACCATATAGGTGAGCTAACATAACTCCATAAACATAGCCTTGTCCTCGGACAAGCTGGAATCCACCCCACAACCTGCGATAGACGCATGCAGAGAGCGCCCGCGGGCCAAACCACTGATAGTGGACCCCTTTGGGGTCGATGGAAGATTAATAAGGCTCTGTAGTATTCCAGGGGTCTATCGGTGGACTATGATGAATTTTTGATTTAAAATTTATCTTTTTAGGAATGTAATTATTAGGTAATAATATCCGTTTTAATAAATACTTATAAATACAGATTTGCATAGGGATGAGTGATCCACGCATCTAAAGTAAAATGTCATGACGCTTTTGTTTATGTCTCAAATGATGCCGTCAGCTTTTATTTGTGTACTAGCATTAGGCAGAACTGGGGATATCCACTGGACCTTAAACAGCACGTAGGTCATCCCGATGCAGCCAATCAGAAGTTTCGTTTTTCTCTTGGCGATATTTGTGCAATTACAATCTGAGTTTCTGAAATCATGTTTGTAGTTGTGAAATTAAAAATGAAAATAGTACAAAAATAATAGAACATAAACCTAATGAACCACTTTTTAAATGTTTTTTTTTCATATTCTTAGTCAAGTTGTTATCGTTAAATGTTTTATGTGCAATTATTAGTATTATACAGAGGCTGTTCGCACATTTTTTAGACGTGTTTGGTAAGCGGTAATAAAAAATAATTTCCTGCAAAAGAAATAATTGCAACTGTACTATGTTTTTAAAAGTCAAAATTATCATCAGCGGCTTGAAAGTTTTTTTAATTCAAAATGGCGTTTTTAACAAAGCAGTGGTTCGAAGGCTACATTTATGCTCTTTCCGAAGAAAAATATGCATACTCCGTTATCCAAAAACGATGTGAGAGTCATGGTTTTGTGATATATAAAGCGTCGATAGGTAATATCGTCAACAAGAAAGGAAAAAAACTTCAAATTGGAGCCTCAAGTGGGTCAAAAATTCCAAACAAGTATCCAAGGAAAAAACGGACATCTTCGACTATTGCAAAGGTGCGTTGTTTAATGTTAAAAGAAAATCCCCCCAGTCAAAGGACAGTTGCAAAATCGTTAAAATGCTCGGTGTCCACTGTAAACAAAATGATAAACGTTGATTTAAATCTTAAGAAAGCGAAAAAAACGCAATGTGCATCGTCTTCTTCCAAATCATATCGCTGAACGCAGGACACGCTGCAGAATTCTATATGAGAAACACTTATCCAAAGAAAAATGGAAAACAAGTGTCACAATAGATGAATCATGAGTGTATTTAAATGATTGCAACAAAAAAAGAGCTATTTATTATCATAAAAGGGGAGAAAAAAATTTAAGTACATGGTTCAAAGAATCGAAAGAAAGTTTTTCTAAGGGATTCATGATTGTTGCTGTTTTTTCTTATGATGGCAAGTTAAAAATAAAGAGAGTGGAAAAAAATGTCAAGATTAACTCCAAATACTATCAGGAACATATTTTATCGCGAATTTTTCTGAAAGAAATACCATCGCTTTACCACAGTGCCATCAATCTGTGAGACTCCATCACGACAAAGCTAGCAGTCACACATCAAAATCCACTGTAAATTTCCTAAAAGAAATGGAACAAAAAACTGGTATCAAGGCCATACCCTTCACTGATATCCCTACTAAATCTCCCGATGTATCACCTATGGATTTTTGTGCTTTCGGACTTTTAAAATCTGCATTATCCAAACGTCGTCCCAAAACCCTTACAGGACTCTGGAAAGCTGTTCAGGAGGAATGGGATAGAATACCTCTTCTGACACTTCAAAAGGCATTATTATCCTGGAAATTGCGGTGTCGAAAGATAGTTCAGAATAAGGGATGTCAAATAGAACATTTAAAACATAAGAATTTTATGTAATTTAGTTTTGTGAATACAATATACATCGTCTAAAAAATGTGTGAACAGCCTCTGTAATTATGTTGTATAATGAATATTATAGAGAAAAATGTGAGGGGGTCGATGAAGAAAATAAATTTTTTAAAAGGGGTCTATGTAGGAAAAAGGTTGGGAACCCCTTATCTAGTGTCTTACCTTTTTGTACATCATAACATATCGTCAATGTCCTACTTAAAAATAAATTATCCCACGTAAAAATAAATGTATAATACGATCACATAAAATGTTAACTCTGCCGAAAACAATTTATCTCTCAAACTATATTTTTGCATAAATACAGGAATGAATCTTAAAATTTAAATTTTAGAAAATAACATTTTTGACTTTTAACCTGATTAAAATAGAGAATCCTTTGCTGCAGCGAGTTTAAAAAAAATCTTTGTTTCGTAATCACACGCCCCTTTTGACTCAACTGTATTGATTTTTTTGCGGAAAAACATGTCCAAAATTCAGTCTATCTCTGGAGGACTTGGGTAGATTATTTCCTTTCTTTCACGTTTTTTGGTATAGTAAATGAGGTAACATTATTTCATATTGAGCTGAAAAGAATTGGGATGATAGGGGAGCGAATTTTTCCCTCGCTTTCCTATCTATTATAGAACACAATATGACCACAGATGAGGAGTAATTGAAAATAATTTTTTCCCCAATGGAACTCGTTTTGATCAATAACCCATTCCGGACTGAAATAAAATCTCTGGAGGTGTGTATTATAGGCCAGATATTTCTTTCGTTTCGGAAATTCAATTATGGCGCGGTCATACAGTTTGCCGGTAACTATCCGGAGAAGTTTCATAATGTGAAACTCTCTCCATGTATATTTATTTTTGGGGAGAGAGTATGAAATATTGGAAAATCTAGTTATGGGAGACATTTTATCCCATGTTTGAGGACATTTATTTGTAGAATTTGTAGCATTTAATAAGTATTCATGCTATTCGGCTGGGACTTAATCATGAGTTATGATGTGAGGGAATGTCAGTTATCTTTTGTTTTTCTTTTTTTTTTTTTTTTTGTCTCGTTGCAATGTAACTCACGTTGCGAATAATGCAGAAGAGTAAACTGAAAGGGAAGAGATTTATATATATATATATATATATATATATATATATATATATATATATATATATATATATATATATATATATATATATATATATATATATATATATATATATATATATATATATATATATATATATATATATATATATGTATATATATGTATATATATATATGTATATATATATGTTATATGACCAGGCCAAATATATTGGTATACCTCATTAATTTCTTGACATCAGGCATGTTTACTGATTTATCTGATTTCATGAATTGATCTCATTTATTGAAAACACACAAATATTAATATTTTGATTTTGTATAACTTTTACAACCGAATTTGTGTTTAATTTATTAAGCCTGATACATATATGTATGAATCTCTTATTAAATACACTTCTCTTTCGCACTGACGTTAATATGTTGATACCGTGACAAAACAAAAAATGATTTCTCCAAAACATCCTTGTCTGTGAAAACTTATATACTTAATAAGCTAGTAGACGTACTTGTTAAATTTTCAAAACTTTAAACTTCTTAAACTTTCATTGATTTTTAGAATAAATCATTAAAACTAATGGTAAACTTACGTAAAGTAAAGACACTACTGTATATTCTGCGTGATATCCAGTTAGTTAACCCTTGGGAAGAAGATCTGAACAAGCTTTTCACAGTGACTAGTGTCTGAGTATCAGGTCTCAAGAACTCTGACCTGCCAGGTTGTCATTTAAGTACAATACACAGCATGAAATGTCGTAAACGACAGCTTCCCATATCATTATACCAAGCGGGATCATCACTGACTTCTCTGTTGTTGTTGTTGTTGTTGTTTCTAATCCTCTGACATCCGAAAATAAATTCAGATGAGATCCATGAGGTTGTTTACTCTGGCAAAATCAAGTTGACTGAATTCTCGGTGAACTGGTATTGTATCACTTCTAAACGAGGAAACAATAACCACCTCTTCTGAGAGGTAATTGGGATTTATTGTTAAAAACTTTGGAGCTACTCGTATTGCAAAGCTCTCAATATGGAACTGCTGATGGTCAGACATCAATGGTTGACGCCATAACAGCTGGTTGCTCTCATAGCCCAGCCTATGTTAGCCATCCAGCAATGACCCTGTCATTAAATGATATCTTCCAGCCTCTATGAGCTCCATGCCTGCAAAAATTTTCAACTTTAACACCATTAAAGCATACTTCTCAATATTCAGTTTCAATATCCAACGTTCTTTAAGTGAAAAAGGGGGCTACTTATAATTGCCCCCCCCCTCAATCATTTGCAATGATTGAGGAGCGTATCTTCCATATCCATATTTATTTGCTGTGATAGTTCATTAGTGAAATTTTTCATTGATTTGCATGCTGTGATGGAAAATATTTCCCATCCGATTCATGGCAACTGAGGATTTTTGTAATTGTTAGGGTTCTGAAATAACACGAACATAGCTCTTCAAAAATATGATCTATATACGCCAAGCGTAAAAATATTGCAACTTCCCGCCCTTTGTACACAAATGTACAGTCGCCTAGCTTGTTTTTTTTTGTGTGTGCAGGGCAGCCCAGAGGGGGGGGGGGGGCAACTGGGGTAATTTTCCCCAGGCCCCCAACTGCCGGAGGGGCCCCCAAAAAATTTTACAAATTTTATTTATTAGATTTCCTCAGAAAATATAACAAGAGAGCAGTGGAATGAAATATAATAATTATGTTAATCATTCATGCAATAAAATTTTAAGTATGAGTAACTTAATCTGGATACGTGTTTTCGTCTCTTTCCATTTTTTATTTTTCTTGGGGCCCCCAACAGAAGTTTGCCCCAGGCTCCATAAAGTCTCTGGGCGGCCCTGTGTGTGTGAAAAGGGTTCATTTATATGTCCACGTTTAAAAACATGTCTAATGCTTTAAGAGGTTTAATGCTTCTAGAGGTTTAAGTACAACATTCCTAGGTGTATCTTAACTGGCAGTGACAGAAGTTTCACCGCAAAATAATATTTAGTTTTTAATCAGAAAAGAGACTTTTAAATACTAAAATTTTTAGTCTTATATTCATGACTGAAAGTATGCTAATATCCAATTATACGTAACATTTAGTAAATCCCAGTAAAAAGTTTGAAATACCTTTACAAGAGTTACGAAATTTCAGTGCGCAAAGTATGCAGTAAATTATACATTAAAACAATGTTGAGAAAAATGCAAAGCAGAATGACAAAGATTCTTAAAATCTGTAATAAAAACAAAACGGTGGTTGCTAGTTTCGATCTAATTAGTAATTCGTTGTCAGGCCGAAGAACATTAGGTGGGATTGTCTCTGCGGATAATTATGTTGTTGTTGTTGCTAATGCCCCCTGCTTGGAGGTTCCATTCACCAGGTCCTAATAGGCTATTGGGCGGAAAGGGGCGGCTCCTGTTTTCGATTAGCACAAGGGTCGGAGTCCGACTTGGCTAAATGATCTGTCCCATAATTTTGAACCGAATCAAGTGACGAGACCGGAACACTTGACCACGCACTTCCAGAGGTAAATTTGAGAACTAGGAGGACATTGCACCCACGACCTATTTTACATGCCCCGGTCACCATTAGTGAACACCAGTGGATTTGCAGCAACGAGCGTCGAACCAGGGACGTTCAGATCACTGGCCCGCCGCTCTTGCCAACTGCGCCACTGCGCCCGTCAGTAATTATTATTATGAAAAGTTAACTTTAGCGTGTGGGTAGGAAAAATAGAAAATTTAGGTTTGATAGAAAATATCACACAGTATGCCCCTCCACCTGATGATAAACTACAAATTAGTTAGAAACTAGTTGCCATCCCTTTATTTTTATTAAGGATTTTATGAAGCTGTATGTTCCTGCTATGCTGAAATTGTTAACAATAAATAAAAATTTCGTATTACATAAGATTAAACTAAGCTATTCGTTTAAGGGTATTTTTTAGATTTTCAGTTTCACTTAGAACAGTTAAATCTTAAATTTTATTTGATTCGGTAAAGGGAACATTGATGTAATAAAAGCAAGACCTAAAATTTAAGAATTTACTATAATGCGAATATTATGATAGGAATATTTTAAATACTTTGTCCGTGTTCACTAACGATGGCCGGGGCATGTAAAATAGGGCGGGGCTACAATGTCCTCCAAGTTCTCAAATTTACCTCTGGAGGTGCGGGGTCAAGTGTTCCGGTCTCGTCACTTGACTCGGTTCAAAATTACGGGACCGGTCATTTAGCCAAGTTGGACTCCAACCCATATGGTGCTAATTCAAAACAGTAGCCGCATCTTCATTGCCCATAGCCTTCGGTACTTGATCTGATGCTACTGTCGGTCAAGGGGCATCACCAACAAGAACAGCAAAATACTTTGCTATGTAATATGACAGGAATATTTAAAATTTGTAAAGGATTATTTTCAAATGTATGAAATTTGTTTAATTAGTGAAGTATACCAAAGCCCCATTTAATAGTAGCCTATTCATTCAACCAAAAAATTACAGCCTTTAACATCTATTCAAATCACATTGATAGCAATGCTGAAGATGGTGAAATAAAAACTTTCATTTATTGATTAGTTTATATTGATTATGTTTAATTGATCTATGGTACTTAACTAGAAAGACTGCCATTTGAAAATAAGCACAGCACACATACAAGTGAAGAAAATATCCCTGGATCTAAGCACTTTTCGTCTCGAGATTTTAAGCTATGCCAGTAAAATCGACATGTAAATTCCAGTATACGACTTAGCTCTTATAATTCATTTTGCTTTTAATTCTGTATAACTTCATAAAACATGCAATTCAACTCGTAATCGCCACACTTTAATTCCTTTATAGTCACTGTCATCAGAAAAGGATGCTCGCAAAAGAATGAAAATCTGACATGAGTGTTACATCATCAATATAATAAGTATCTCTAACTCTCTTGAATATACATTTGTTTCTGGAATGAAGTGTTTTTATTGCCACACTAAATGTATCAAGTAAAATGCCGAATGAAGGTTCTAATTGTTTAAAAATTAATAATTCAGTTATGTTTTCAATGATGTCAATAACCTATCTTTTAGATTTTCTGAAAAAAAAGTTTCGGCTTTCATTTTTAAAAACTCGAATTGACATTAATTGCCACTATTTCGTTTCGGTCAGGTAAATTGATGAATATAAGTGTTAGACATGAATTTAGAGTGAAGATTACAAGAACATACAAAGATGTGAGAGAGTATGTAAATTGGTGAATATTAGTTTAATCCATGGTGTATTGGTGAATATTAGTTTAATCCATGGTGTATTGGTGAATATAAGGATAAGCATCAGTAAATTGATAAATATAACCATAAAATAGAAGATTTCAGAGTGAAGATTACAAGCATGCTCAAAGATGTGAAAGAGGAATTCTATTAACAAGCCGTGAATCCATTTTTGAATTCAAAATCTACGTCTAGATTTTCTCATTTTCTAAAACAAAAAGGATTTGCCTGACAGTAACCCCTAATTAACAGCGATTTCATATTTTTGCTTCATTTTGCACTAAATATTTGAATGTTTTCCAATTTCATTGGTAAGCAGGCAAGTAAATCTTTTATACTTTAATCAATTTCAGTCTACGTTATGCAGGATGTAATTATTCAGTCCGTTTACGTAAAAATTTCGTTAGTAATTTCTTTTTTTCTTCGATTAAATGAATATCTTCGACACGTCGATGTTCAGTTGAGAATGTTGGACAGTAAATGATGTTAACAATCCCAAACGATCTATATTTTTTTTGTTATTATATTGATATAACTGCAGTCGTGCTCATTTGTTCTGTGTTGTCAAATTCATTTCCAAATTAACTCGGAGGCCTCCTGAAATAGAATGCGACATACACCAGACACAAAAGTTCGTTTAAACAATTTACTGATTCTGAGCGGTATTTTCCGTGTATTTAAGATGAAAAATGATGCTGATTAAAACTGGAATGCGTCCAGATCTAAAGTCATTTGACAGAAAATATCTGATATTTCTAATTATTAATTTAACTGCACTATTTTCATTAATAATGGAATGTAAGACAACAGGAATTAAAAGATATTTTGAATCTTGGAAAGCCGTGGAAACAAGCGATCGATGGTTTGCAACAGCTTTAATTCTTGTTTTCATCTGTTTACGTAGAGCTGCATAATATTAAGTTTAAAAGATTCTGATAGTACTAACTATTCAACCATGTTTACATGCCATTAGTTAGGCATGTAAAGATGTCTTCAAAGGAAATAGGTTGTATTCATAGAAAATGCTACTATGATTAACTCTAGGACAATCATTATTTACCGATTATTTATTATTAATTTTATTTATTACTAGTGGCCCGTCCCGACTTTGTCCGGGTTGAACAAAATATTATACCAATAAATTTCCAGTTGATAGCCAATAAATTGTAAATCTTTTTTTACCTTAAAAATAACCTTAATAATACCTTAAATTAATATTACGTTAGTTAATAATTAAAGTTATTTTTTAAAAGAAAAAGGCATGCCGGAGAACGGCTAGATACGAACCGCTAACGTCAGAACAGAAGCCCACCGCGATAGCACGACGCTAAGGATCGTTGGAGTCTTCGGCACAAAAAAAATGGTAGAGGACAGTAGCGGAAACAATGGAGATTGTTAGGATTAAGCCCTTTACTTTATTTCTACTGATCAGATATACATAATATATAGCCTATGTCCATCTGGAATAATGTACCTTTCAAACAGTGAAAGAATTTTTCAAATAGGTACAGTGGTTCTGGAGATTACCCTACACGTACAAAATAGCTCTCTATTTATATATAACTATAGATGATCAGATATATATAATATATAGCCTATGGCCATCTGGAATAATGTACCTTTCAAACAGTAAAAGAATTTTTCAAATAGGTGCAGTGGTTCTGGAGATTACCCTCCACGTACAAAATCGCTCTCTCTTTATATATAACTATAGATGATCAGATATATATATAATATATATCCTATGTCATCACGAATAATGTACCTTTCAAACAGTGAAAGAATTTTTCAAATAGGTACAGTGGTTCTGGAGATTATCTTCCACGTACAAAATCGCTCTCTCTTTATATATAACTATAGATTAATTTTATCTGCGATTTTTTATTTATATACTTTTTTCCATATATATATATATATATATATATATATATATATATATATATATATATATATATATCTACACAAAAAAAAGGACATAAAATGAAAAATCACAGATAAAATTTTTAAATGTTTATTTTTTTTAAATGCTAACATTACGCAATGGATACTTTTTTTTCGTGTCTTAATTCGTTTACTTTCTCTTGATCTTTTTAAATACCTTTTTCTTAATCTTTTTAAATACCTATTTTTCAATCTTTCTGAATACTTTTTCTAAATCTTATGAGCAAATTTTTCTTATCAGATAAGAATCCTTTCGTTACCTATATTTTCTACTCAGATTTCAGAATTTTCTCTAATAATCTTCAACTCATTTATCAGTAAATAAGTCCAATTTCGGCACTCGAAAAAGTGAAATATCTGTATTGCTAAGCATCGTGGTATAGATGTCCAGACAATTGTCCTGCCCACCTTGATAGAAATTACCAAATATTAATAACTGTAATGATTATTATACGTAGAGGATGAATGCATCTAGATCATGCAAAATACCTTATTGTATCTAACCTGGAAATTTTTTTAGCTGTTTCTTTACAATAATATCTTTCATCAGAATAAATTGAAAAGATAAACAATATTTTCACTCGCCTTCATGTATACTTAACAAATGAGATTCAATCTAATATATAAAAATGAATGTTTGTATCTCTGTAATTGTATAGAAATCCACAGTTTAGGAGCAACGATCGTGAAATTTTACATACAGGCGTCTTTAAAAACAGCCGAGGGTCTGAAGAACTTCAAAAATCGAAATTAATTACCGTTGATTTTTAATTAATAAAAAACCAAGAATTTTGAAACTAAATGTAAGCTGTTACACTTTGTGGAATCACCCCTCTGAATATGGCGTCCGCGTTAGGGTTAGCTGGCAAACAGCGAGCGAAAAGATAAAAATAAATAAAATCAAAAAGTTTCAAGTTATATATTAAACCAGAATAATAAATGAAAATAATAATCTTTCAAGTCAGATTTTATACTCTAAAATAAATCGGATCCAACGGCATATTGACACTACCACACGGGATGGAAAATTCGAATCAACCACGCTAAGTGTCACGAGATCTTTTTTAAACGCTACTACAACCCCCCTCACTTATGTCTTTGTGTCTATTGAAGAGTTGAAGACTAAGCTTCTATCCTGCTAACTTATTTCTGACTTAAAACTCCTCTCACTCCATAAATACATGTATATTCACCAACCCATAGCAACTTTCCAGTAAACTTAGTCAAATATTTTCCTCTTTACGCAACAAAGTAGCATGTCATTGTGGCGCATTCAGTAAAAGCGTTCATTTACCACGCTACACGCCGCGGGTTCAAATACGGATCGTTCACATTTTGCTAAACCTGTATTTTCAGCTTTTTTATAGAGGCTTTTTTATTTCACCTTTTATTTTATTATTTTTTAAATTATTATTATTATTATTATTATTTATTTATTATTTTTTTTATTATTTTTAAAAATTATTAATAATATGAAAAAAAAATTTTAAAAAAATAATGTGTATAACATTTCGTATACTTTTTTTTCTATGTTATTTATACTGTGTTTAGTTTTTTAATGGATTTTGGTAGGTTTATTATAAATTTATATATTTTATGTTTTACTTTTCAGGATTTTTTGTCCAATGATAAAGGCTAAATCTTTTCTATGTTATTTATACTGTATTTAGTTTTTAAATTGATTTTGGTTAACAAACATTCGACAATTTGACATTTTTACTTTTCAGCTTTACTTTTCAAAATTCTTTACTTTCCTAAAGACAATTTGACATTTTTCCTTTTCAGCTTTTACTGGTTTATTATAAATGTATGTATTTTATGCTTTACTTTTCAGGGTTTTTTTGCTCCAATGATGAAACGCTAAATCTAGCTGAATTCTGAAGAAATTATTGTAAATTTATGGTTTTTTATGTTGGGTTTTCTTTTTATTCATGCGTATAACATTTGACATGCTTTTTATTCTATGTTATTTATACTGTACTTAGTTTTTAAATTGATTTTGGTTAACAAACATTCTTAAAATCCCGGGCAACGCCGGATAAATTATCACCTGTGTAGGTTGATAATTTATAAATTTTAAAACTGTTACCACATGTATATTTACAGATCCACAAGAACTTTCCAATATTTTCAATTAATAAATAACCAACAACTTTTTCTCGATTCACAGGTGTTCAGTAGATGGCGCCACTATTTTAAATTTTAGTATTCTAACCATAAGACAAAAAAATATATTTTTTTAAAAATCGTAAGGGATATTTTTATAGACAAAATAATGTAGAAGAAAATATTGAAATTAAATCTAATAGGACATACTAAAGAATATAGTACAGTTTGAGGAACATATCTTTTACTGTATTTTAATATTTTTTGGATAATGTCCAATCGTTTGCCGCATTAGCAAGAAAAAAAAAATATTTTTTTTTGTCTATTTCGTTGTTACGTGACGATAAATTTATTTAAAGTACCAGATAAAGATCACATGATCAGCGTTTAATAAATTAAATTGTGAAGATTAATCTTTAAAAATTCACCAAAAATTAGAAAATGGAGGTAAAGATTCGAAAAGAATTTCATTTTAAAGGAATTTTTATGATCTTTTTCGTGATATAAATTTTACAACCGTCAAATTATTATTTTAAATGCAAACTTGAAAAAAGTTACAAAAACAGATTAAAAATTTAATTTTAAAAAAATCTAAGAAATTTTTTTCAAAAATCTTTATTAGTGCACCCCTACATTATAAGAAGAATCGCCATGCAAAATTTCAGTCCTTTAGGTTCAGCGGTTTGGTCTGTACTTTGTATGTCAGTCAGTCAATCAGTCAGTTAGTCAGTTACGGAACTGTTTTATATATATAGATTTTTATTACTATTTTTATATCGTAACGTTTACTTCATGCGTACACATTATTTTCCTATGCTTATTTTTATTATCTTTATAATAAGCGTAATTTTTATGATTTTAAACAACAATCGTTTTTAACTGGCATTCAATTGGCTGTTAAAACTTTATATTTACACCCTATTTAAAAGAAGTAGGGTGTAAATTGTAGGGTGGAAAGTTGGTAAAATCAAAATTTTGTGCAATGTATTTAATTTCTCGATTAAAAGTAGTTTTTTTCTAAAAATTAATTTATTTCGCTTGAAAAGCTAAATATTTTATGCACGCGGTTTATATTATTATTACTATCTTTATATCGTAACGTTAACTTCATGCGCGAGCATTATTTTTTTATGCTTTTTTTATTATTATCTTTATAATAGCTTTATTTTCATATGGTTTTAAACAACTATCGTTTTTATTCATATTATGTTGGTTTTTTATTAATTAAAAATTAAGGGTAATTAATTTCGATTCCGGAAGTTCTTATTATCTTTATTTTCATATGCTTTTTCATTTACGAATTATTCAAATGTTGGTTAAAAAACTTTTGCGTAATTTATATATTTGTGTGTGTTTAATTATTGAAATTAATAAATTTATATTTCTGGAGAGGATGTTTCAGTTTTTAGTGGTACTATGATGAAAGGCTGAATATACCAAAATTCTGAGGAGTTTATTATGGAGAGAAAAGAAATTTAATATGTAGAGGATGTTTATAGGAGTTAAATGTGGAGAGGAGTTGAATGGTTTGCAGCCCTCAATCAAACACTTCATTTTTTAAGAGGCAACGCTGCAGTCATATCATTGTTCTATTGGAAATTTCTGCTGAACCTGTAATTGCAGCTTCTTTTTTTTACCCCAATGATGAAAGGCTGATTCTAGCTGAATTCTGAGGAGTTTATTATAAATTTGTATATTTATAGATTTCACAAGGATTTTTTCTGTTATTTATACTGTGCTTAGTTTTAAATTAATTTTGGTTAACAAACATTAGGGAATTTGACATTTTTACTTTTCAGATTTTAGTATTACAATGATGAAAGGCTAAAAATCTGAGACGTGTATAACATTTCACATATATTTTTTGTTATTTATACTGTGTTAATTTTTAAATTGATTTTGGTTAACAACAAACATTCTTAAAATCCCGGGCATCGCCGGGTACTTCAGCTAGTTTTAAATAAATTGATGTTTAAATTTTATAATTTTTTATTTATTTACTTATTTATAAGTCTAATGCTGATTAACTTGTCGTTAGACATTCACCTTTGGTATTCACCGCTATTTTACTGGCTACATTATTATGGGAGCACCATACAGGTGAGCCTGCTTTGATCCCTATGAGGGGTACGACATGGAAACGACCGAGCCATATTCGGGATTTGAACCCAAGATCACTGCGTGACAGCTCAGAACGCTAACCACTACAGCATCCACTTATTTTAAAAAGCCCCATCAGCCCGAAGAAATCCTTTCTGGTTATGACTAAGGATTGAGTTTTCTTCGACCCAGTGAGGATTCGTCGCGCTAGGCACCCTGTGAAGGTTTTGGTGATCTTGCATCCTAGTGCGATCGGCCTCCAGTCAGCTGGATAAATAAATCTCGTGTAACTTTAAGTTGTTTGAACGCTTAGGGAAATCTGAAAACTTGAAGACCTACCTGAACTGAACACGCCCCAATTCTCTTCTGGGCTAGTCAATCTGTCTTTGTCACCTCTTAGGCCTTTTCATGTTAAATTATAGCTACCACTTTTATTTTTCAGAAATTTTTAAAAACAGTTGATATACAGGGTGTCCATAATTAAAGTCCCACTTTCAAAAGGCTGCAATAAAAGAACCACCGATCAGAATGACTTCAAATTTGAACTGAATATATTGGAAGAAGGGGGTTAATAATGTTCTAACTGTTATGCTCAGTTCTACTAAAAGACGCAAAGTAAATGATTCTGATTCTTGCACGCCTAACGTGCCAACTTCTAACAAGTTTGATATTCTCGATACTGTAGGATCTCAAAAGGATTTTCCCGCCACCCAACCGCTTGTGGCGCCAACAACTGAAACAGTGGTTACTTCCAATCAGGAATTAGTTGATGAAACTCAGTCTAAAACTAGACCTTACAAAACTCATACCTTTTTAGAGATAAATATTAACTGGAGTACCATGCTCCAAAATATCTAAGAAATTGCCACAGAAGTTGATGTCGCACATTCAGGCACTCTCATAAGAATAAATATTAGTAATGTTGGCTCTATCCGAGTCATTCAAAAATATCTTGATAACCTTAAAATTACCTTTCGGACTATGAATCCAAGATCCGTACGTCCAAGAAAATTTTTAATCAGGGGCCTTTGCCTCCTGCACTTCTACCGCTGACATTGAGAACGACATGAGAGAGGTCGGTTTACAACCCATTAATTTTGCCTACCTTACAAGAAGAAAATATAAAAAACCTATGCCTCTTTTTGTTGTTTCTATTGGGCCTTCTTCTAACATTGACAATTTTAATAAAATTAATACTATAAATTAATTCACTCTGCGTGACATTTGAACCCTTTAAGAAATCTGGTGTTAGACATTGCTACAGGTGCTAAATGTTTGGTTATTCCTCCCTCACCTGTAAGCTTTCACCCAGGTGCGTTAAATACGGAGACGGTCGCTGAGGGTCACTCCAGTAATGAGTGCACCCTCAACAAATATGATGCCGGTACTAAATGTGCTAATTGTAAAAGCAATCACACCGCCAATTACGGCGGTTGGCCCCTAAATCCGAAAAATCAGGAAAAATCAACCATGAAAATTATCCCAAATATGGCCACGAATTCAAAGACTGCCCCTAAGGATATTTCGAAAAATATTAGGAAAGAAAAATTTCTACCCTCCAAACCCCCCTAAAACTGCAGCCTGGAAAGTGCCTCTTAACACTAAAAAATTGATTTCTTCCGAAAAAAGCAGTACAGGTAACCCTCCTATAACACGGTAGATAGGTTCCTAGAAAATGCCGTGTTATGTGAAACAGTGTTATATGAGACCCAGAGACAGTTCAAAGAAGGGGGGTTACATTCTGAAAACTTATTAAAAACAAACATTTGTTTGAAATTCCATATAAGCAAATTAATTTTTATTAAAAATATTAATGTATGTATAACACAAAACTAAAAGAAATAAAACATATTATTTTTATTTAATGCGACATTAATTTAATAAATTTTTTCCTCATCACTGCTCAGTACAATCAAACGAGAACGTCTTTTTGATTGAACGATATCAGCTTCACTTTCAGAAATTTTTTCTTCATTTAGATTTTTTTGCACCTTTTATCCTCTTTAAAAATCTGTAAATTTGGTTTATTTGCTGGTTCTCACAAGGTCTTTGTAGATTCACGGTATGGAGATAGACAATTTTGCAACTCCCTTTTGAAATTTCGGCTTCTTTCAGCGGAAGGGTCAGCATTCAGGAAAAATAATTCAAGATTTTCAGCTAAGCTTTGACCTTCTTGTAATTTTATAGTTATAAATGAATAAATTATAATTTGTTTGTACATTTTCATCTAAAGCTACTATAGTTCATTATTCCTTCCTGTCATTAGCTTAAGATAACTTAGTTTGTAAATGTGTTAAACAAAAATCGTGTTATCTATCCTAATAATAGCCCAGTTCTGTACCTCTATCTGGAACGCTTCCGGGGCGACCGCTTCATACAAATATTAGACTATGGCATCCATTTTGTTTTATGAGTTAGGCTTAACAAGTGAAAAGTAAAGTTAAAAAAGATTATTTGCTATCTAAACCCAAATAATTTATTAGAAACAACGTAATATAGACACAAAGCGACTTTATTTCGATTTTTAAACCGCTGTAATAAACGGTTATGACAATTTCAAAACAGCTCGTGAACGTTTAAAACCGTTCACAGCATAAAATATCCTTTCATTCTAACGCATTTTCGTTGGGAAAATCATATTCATTAGAAAATTATCTCTTTTTTCCACCTTATGCGTTATCATAGTGTTTCATTTAAATTAATAAGAAGTAATCATTTTATATACTCAGAACTTGAAAATGTAAAAACGAGTGAGTCATTCATTCACCGTGATTCATTCATCGTCGCTAATTTAAGAAAAATTGAATTGGAGAATCTTTATCACAGTAAAACAGTTTTTATTACATTGTTTTTAATATATATATTTATATTTTAACCATATAATATATATTTTAACCAGATATTACAATAATGTCAAATTTAGTATTTTCGGAAAGTTGCAAACTCGACGCATGCGTAGTGATATGTTCAAAACCGTCTGCTTTCAAAGCGTGCTTTTCAAAGCAAATACCTAACATAACCGCAACATTTTCTTAAATTTTAAAAGTGTTTAATTGAATATTTCTAAATTTCCAACACACGTGACTTTCATGTGCTCACATGTGGCTTTCATGTGACTTTACGTATAGCATTCTATTACGATGAAAATGTTTTTCATTTCTGTTTATTATTGTATTTTTAATATTACTTTCAATATATATATATATATATATATATATATATATTAGACAAAGTTGTAAGTGAAAACCCAGTATAAGCCATAAACCACTACAGCCAGGAACGAAACACATGAAAAGATAAGTGAAAAATATGAATAGATATGTGAATAATAGGTTTTAGACAGTATCTTTTCATCAGCGGTGCCGATACTGTCTAAAATCCAATGGATTGTTTCTAATAAGTATGATCTGAGCATACTTATACACCTTACGGTGTCTAAGTATGATAAACATACTTAGACACCGTACAATCCATATGAAACAGAAGAAGGAATAATCAGTGGCTTTATCATAGATCATCAAACTCGGCGACAGACAAAGCGAAAGTTAAGTTAATAGACCGCTGAAAGAAGACTGACGTCACAAACATTACAACCATGGATACAATGGAATCACTTTAGCAGACTTACTTAGGATCCTGTTTTATAGGACAAAATAACCTAAGTTAACTTAGACATTTATTTTGACTAAGAGTTATTTATTATTTTAATTACTCTAGTTTTTATTTACTTTTTAGTGGTTATTTACTAACTTTAATCATTTAGTTTTGTTTTACTAATTATTAGCAACAGAACATGCTATTCATTAAATCTAAAACAACCAATTATGTGCTTGGAAAGACTATCAGGGTAATAATTACGTTTTAGCACTACTAACAAATCTTTTATATGCTTAAGTCTATTGTCCTTAGAACATAGCCTATTTATCCTTACTAGTTGATTAACAATAATATTATTAAATACAGATTTATGTAAGCAAGTTAAGTAACTTTGATATTTTACTATATTAAATTAATATTCTGATCTTTTATCATAAAGATCAAAAGTAAAATTACTATGAGAATTTATTTTTATGTTTATATCTAAGAAGTTTACATTAAGTTTTTCTTGGCTACATTGTGCTAGTTCTAGATTAGGAGGGTAAAAATTTAGAGCTATATTATTATTACTATTATTAATAACAATTATGTCATCAATATATCTAAATATTTGGTAATTGTCATTAACAATATTATTAATATTATCAACTTCAAAAAAATGTGCATATATATATATATATATATATATATATATATATGTGTGTGTGTGTGTGTGTGTAGGACAGCGTCTAGGGGTAAGTTACTTTACGGAAAGAATTATACGAAAAGAGTAAAAAGATTAATATCTAAACTAACATTTTATTTAGTATTAAACACATAAAGAAAAGACATCACGCTATTTACAATTTACAAATTTACGAGGAAAGTAAATCAAGGTTTCACTACAGAGCATGGTTCACCTGTGAGATGGGGACTCCGAAATATCCCAATTCGTTTAACGAATTCGATAAAAACGCGAAGCGGGGAAGAAGGCACGACTCGTCTATGTCACGCGAGGGGTCTGTGTGTGAGCTTCAAATGCTCTCCGAAAAGGTGACGTCACGAGCGCGCAAATCTTTCCTATTGGACGCTTAAGCGCAACGGAATAAAATTCGTTCAGGTCGAAGCCTCCATCTCTCACAAATCAATTTTCTACATATATATATATATACACTGCTGGGCACTGTAAATGCAACACCCTGAAGGAAACATGCAAATAACATGAAATTTACAACATGCATTAGCGGAGGTGAGATATGCAAATGATTAGAATTTCAGCGCAGAAGCACATTACGCGCGCCTGTGGCGCCACTTCAAAGCGCTATTTAAGGCTTGGAGATTTCGACGATTTCAAGTTCGGCAATTGTGTTTTTCTTGTGGTTTTTTCAAAAAAACGATCAATTATGCCTAGTCGAAAACAGCGATCATCTTTTGATCAAGTATCCGAGTTCGACAGAGGAAGGATAGTGGCCTACCGAGATTGTGGATTATCTTTCAGGGAAATCGGTAGTCGTGTTGGACGAAACCAAACAACTGTAATGCGGATATGTGATCGTTGGATGCAGGAGAGTGCGACGGACCGGCGTGTTCGATTGCATCCACCTCAGCGCACCACTTCACGTGATGACAGGCAAATTGTGCGCATGGCAGTGACGGATCGCTCAGTCACATCACGAATCATAGCACAGCACATGCAGTCTGTAATGCATCATCCAGTGTCTGCGCGTACCATTCGACGCCGTTTGCAGCAGAGTGGTCTGTCCGCAAGACGTCCATTGCTTTGTCTACCCTTCACGCAGAACCACAGACGTCTCCGCCGCCAATGGTGCGATGACAAAAGGATGTGGACGGCAGAATGGAATGAAATTGTCTTTACTGACGAGTCACGCTTCTGTCTGCAACACCACGATGGTCGCATTCGAGTCTGGAGACACCGTGAAGAGAGGATGCTGAACAGCTGCGTTATGCACCGCCACACTGGTCCTGCACCTGGTATTATGGTATGGGGCGGTATTGGATATCACTCTCGCACACCTCTAGTACGCATTGCCGGTAATTTAAACAGCCAGCGCTACATCTCCGAGGTGTTGGAGCCAGTTGTCCTTCCTTACCTTCAGGGCTTGCCCACAGCCATATTTAAACAGGATAATGCGCGACCACACGTGGCACGCATTGTCCAACGGTTCTTCGTCAATCGCCAGATTGAATTGCTTCCCTGGCCGCCTCGTACTCCGGATCTTTCGCCGATAGAAAACACGTGGTCCATGGTTGCTCTACGATTGACCCAGATTCCATCCCCAGCTGCCACAGCAGATCAACTTTGGCAACGTGTGGAAGCTGCTTGGTCTGATGTACCCCAAGAACTCATCCAAAGTCCCTTTGAATCAATTCCGAGGCGTGTGGCAGCGGTGATTTCCAACAATGGCGGCTACTCTGGCTACTGATTTTGGCAGGAACCACACTTCACAGAAGTCTATAAATTTAATCATTTGATACTTGGTCAACATGTTATCTACAAAATAAATTTTGTTGTGATATCTCTTGTCTTTCTTGGTGTTGCAATTTGGGTGGCCAGCAGTGTATAATGAAACAGGTTAGTTAAAATAAATCACAACTCACATAAACTTCAACATCCAATTCCTTCTTTTATTGTTATTCTATATATCACACTGTTGCCATTCACAAAAAAACAAAACTTTCATTTTTGTTACAAAAATCGTTTCAGTACAAAGTTGACTTGTTTCATTTAATATGATAAACTTCTTTGAACTTTTAAATTATTTTAGTTTAAATAAATATTTATAGAGATTCTATGCTCACTTCTACCCAGACTTGGGTGTATATAATTTGAAGTGGCACTCTATTTGAATTATATACAAACACAGTTTATACATGAAACAATGTTTATTGAATTCATTGCACATATAATTGGCTTTTACAGCAATAAGCATGCGTACTACTTGTACGGAATGTAAATACAGCTTTTTAAGAACAATATATTTTTATACTCACGAACAGTATGTCAAACCAGCAGTACTGCCACGTAAACTTCTGGCCCGTAAAGCACTAGCGCAGGATAACACCTTTTTCAACCTTAACAACAACTCCCTTCCTTCATTAATGACGCTGCGTGGTATTTATACTAAGCGCGTATGCCAAAATTAGCATATCTGAAGCAGCTTCTTTAATTCACTCAAAAGTTCGATTCTTGTGAATCGAATCTTGTGTATACCTTACACTGGCCTCCCTCGAAAAAAAAAATTAGGTAACTGAGGTCTGAACGGCTTCAGTTAACTAATTGAAAACGCGTGCTGGTCTGACTTTTTACATAATGGGTGGCAAAGCCAAAAAACCTTCCACACGTTGTGTGGGGGAAAAACGCCACTACCATTTTACAAAACTAACCCCGAAGGGTCCAGGTGACACCATTACACAGTGGATTTGCAGAGTTGCGGATACTGGGCTGGCCAACTGCGCCCTAAAATATCTATTTTAATTAAAAGTGACAACACAATTGCACAGCATGACATTTCTTGACTGTATCTGCTCTCCCCCAATTTATAATGTACATGTGTTATGATTTGCGAAGTTAGTATGTTAGTTGTTTGTTATCTGTAGTTAGTATGTATTTTTTTTCACTACATGTCCCCTTCAAAAATTTATAAAACAACAGTATACCGTTTTTTTTCAGTGGCTCACTCCTTCCCCTCAAAATGTTTACACAGTATATACAATGGGGAACTTCAAACCAATTTGGTTCGATTTTATTAAAGGGTGGGAGTTAGAATAAGAAAGTTGATACAACACTTGTTCCTCATGAATGCAGCAACTTCACTGCACCAGTTTGTCCAATCCGCTGAACCTCTCTTGATGGTCGCAGTCCTAGTAAAGGGGTTCGTTGACCGTGTGGGCATCCTTCGTGCAGCAGGTCGTAGGTCCTGAGGCGCTGGTCCGGCTTGACGATGGACAGGAGGTCTCTTGGGAGGAGGCCAACCTTGCTGGGCGGCAGAAATCTTCCGTTTCCTGTACTTATGCAAAGGAACTTTAAAATTGTCATTCTTCCTTTTGATAACCTTGTGTACCTTATCAGCGACGCATTCCTCCTTTGATGGAGTTTTTGTAGTGCACACTTTACCTTTCTCCGTACTTTTTAGAGTATAGACATTAGATTTTAATGCAGATTCTATTTTTTGAAACTTATACGTCGCACCAACGTGTTTAGTAACTGGCTTTATCTCTCTACTTGTGTCATGTTTTTCAACAAACTGACTCTGTTTTTGGTATTTGTGCTTATACGACTTCTTGTTTACCGCCTTAATTACTTCAGTATTTGCAGTTTTAATGCTGGAACCTGAAGGCTCTTTTTCACGTTTTTTATCCCCCTTAACTTTAGTTTTATCCTCTTTTGACAAAAAAGTTTCTTTGAAACTTGCGATATCAGAATCGTTATCATTTAAATTCTTTAACACTGCTTCAGTTTTAGGAAGATTAAGCTTTTCGTACTCGTGCGTTTTATTGCAAACTTTCTCTATAACTTCCGAAGCATCAGCTAAACTACCTACAGTATAACTCTGTGTCAACTTTTCATCCTGATTCTCAGTATGGTTTTCATGTACTTTATTTAAAACCATCTTATCAACCTGGCCTACACAATCCCCATTCGGCTGGAAACTTGAAATAATATCATCACCTAGCAAGTTCCTACTATCGTTTAAAGAATTTTTATTGTCGTCAACTAATAAGTATTCACTAACTTCCGTAACGCATACTTCGTCATCTACTAAATTTCCTTCATTAACAGATGTGTGAATATCATCTAAAATATCAGGTATAGCATCAATAATATCAGGTATAGCATTAATAATATCAGGTATAGCATTAATAGAAGTGTCAGATGATTTATTTTCTAAACCACTAGCATTATTATCGGCACTATTTTCAGAAATTTGTACTGGAATTACCTCATTATTCCAGCTAGACTCACTTTCTTTATAAGCCAAAAAAATACCCTGACTTTCACTATTCTCAAAATAATGATTACTACTCGGACAAAATAATACATTTGACCACACAGTTTCAACAGGTTGAACCATATCATGTGAATCAACTTGCCAGTGCAAGTAAGGTGCTTGCATATTTTCTTTAAGTGCACTAATTTCATTATAACGCCGTGCGCTTCTATTATTTTGCCTGCGGTACTGCTTACGCTGCTGGTTTGAAACTCGCGAAAAATTTTGGCGCGGCTGTATAAAACTTCTCGTACCTGAATGACGGTGAGGGGTAGCGAAGAAATGTCTATTGTCATATTTAGCTAAAGCTTGAAGGAGGGTAACCTTGCTTGTAATTGTTTGATTATCTAAAAAATCTTGAACACTTGGCTTCAAACGTTGGATAACTATTTTTAAGATTATCGTTTCCGTCATTACCTCTAAATATTCCTCACACTTGGAAATCTTTTCCATAGCAAAATCTAATGCAGACTGACCTTCACGTTGCCTTAGCGAATAAATTTCCGCTTCAATTTCACTTTGATTAAAGGTCTTTGGAAAAACACTAAGAAACTGTTGATTGAATGACAAATAGTCAAAAATCAGATTACTGGTTTTCATACACGTGTACCACTGATATGCACTACCTCTTAAAGCGGCTAGAGCAATTTTAAGTTTATCCCCCTCTGGGGTGCATTGTTGCTGAAAGTAATGCTCAATTTTCTTTAGGAATTGGCTTGAGGGGCCGCCATTGAAGGTGGCTTCGAATGGCGCAATTTGCTGAACCATAATTACCCGAGGAAAATTTCCAGCAGGATTTTGTTCTACAACACTCATTTTTTAAATAGTATATAAGTACTTGCAACAATTTTATCAATATAAGTACACAGTACACAGTTTTTAATTTCAATTATGTTCTTCGTTACAAATTTAACGCTAACTACCAGGGTATATATATTTTTCGGGCGCCAGTATAGAGAATCTATACTCACTTCTACCCAGACTTGGGTGTATATAATTTGAAGTGGCACTCTATTTGAATTATATACAAACACAGTTTATACATGAAACAATGTTTATTGAATTCATTGCACATATAATTGGCTTTTACAGCAATAAGCATGCGTACTACTTGTACGGAATGTAAATACAGCTTTTTAAGAACAATATATTTTTATACTCACGAACAGTAAGTCAAACCAGCAGTACTGCCACGTAAACTTCTGGCCCGTAAAGCACTAGCGCAGGATAACACCTTTTTCAACCTTAACAACAACTCCCTTCCTTCATTAATGACGCTGCGTGGTATTTATACTAAGCGCGTATGCCAAAATTAGCATATCTGAAGCAGCTTCTTTAATTCACTCAAAAGTTCGATTCTTGTGAATCGAATCTTGTGTATACCTTACATATTTTAAATTACTTCTTGTGGTAATGATATGAACATTTGTTAAAGTCGTGACACTCAATATCTAAAGGTACATGCTTTGGGATCTGAATGTAATAACATGCTAAAGAGAAAAAATATTATAAGCAAAGTAAAGTAATTAAGAGATTTTTTGTGTTTATGATTATAATGCTAAATATGTTTTTTTAATATTCAAAAATCCTAATCCTCAATATCTGAAGATACATTCTTCGGTATCTGAATGTACTATGCTTAAAAGGAATAATGATATAAGCAAAATAAAGTAGTTTAGAGATTCTTTTTAGTTACTGATCATAATACTAAATATTTATTTCCATATTCATAAATCCTCACCTATCTGAATGTAATAAAATGCTAAAGCGAATTGATAATATAAGCAAAATAAAGTAATTTAAAAATTCTCTTCGGTAATGGATTTTATTACTAAATATTTTTTTAATATTCATAAATCCTACTCCTCAGTTTCTATCGATACATGCTTTGGTATCTGAATGTAATAAAATGCTAAAGTGAAATAACATTATAAGCAATAAAAAATCAGTATTCTCAAAGATGAAATAAATTTGGATTCCATTCCTCTGTCAAATCTTATATACAATGTTAAATTTACTTACTTTGTAAAAAGCATTATATGTGTGAGGAATGTACTATGCTTAAAAGAAATAATGATATAAGTAAAATAAAGTAGTTTAGATATTTTTTGTTAGTTACTGATTATAATACTAAATATTTATTTCAATATTCATAATTCCTCACCTTCTATCTGCATGTAATAAAATGCTAAAGCGAATTGATAATATAAGCAAAATAAAGTAATTTAAAAATTCTCTTCGGTTATTGATTTTATTACTAAATATTTTTTTAATATTCATAAATCCTAATCCTCAGTTTCTATCGATACATGCTTTGGGATCTGAATGTAATAAAATGCTAAAGTGAAATAACATTATAAGCAAAAATAAATCAGTATTCTCAAAGATGAAATAAATTTGGATTCCATTCCTCTGTCAAATCTTATATACAATGTTAAATTTACATACTTTGTAAAAAGCATTATATGTGTGAGGAATGTACTATGCTTAAAAGAAATAATGATATAAGCAAAATAAAGTAGTTTAGATATTTTTTGTTAGTTACTGATTATAATACTAAATATTTATTTCAATATTCATAATTCCTCACCTTCTATCTGCATGTAATAAAATGCTAAAGCGAATTGATAATATAAGCAAAATAAAGTAATTTAAAAATTCTCTTCGGTTATTGATTTTATTACTAAATATTTTTTTTAATATTCATAAATCCTAATCCTCATTTTCTATCGATACATGCTTTGGGATCTGAATGTAATAAAATGCTAAAGTGAAATAACATTATAAGCAAAAATAAATCAGTATTCTCAAAGATGAAATAAATTTGGATTCCATTCCTCTGTCAAATCTTATATACAATGTTAAATTTACATACTTTGTAAAAAGCATTATATGTGTGAGGAATGTACTATGCTTAAAAGAAATAATGATATAAGCAAAATAAAGTAGTTTAGATATTTTTTGTTAGTTACTGATTATAATACTAAATATTTATTTCAATATTCATAATTCCTCACCTTCTATCTGCATGTAATAAAATGCTAAAGCGAATTGATAATATAAGCAAAATAAAGTAATTTAAAAATTCTCTTCGGTTATTGATTTTATTACTAAATATTTTTTTTAATATTCATAAATCCTAATCCTCATTTTCTATCGATACATGCTTTGGGATCTGAATGTAATAAAATGCTAAAGTGAAATAACATTATAAGCAAAAAAAAATCAGTATTCTCAAAGATGAAATAAATTTGGATTCCATTCCTCTGTCAAATCTTATATACAATGTTAAATTTACATACTTTGTAAAAAGCATTATATGTGTGAGGAATGTACTATGCTTAAAAGAAATAATGATATAAGCAAAATAAAGTAGTTTAGAGATTCTTTTTAGGTACTGATTATAATACTAAATATTTATTTCAATATTCATAAATCCTCACCTTCTATCTGAATGTAATAAAATGCTAAAGCGAATTGATAATATAAGCAAAATAAAGTAATTTAAAAATTCTCTTCGGTTATTGATTTTATTACTAAATATTTTTTTAATATTCATAAATCCTAATCCCCAGTTTCTATCGATACATGCTTTGGGACCTGAATGTAATAAAATGCTAAAGTGAAATAACATTATAAGCAGAAAAAAATCAGTATTCTCAAAGATGAAATAAATTTGGATTCCATTCCTCTGTCAAATCTTATATACAATGTTAAATTTACATACTTTGTAAAAAGCATTATATGTGTGAGGATGTACTATGCTTAAAAGAAATAATGATATAAGCAAAATAAAGTAGTTTAGATATTTTTTGTTAGTTACTGATTATAATACTAAATATTTATTTCAATATTCATAATTCCTCACCTTCTATCTGCATGTAATAAAATGCTAAAGCGAATTGATAATATAAGCAAAATAAAGTAATTTAAAAATTCTCTTCGGTTATTGATTTTATTACTAAATATTTTTTTTAATATTCATAAATCCTAATCCTCATTTTCTATCGATACATGCTTTGGGATCTGAATGTAATAAAATGCTAAAGTGAAATAACATTATAAGCAAAAATAAATCAGTATTCTCAAAGATGAAATAAATTTGGATTCCATTCCTCTGTCAAATCTTATATACAATGTTAAATTTACATACTTTGTAAAAAGCATTATATGTGTGAGGAATGTACTATGCTTAAAAGAAATAATGATATAAGCAAAATAAAGTAGTTTAGATATTTTTTGTTAGTTACTGATTATAATACTAAATATTTATTTCAATATTCATAATTCCTCACCTTCTATCTGCATGTAATAAAATGCTAAAGCGAATTGATAATATAAGCAAAATAAAGTAATTTAAAAATTCTCTTCGGTTATTGATTTTATTACTAAATATTTTTTTTTAATATTCATAAATCCTAATCCTCATTTTCTATCGATACATGCTTTGGGATCTGAATGTAATAAAATGCTAAAGTGAAATAACATTATAAGCAAAAAAAAATCAGTATTCTCAAAGATGAAATAAATTTGGATTCCATTCCTCTGTCAAATCTTATATACAATGTTAAATTTACATACTTTGTAAAAAGCATTATATGTGTGAGGAATGTACTATGCTTAAAAGAAATAATGATATAAGCAAAATAAAGTAGTTTAGAGATTCTTTTTAGGTACTGATTATAATACTAAATATTTATTTCAATATTCATAAATCCTCACCTTCTATCTGAATGTAATAAAATGCTAAAGCGAATTGATAATATAAGCAAAATAAAGTAATTTAAAAATTCTCTTCGGTTATTGATTTTATTACTAAATATTTTTTTAATATTCATAAATCCTAATCCCCAGTTTCTATCGATACATGCTTTGGGACCTGAATGTAATAAAATGCTAAAGTGAAATAACATTATAAGCAGAAAAAAATCAGTATTCTCAAAGATGAAATAAATTTGGATTCCATTCCTCTGTCAAATCTTATATACAATGTTAAATTTACATACTTTGTAAAAAGCATTATATGTGTGAGGAATAGTTTTCTGCCACATCCAAAAGCTCCTATTTATGCTGTGAAATGACAAATGGAAATGATAGGCACTCATTTCTGTCCGTGACACATCATTTTTCATTTCGCCACATCTCTCTTGTAAGTTGAACCGTAATTCTATTCAGAGTTATATCTGGAATAGTTTGCAAGTTTTAAAGTAATGAATTTTGAATTTCTTTATGATCATTCTTGCTACTCTGCAGCTGCAATGGAACGCATAAAAAAGGCCCTAATGCACAAGGTAATTATTTGAATGCATGTAAAAAGTTTGCTATAAAATTAGAAACTTTGTCCATCTTAACGGATCATTCATATATAAATCACTGTTGGATAAAACTTCAGTTAAAATTTTAAGTTATTTTCATTGTATTAAGTAACCACTATAAAGTATAAACATATTTATTTTTAAGAAAATGGTATTTAAACTACCAGAAAATTTGAAAGTTTTTCATAATTATAATAACTAACTCAAAACTCATGGATCCTGAAGGCCTCCAATCACTTTCCTCCCTTTCTCTGTCCCTATCTTATGGCCATTGTAGTTATTCTGTGCACCAATAGTTAACAAGAAAGGCTCCCGGGGGCGTGGCCCAGATGTTGCCGAGCATCACCCTTCATAGTTTTTTAGTTCTTGCAGAGCAACATTTTCTGTTTTTGTATAAGCTCATTGATCCTAGCAACTTCCAATCACTTTTCTCTCTCTTTCTGTCCCTACCTTATGGCCACTAATAGTTATTCCTTGCCCAATCGTTAACAAGACAGGCTCCCGAGGGCGTGGCCCAGAAAAAGTCTCTCACCACTTTTCATGTTGAGCTCATGTTGAGCTCTTGCAGAGCATTAAGGAAATTAATCAGAGCAATCCCAGTTTCGCGAATTAATTATAATTTAATACAAATTTCCTTAAACTTATACGTTCGAGACAAATGTGCAGCAAACTGGTAGGTTTTGGAGCTAAAACCATACTCCCCGGGAAATAAAAGAATTAATTCCAGTAACGCAAGATTAACTGCTATTTACGTTTTTGTGGGGATTTTAATTGGTCTTCTACCCCAAAAATGGATTCTCGTTTTTCTACGTATTTATACAGAATTTCTAGAAGCATATTTTTTTCTAGTTACTTTTAATTTTTAAATAATTTCCTCGGGATAATTCTAAAGAATTAAAAAATAAGTTTTATTAAGATGCAGTGTTTTTAGTAAACATAAAACTCATAAACGTGTCTTTTCTAAATTTTCAAAAGACGTTATTGTCCTTAATCAATAAATATAGTTATTTACACACGTTATGAGAATTTCTATTCATGTCCGCAACATCAGCTGTCAGTAATATGGTATTACTACCTTTAGCATTGTTTGTTTAAATATTGAGACACATCCTTTTTTGGAAGAGAATGTTTTTGGAGACAATAAAAACATGCTAAAATAATAACTGTATAAATTCATTGCGGCACAGTTTTTATACGTAGTTCGTTGTTGTTTTTGAAACAGTATGTTCTTTGAATAATTTACTCATCATTATTTCTTGCTTATAATCTGCGGTTTACAAGTTGAAAAACTTTTAAATTTCTTAACATGTATTATTGGTCGCTGCATTTTATCTACAGATTTTGTTGTTCGAAGCTGTCGTGTAAACTTCATAGCTCTAAGGCCGTCCGAACACGGAGCGACTCAAAGGAAACTCAACTGGTTAGCGACTGAAATTTCTTATCGGTTGCAAACTCGATAGTGATGCGGCTCCGCACACGGGACGACTCAAAAGTGATTCAAATCAATAGTTTGCGACCTGTCATGGAAGGAAGAACATCATTATTCCGGGCATTATTTTTAGTTAAATTATTATCAGAAATTAATTTTTTTTTAAAATCGTCACAATAGATTGTCTTTGATCAATCGTTTAAAAATGGACTGTATATATGGGCGCAGATATTCCATACAACAAAAAACGTTAGAATTTCATTTCACCGCTAGGCAGAAGTCACGTGACTCGTGTACGTCATTTGGCAGTTTGCCAAAAGAGCGGCTGTAACATAGATTGTGTAATAACACGAACAACGCAAGAGAAACTGGCGACTGAAGGTGCTAGTGACTCGATACGTTGAGTTGCCTGCGACTGATTACAAACGCGTTGCTGACGGGTTTGTAACCAGTTGCGCCGTGTGCGTGGCTCCATTCAATTACATAGGTTACGACTCATCACGGACTCGTTTGTGATTTGAATCGGTTATCAGTTTCTTTTGAGTTGCTTCGTGTGCGGACGGCCTTAGGCTTGTTTCACACTTACACGATTTTTATCGTCTGTCGTTTAGACGATGCCGTCCGACATTTAGCCGACTATGACACGACAGTGGATCTTTTTCACACTAAAGCCTCGTACATACGATACGGTTTCGGTTTCATGATCCTCTCGGTTTTGCCGTTCCGTTTACAGTAAGCAATGTATTTTGTTTTGTACGTTCACAAGTTGCGGTCGAAAACCGCAAACGAGGGAACAACCAAATCGGTAGCAGATGTCGTTCGAAACCGGATAGACGGAACCGACGCCAGGCCGTTTCGGTTGCCATTGGTGTATAGATTTGAGAGGGGGAGTCCACATGATTCGGTTATTTTTAAGGAAACGTACACCAGTGCCGATCCAGCTACTGAAGTGATTCTTTGAAGTGATTTTTTTAGTTGTTTTTTTACAGTTTTTTGCAGTGTTTTTTTTACACGATGCAGAAAATCAAGACAGGAATTTTAATTTCTTTGGTTGAAAGACCGACCATTTGGGATAAAACATAAGAATGTTTTACTTTAAATGAAGCTTTGAACGACGTTTAAATCATGTTTATATCTAAATTACACCAGGAGATATTATTATTATTATTATTATTATTATTATGATTATTATTATTTTATTTTTTGCACCATTCTAATAGCAGACAATCTTTGTTTAAACTTGTAAATACGCTTTCTGCATTATGGGTTTTTTCACATTTCTCATGTTTAAATTGTTATAAGTCAAGAACCATTAAAGATAAATGGTTCAAACTTGGAACCTGTCTTTTATTTTACTTTAATTTTGATTCAACAAATTTGAAAAATATATTTACTTTTGAAAATATGATTTTTTAAAAATAAGTTACATAATTTTTTTTAAAAAATTCTCTAAACATTTTTAATTTTTTTAAAAATTAATATTTTAAAAAACACTGAATCGAAATTAAAACATATAATTCTGTTTAATTAAATGGAAAAAAATTTCAAATTCGACAAATATTTCGAGTTATAACGATTTTAAATTACCCCACTTTTTTTTAATTTTAAATTTTAAAATATTTGAAAAACTTTGAGAAGTTTTATGATGTGAATTTGTTTGCAAATTATATGGTTAACCATTACAAAAAATTCAAAGTTTTAACTCAATAAATGTATGTATCGTCATTCGGAAATAGTTGAAAAATTTCGATTAATCTCTTCTTAATCTATATATATAAAACAGTTCCGTAACTGACTCACTGACATACAACGCACACACCAAACCGCTGGACCTAAAGGGCTGAAATTTTGCATAGCGATTCTTCTTATGGTGTAGGGGTGCACTAAGAGAGATTTTTGAAAAATTCTTCTTAGATCTTTTTAAATTAAATTTTAGAGCTGTTTTTCTAACTTTTTTTAAGTTCGCATTTAAAATGATAATTTGAGGGTTAAAAAATGTATATCACGAGAAAGATCATAAAAATTCCTTTATAATAAAATCTTTTTCGAATCTTTACCTCGATTTTCTGATGTTTGGTGAATTTTTAAAGATTTATTTTTAGAATTTAATTTATTAAATGCTGATCACGTGATTTCTTTTTCTGGTACTTTAAATAAATTTATCGTCACGTGCATAACAACTAAATAGACAAAAAAAAATATATTTCTCTGTAATGCAGCAGACGATTGGATATTATCCAAAAAAAATAAATATCCCTTACGATTTTTTTACAAATATATATATATTTATATATATATATATATATATTTACATCAATTGTATACATTGATCGACGTATTTATTATAAATATATATATTTATTTATTTTTGGCATTAATTGCATACATTGACCGTTGTATTTAGTTTGAATGTACTCCGTAGCGAAGTGCGGGTTTTCAGCTAGTTCAATTATAAGCGTTTGAAAATATCCCAGACAATATCTGTTCCTCAAAATAGGATATATCCAATACGTTCTACAAATCATTTTTAATGTTGCTTCGACGACGACAATACCAGTACATTACAAGAAAGGTAGTTATGTCCATCCTGCAAAGTGAACTACACTGCAATGATTGCAAAAGTGTTCTGTACGGATGGGAAAACCGTATGCGGTGAAAGAAAAACCGAATCGTGTGAACACAGCTTTCGGTTGACACCAAAACGATTACAAAACCGAAACCGTATCGTATGTACGAGGCCTTACCCGGCAGTCAGGTAAACGACATCAAACTGAGCAGACACCCGTTCAGATGAGCGTAATGTGAAATAAAAAATATGTTGTGTTTATTAGTTTTCAGTGTATTTCTTTGTATTTTGAGTGAATTCATCTAATATATAAAAATGAATGTTTATATCTCTGTAATTGTATAGAAACTGTGGAACAGTTTAGGAGCAACGATCGTGAAATTTTACATACAGGCGTCTTTAAAAACAGCCGAGGGTCTGAAGAACTTCAAAAATCGAAATTAATTACCGTTGATTTTTAATTAATAAAAAACCAACAATTTTGAAACTAAATGTAAGCTGTTACACTTTGTGGAATCACCCCTCTGAATATGGCGTCCACGTTAGGGTTAGCTGGAAAACAGCGAGCGAAAAGATAAAAATAAATAAAATCAAAAAGTTTCAAGTTATATATTAAACCAGAATAATAAATGAAAATAATAATCTTTCAAGTCAGATTTTATACTCTAAAATAAATCGGATCCAACGGCATATTGACACTCTCACACGCGATGGAAAATTCGAATCAACCACGCTAAGTGTCACGATCTTTTTTAATCGCTACTGCAACCCCCCTAGCTTATATCTTTGTGTCTATTGAAGAGTTAAAGACTAAGCTTCTATGCTGCTAACTTATTTCTCATTTAAAACTCCTCTTACTCCATAAATGTATGTATATTCACCAACCCATAGCAACTTTCCAAAAAACTCATTGCGTATATTTTTTACTTTACTCAACAGTGTTGTGTATAATCGTGGCGCGTTCGCTAAAATTGTTCATTTGGTACACCGTAAGACTCGGGTTGGAGTCTGGGATCGTGCAAATTTTGCTAAACCTGTATTTTCAGCTTTTTATGAAGGCTTTTTTATTTCAGCTTTTATTTTATTATTTTTTTAATTATTATCTTTATTTTATTTTATTATTTTTTAAATTATTATTTTTATTTTATTTTATTATTTTTTTAAATTATTTTTATTTTATTTTTTTTCAGCTTTTTTATGATGAAAGACTTTTTAGCTTTTTTATGATGAATATAGCTGAAATCTGAGGAGTTTATTATACATTTATATATTTTTAATTGGTTTTCATATTATTAATGTGTATAACATTTCGTATGCTTTTTTTTTCTATGTTATTTATACTGTGTTTAGTTTTTAATGGATTTTGGTAGGTTTATTATAAATTTATATATTTTATGTTTCACTTTCCAGGATTTTTTGCTCCAATGATAAAGGCTAAATCTTTTCTATGTTATTTATACTGTGTTTAGTTTTAAAATTGATTTTGGTTAACAAACATTCATCAATAATTTATTTCTGGGCATTGTATTGCTAACAATTAGGATAACGAACAATTTTTGACGGATGCTATTCTCGATTCATAGATGTTCAATAGATGGGGCCAATATTTTAAACTTTTAGTATTCCATAAACCAACACTTCCTAAACGTTCGTTTAGGAGGTGTTCCTAAACGAACGGTACATTCAAATTAAATGCAATGTCAGTGTATGCAATTAATGCCAATATATATATATATATATATATATATATATATATATATATATATATAATAAATACGACGATCACTGTATACGATTGATGTAAAAAAAAACAAAAAATATATTAATAAAAAATCGTAAGGGATATTTTTATAGACAAAATAATGTAGAAGAAAATATTCAAATTAAATCTCATAGGACATACTAAAGAATATAGTACAGTTAATGTAGTACAGTTTGAGGAACATATCTTTTACATTATTTTAATATTTTTTTGAATAATGTCCAATCGTCTGCCGCATTAGCAAGAGAAAAAGTATTTTTTTGCCTATTTTGTTGTTATGTGAAGATAAATTTATTTAAAGTAACAGAAAAACAAATCACGTGATCAGCGTTTAATAAATTAACCTTTTACATGCCAATGTTCCTTTTTTGGAACACCATCTTTAATATTTTTTTAAAAATAAACTGTGATATCTGTCAGTTTGAAAAAATTACCGTATATTATAGAAGGCATGATTGATTTTTTGACTTTTTTTTTCAAATATGAATATTTTAGCGTAGAAAAATTTCTAAAAATCAGCATTTTTCACAATTTTTACAATACGTAAGAAAAAAAATTCTATAAAATTCCTAAAAATTCAAATCCACCCAAAAATTTCCCCATCGTACTTGCAAAGGACAAGTTTAACGAGTTAATAAAATAAATTAAAATAATAACAAGAAATATTTCCTCAAGACTGCGTAAAAATGCAATGTTCCAAAAAAGGAACATTGGCATGTAACGATATACAAAAGCAGTGATATCACACGTGATCAGTGATTCTGCCGTCAATCAGTGATTCTGCCGTCTGATTACTTAGAAAATTCAGCCGAATTTACAAAGCTGTATGCCCTACAAAAAGGAGACTCTTTAGACGTCGACGCAAATGACATTCGGCAGTTTCTTGGATTACTGTTGTTTAGTGGCTATCACTCAGTACCTGATGAAAATACATATTGGAGCTCTCAGGAAGATTTGCATATCCTAATTGTTAACAATACAATACCCAGAAATAAATTTCGGATGTTAAAAAAGTATTTCCACATTGTTGATAATAGTAAATTGGAACCAGGCGATAAATTAGGAAAAATTTCTTCCTTTTATAAAGAGGTTGGAAAAAATTTTCGTCAATTTGGATTTTTTCATGAAAATATGAGTATCGATGAATCCATGGTTCCGTGTTATGGGCATCGTTCGGCTAAGGTGTTCATACGTGGAAAGCCAATTCGCTTTGGTTTCAAAGTTTGGATGATCTGCTCAGCAAATGGTTATCCTTATGCTATGTCTATCTACGGTAGAAAAAGTTCGAAAAATGAAAATTTGCCACTTGGATCAAAAGTTGTCTCCGAACTATTATCTTTTATTGACAATCCAGAGAAACGCAAAATATTTTTCGATAACTTTTTTTACATCGTACAGTCTGCTGACAGATTTATCTAACAAAGGCTTTAAGGCAATCGGCACAGTGCGAGATTCCAGAACGGGACAATGTTCTCTTAAAACAGCAAAAGAAATATCGAAATGTCAACGTGGAGAGTTTGATTACCGATGCGATGGAGAAGTTTATATGTGCCATTGGAACGATAGTTTTGTTGTAACTATTACATCAAATTTTATCACTCACGAACCATTAGGAAGAGCAAAAAAGATATGTCCGAGCGAAAATAAAAGTCGATTTTCCTTAACCTTACATTATAAAATTATATAATAAAGGAATAAGTGGAGTACAACTGTTGGACCGACTTCCTGGAAGTTATCGACCAAAGTTACGCAGCAAAATATGGTACTTTATTCCTTGATCATAGTGTGGCATGTAAAAGGTTAAATTCTAAAAATTAATCTTTAAAAATTCACCAAAAATCATAAAATGGAGGTAAAGATTCGAAAAAGATTTCATATTAAAGGAATTTTTATTATCTTTTTCGTCATATGAATTTTATAACCCTCAAATTATTATTATTTTAAATGCAAACTTAAAAAAAGTTACTAAAACAACTCAAAAATTTAATTAAAAAAAATCTAATAATTTTTCAAAAATCTTTCTAAGTGCACTCCTACACTATAAGAAGAATCGCCATGCAAAATTTCAGCCCTTTTATTTCCCACGGTTTTGTCTGTACGTTGTATGTCAGTCAGTCAGTCAATCAGTCAGTCAGTCACGGAACTGTTTTATATATACATATTATTGTTACTATTTTTATATCGTAACGTTAACTTCATGCGCACGCATTATTTTCCTATGCTTTTTTTTGTCTTTATAATAGCGTAATTTTCATATGATTTTAAACAACAATAATTTTTAACTGGCATTCAATTCGCTGTTAAAACTTTATATTTACACCCTATTTAAAAGAAGTAGGGTGTAAATTTTTCAAAGAGGATGTTTCAACACCCAACTTCAAAGAAGTAGGGTGTAAATTGTAGGGTAGAAAGTTGGTAAAATCAAAATGTTGTGCCATGTATTTAATTTCTCGATTAAAAGTAGTTTTTTTCTAAAAATTAATTTATTTCGCTTGAAAAGCTAAATATTTTATGCACGCGGTTTATATTATTATTACTATCTTTATATCATAAAGTTAACTTCATACGCGAGCATTATTTTCATATGCTTTTTTTATTATTATCTTTATAATAGCTTTATTTTCATATGCTTTTAAACAACTATCGTTTTTATTCATATTATGTTGGTTTTTTATTAATTAAAAATTAAGGGTAATTAATTTCGATTCCGGAAGTTCTTATTATCTTTATTTTCATATGCTTTTTCATTTACGAATTATTCAAATGTTGGTTAAAAAACTTATGTAATTCATACATTTGCGTGAGTTTAATTATTGTAATTAATAAATTTATATTTCTGGAGAGGATGTTTCAGGTTTTAGTGGTACTATGATAAAAGGCTGAATCTACCAAAATTCTGAGGAGTTTATTATGGAGAGAAAAGGAATTTAATATGTAGAGGATGTTTATAGGAGTTTAATGGGGAGAGGAGTTGAATGGTTTTCAGCCCTCAATCAAGCACTTCATTTTTTAAGAGGCAACGCTAGAGTCATATCATGGTTCTATTGGAAATTTCAGCTAAACCTGTAATTTCAGCTTCTTTTTTTGCCCAAATGATAAAAGGCTAAATCTAGCTGAATTCTGAGGAGTTAATTATAATTTTATATATTTTTTATTGGGTTTTCATTTTATTCATGTGTATAAGATTTCACATGTTTTTTCTATGTTATTTATAACGTGTTTAGTTTTAAATTAATTTTGATTAGCAAACATTAGACAATTTGACATTTTTACTTTTCAGATTTTAGTGCTTCAATGATGAAAGGCTGAAATTCCTGAATTCTGAGATGTGTATAACATTTCACATATACTTTTTCTATGTTATTTATACTGTGTTGATTTTGGTTAACAAATATTGTTAAAATCCCGGGCAATGTCGGGTACTTCAGCTAGTTGATGATATGTTTATACTGTATTCACTTAATGAGAAAATTAATGCGTTTTTAACAGGGTGTATAAAAATCCTGATTTTTTTTTAGAAACAAAAAATCAGATTTTTAAAATTTTAAATCATGATTTTTTTATATTTCAATTTTATGTGATATAAACTATTTTATATACCATATAATTAAAATTATATACTATACTACTATATAACTAATTCAGGAAGTAAACATTTTCAAATTCAAACATTGCTGATCATTGACAATAAAATAGTTTTTAATTTTTATCCTCTCTATCCCAGCCGTTGTTTATTTTGCAGTAAATAACATATTATATCACACTCTTTCAAAAAATTCAAAGTTTTAACTCAATAGATGTATGTATCGTCCGAAATATTTAATAATTGTTATCCAAAATATTTAATACAAATAATTGAATTAAGAAGAGATTAATCGAAATTTTTCAACTATTTCCGAATGACGATACATACATTTATTGAGTTAAAACTTTGAATTTTTTGATAAGTTTGATAAACTTTGATAAGTTTGATAAACTTTGAATTTTTTGAAAGAGTGTGATATAATATGTTATTTACTGCAAAAGAAACAACTGCTGGGATAGAGAGGATGAAAATTAAAAACTATTTTATTGACACTTATCAGCAATGTTTGAATTTGAAAATGTTTACTTCCTGAATTAGTTATATAGTAGTATAGTATATAATTTCAATTATATGGTATATAAAATAGTTTATATCACATAAAATAGACATATAAAAAAATCATGATTTAAATTTTTTTTAATCTGATTTTTTCGGTATGTATCATGATCCATACAGTTCTTTAAGATTGCTATTGATTTACCCCACTGTAATTTAAAAACAGAAAATGAAATTAAAGAAAAACAACCAATAACAGAATGGTTTGAAACTAAAAATCAAAAAGGAAAATAATTCATTTTATTTCGTCATTTACAATCCTTAAAATATTTACAAATTAGTAAGTTTTATTTAAAGATTTAAACATAGACACTAATTTAGCTGCCATTTCTACACAGAATTGGTTTTGAAATTTACTCTCTACGAGTCCAAAAGTGGAAAATATCCTCTCTATCCCAGCAGTTGTTTCTTTTGCAGTACATAACATATTATATCACACTCTTTCTGATCCATGCTGTTCTTTATGGTTGCTATTGATTTCCCCCACTTTAAGGTATTTAATTATTTTAAAGTTTTATATCAAGCAGTGTTTCATTAAAAGGAGGAGGGAGCACAATGAATTTTAATAAAATGCGTAATAAGCAGGTATCTCCATACTTTTATTTGATAAACTTTAAAGCTTGGTTTTTTTCATTTATTGTTAAACATTCCACTTCATGATTAGTCTTCAAGAGTACTTAGGATTGGTTGTCTGACTTATTCTCAGCAACAAATCTTGCCAATCAAGATAAAGTAAGTGTACTATCACAGTGTCAAGATTGATAAGTAAAGTTGACCAATACACACAATGGAAATTTTTCCAAGAAGCAAATGAGTTATACAGGGTGTAAATTGAATTATATGAGTGAGATGTAGGATATACATAATAGTCTCCTTTCTTTCCTGTTTATATTTAAATTTAATACCCTTGGGAAAATATACTAAAAAATGTTGAAAGTAATGCATGAAATAATATTTTTGTTTAAAATCAATGATTTAAAAAAAATCATTCGATTTAAACCACGATTTTAATCACTGGTTTTAATCATTTGATTAATACCATTTACACGATGTCCTTATAGGATTCTTGTGTTTTATCCCATAAAATAGGACGATCATGAATGAACTCGTGTAATTAGTAGTTCAAGATCAACTTTTGCTATGATAAAAAAAAAAAAAAAACTTTGAACTGATTTAACGCAACCTCTGTTAATATTTTTTTCTTCTTCGGGTGATCTGTAGGTAAGGATAAATGAAAGCAAAATCATTTCCGTTGTTTAATTATTTTGTCGAATATATATTTTTATCTCAAAACAGCAAACAAGGACAACAAAACCAGGAAACAATCGTATCAACTGAAAACGACACGTGCCGGCTAGATGTGTATTGCGCCATTGATCCCGCCCCCCAACTTATTACCCGGATCTTTTCGACGACAACGATAGTCATCCGGTGTCGAGGGGTCAGACGACTGCAGCACGACAGCCGAGTGTCGTTTACTCGAACACGGCATTTCTCGAGCAAGTGTGAAACCGACCGTACGCACTTCATCCCCATAAAGTGCACACGGCATCGTTTAAACGACAGACGATAAAAAACGTGCAAGTGTGAAACAAGCCTAAAATCAGACTTTCTAAAAGGTTTTTGTTCCTTGATAACCGATGGCTCCAAAAGTATGAAAAAAAAATCGGTATTTCATAACAGAATTCGAAACATGACATGTCAGGACATGTTCTCGGTGCCGCCTGTCATTCTTGTTGGATGGTGCCCAAATAGCGTCTGAAAGGCTGATCAAAGGATTGTAAATTCGAAGATAGACTAATATAAGTTAGTACATACTCAGAGATAATATCTATCCTTCCCCGAACACCTTTTGTAAGGTATACACAAGATTCGATTCACAAGAATCGAACTTTGGAGTGAATGAATTAAAGAAGCTGCTTGAGATATTCAAATTTCGGCACACGCGCTTAGTATAAATACCATGCAGCGTCATTAATAAAAAAAAGGTGGTTAGGGTTGAAGAAGGTTGTTAAGGTTGAAGAAAGGTTGTTAAAGTTGATAGATAAGCGAGAGGGAGCTACGGGGTAAGTAGCTCCAGGTGTTATCCTGCGCTAGTGCTTAGGGGGCCCAAAGTTTACGTGGCAGAATTGCTGGTTGACTTACTGTTTGTGAGTACTGAAAAATATATTGTTCTTGAAAGCTGTATTTATATATCTGTACAAGTAGTACGTATGAATCTTGTTGTTAAAAGCAAAGCCTACATGTGCAAGAATATTCAATAAACATTGTTTCATGTATAAACTGTGTATCAAATTCATTTAGAGTGCCACTTCAAATTATATACACCCAAGTCTGGGTAGAAGTGAGCTATATGTGCTCTATACTTTATTTGATTATCATTTCATTCTTGGCTTTCAACAAATTTCGTCGATACTTTAACCATACCCTGCAAGCAAAATCGCATTATCTCTACAGATATAGTGCAGAATGTATAGATAAGGATGTAATAAGGGTACTGAAATGTGTATATGTGTGTGCAAATGTGTAAATGTGATATGTGTTCGTGAAACCAGAAAAGATAGTATTAAAATGATAATTAATAAGAGAATGAAACTTTGTACATAAATAGAGCCTCTAATTTTGTATGGAAGGAAAGATATTTAAAGGAAGGAATACCTTAAGGAGAGTGAATGCTTATTAGAAAAATATGATAGATCAGAATGCTTGCGAACTGTAAATATTAACATGAAATTGGCCATTGGAATTATTGATTTCTTTGCGTCCACATCCAGCTGTACGAGATTTAATGCTAATGCACCAATTCAACCGCCCCATCGATAATGCAAAGGACTTTGGAGTGATAAACACCCAGAAATCGAAATATTGAGAAAACAGCCCATCAAGTACCCCAGAAGCGTACTGCAGAGGAAATATGTTCATTTTTAATATGGATTATTATAACTTTTAAGATAAAATGGATAGTTTTTTAAATTCTGTTAAAGAGAGATATGTGGCCCGAAGAAACTTATTCTGGTATTAAAGCTGTTTAAAGAAACTTGCTGCGGATATTAAACCGTTTAATTCCTTCGCCTGATTATTACAGAAAAGGAAAATATATTCAGGTTTTCCATTGTGTATTTTGAAACTAATACAACTATGTATATAATTATCAGAATTTGGTTCCGCTCAGTGAATTAGGATATCCGTACTTGGAACAGATGTCTAAGGAAAACTGTCGATGTTATTCCCGAATGTTGCGTGGACCTGATCTTCCTAAATATTTATGTTTAATTAAGAATCTTAGCAGCACTTCGTGGGACAATAGCTACTTATTCTGCGCTTAAAAGTGAACCTTCAAAGCCTCATGGAATGGGATAGTTAAGCATAAAGCGTTGTTTAAGTACATAAAACTTAAGTGGACTTTGATAAAATTAAATAAACTTCTCCATTTCAACAGAAAATAAAATTGTAAATTTTGTAAATTACGATGAAAAGATACGTATTTTTTTATCATTTAATATATTTTTGACTGTATGCTGATGCACACTAATAAATTATTAATGCCTTCTTATTTTAAAAAAAAAAATGCTCTGTGTATACGTCACGAGGTGTCGCCCTTGTTAACAAAAGGGTTGTTTTTGGTATTTCGCTTCGTGTGTGCTGGAGAATATCGATGTTGTAGGATGTATGTATCATCAGTCAATAAACTATATATTTGTCAGAAATTTAAAAACGACATCGCGTGTATAAATAATACTCATAATAGATTCTATATTTCTACTCTAAGTTATATTATCAAAAAAATCAGAGAACTTTGAAAACTAAGCCATCGACATTTGCAAGTTTTTGACATATTATCAAATACTTATAAAGGAAGATATCCATTAAAGACTGATACAAAGTTCTGTCAATTAGCCGATTACTAAGACAGGTAGCTAATAAGGTAACCTAAAAAATTAATTTAACCGTGACGAAATCGATACTGTGAACGAGACAAACCACCAAACTTATAAAACAAAATATCAGTTTACAGCTAGATGGAAAAAGGAATCGAATGTACCATTTATTCTCACATATATTAGTTGTTTTTTTTATTATATTTTAACTTCTCTCAAATTTTAGATTGTTACACATTAAGGATTTATTTTTAACAACGCGGTACACTAAGAAATCTCGAAATCCCTGCAAATTACATTTTGATAAGGAAGAACTAAGAATAGCTATCAATGAGGACTATTTTGAGATGATACTCCAATTGCTTACAACAAGCACGTTCGAATTAAGTGATATCTGTCAGTTTATCATCCAATAAATTGGAATCAAATCTCTCTATACTGAAGAATATTCTTAGGTTTACTTAGGCAGTGAAAATTTTAACTGACAATGGCAGCATTTCAGTTTTCTCAGTTAACACGTTTTTAAAAACTATGATATATCACATTGGTTTTAACGTGATCTAGCAATCTACATTTGTGAATTTTAGTTAAATATCCAGGTGACATAGAAAAGATTGTCTAATAAACAGTTGTTGCAACTTTATTCACTTATCGGATTTCTAAAGTGGTAATATAATTACAAGCATATATTTTACCACATTAGAAAAGCTGTATGCATTCATAATTTTTATTTAGAAATATACTTCGTTTTGAATATTGATTGTAAATAAACAATCTGTAAATAATGCTTTTCTGTAGAGTAATAAAAACAAAATTACAGAACTCTTTGTTACTTGGCGTTCAGAATGCCGAAGGAGATTAATTTGCTTCGCAAATGAACCATGAATAAAGAAACTTTTTTTTTTGCAGTCGGACGAAGACAATAACTAGTATAAAAATATATAAATACGAAAAGTCTCAAATAAAACATTATTTTTGGCAAGTAATTTTGCAAGTTCTATAATTTTCTACTGTGTTGCTAATTTTAGTTTTCGAATAGTCATTTATATCATAAAATCACGAAACAACTACCGCCCTTAATTTACTGGAAACTTCTTCCGAAGCACTTAATGGACTGCGACAAATCGATAATCAATATCAGAACACTAATCACAGTTGTTTCGTTGGAATCAAGAAATCTCAAAGCAGTTTTATAAATTAGCTGAAACAAATTGGATTATATATTTCTGCCACTGATAATTTAACGAATCTAATTTACTCTTCTGTTACCAACGATGACTTGTACATAAAAATAGAATTTCCTAAACGGAAAAATCTTTCCGAGTAATTATAACAAACATATAAATATAATTAACAGGTCTGGAGGTACATGCCGTGTGAAATCGAGAACTGATTCTTTTGGGAATTTATCTTGCTGTTTTCTGCTATCTTAGACTAAACAAGATATCGACAAAATGAAATATTGATTTTATGTTTGTTATAAATTATAGATGAATTAAATTCCTTAATTACTTTACAACGAATGGGGTAAATTAGGGATTTCTAAAGCTGTGAGTTATTAAGAAACTTCAAAAAATAATAAGGTAGACTAGGTAATAATATTTGTTTACTATTTTTTAGGAAAAATTTTCAATGATCTAAACATTTATCCCTCTGAGTGGTGCCGTTTTCACAGTGCAAACGGTACAAGTGTATTTTTTTCACTTGCATTCAATGTATTCCAGTTAAATGAGCAGAAACTGGCTAGTGCTGCTATCTGTTTTCAGTTTAAATAAGTAAAAACATTTTACAACCTTTAATTGAATATTTTTTAAAGATTTTTTACGTTAAAAATAATTAAGAAAAGAATCTGCCCCGTTCAAGAGTTCCCCTGAAAGAGTTAAAATGCGCCCTTTTTAATCAAATTGTAGAAACTAGACTTTATCTAAATATAAGGTAATTAAATAGCTTCCCCTGAATGTCCAGCTTTCTGGGGTAAAAAAAAAAGATTCATTGGTCGATAAGTTACCAAATAATGTACAAAACTATATAATTAATATCAGTATTCCAGTCTTAACTTCGGTCTTAACTTACTTTCCCTTACTACTCTTTAACTAACAATCTTTAACTCTTAAATTATCTTACTTTCAGGTATAGTTTCATGAGATACATCCTAATGTTACATATAATATTTTTCTTCTTCATAATTATGTATCGAGCTGTTAGCAAAACATGCAACATTTATAATTTACTGACAACTTTTATGAGTGCTTCTCTGATATTTTGATGTTTGGTCTTGGCATTAAATAAATTACGACAGAAATATAAAAATTACTGTGAAAGAAAGTGAGCATTATATCTGTCGGCAAATGCATTACCTATATTGTAAAGTATTTGCAGACGGTTCTAGTGATTACAGAGGGATTAAGTAACTGGGAAAGATTACGATCAATGCAATATATAGTCTTTGTCGTAGCACGACCATAGTCTTAGGTACAGCACGACTTGGCAGTTATCAAAGAGATTAGAGGATGCTATTTGTTTTAAAAACAACAAATATAACGATAAGTTGTAAACAACAAACTATTTTCAAGCATTGTGGCAGGAAGAAGTATTTGAGCTAACTAAAAGTCAACCACTAGTTAAATCCTTGTAAAGAATCAAAGAAAATCAGAAAAAATGACGAAGCTATTTCATAGTATGGGCTTTTTTATGATGTATTGTTGTATGATTGTCTCTGTGTGATAGACTCTCAAAGGAAAGACACGCTAAATGTCGAAAACATACGATGACAAGCTTTGATCAGCGATTATTGGCGAATATACTTGTGTCGCTATAATTCCTTCCAGAACATAATTATATACCAGTGGAGTAAATTTTTTAACTACAAAATTTCAGTGTACATTCATTGAATCATTCAAACCTATTGCTTAATGTTCCAAAAAAATAAAATACATCGTTCTAAAATAATCACATATTGCTAGGTGCTTGTACTATTTGCCATCAATTTGGTGATACTTTAAATTCGTACTTACTTCTTTTCTGTTCATTCGTTCTAAGCCAGGTCGATGGCCAAATGGCTAGGACACTGGCATTCGGTTCAGGTCCTGTGGATTTGAGTCCCACTGTAAGCATGGATGTTTAAAGCCGTTCGCAATCGCTTTAAACTGTAGGTCCTGGTCTAGTTAGCCCTCGTGTAGCTAAAAGTTGACTGTAGCGCTCCAAACCAAACCATTCTTTCGAAGTGGTAAAGTTAGATAACGGGAATCTATTGAAAATGAAAAAAGAAACAACTAAAGCATTGGTAGAATTTGATAATTACTCAGTAGCAAAACTTTTTGTTACTTATCGTTGATTTATAAGGAATTCCAATAGTATAATCTAAAAGGAATAATCTTTGATAAAAAAAGTATGAAAATGAACGTTTCACTTTTTTAAATTTAATTTTAATATCACTATCTGAAGTCATAAATTTGTGTAATTTAGTGTTGTATAACTTAGTTAACTCAGCATTGACATATATATATATATATATATATATATATGAAACAAATTTTAATCCTTTTAAACACCCCTAACATGCTTTTTCCAAATTCCTTTATCTTTGTGCAACAGAATACCGTTCCCTTAACTTTGGATTGCGACCTATAATCAACCAACATAAATTTATCTTTTCCCCTAAAGCGGCTGCACGTGCGAAAGCATTATATAACGGGCATCGCGAGCCATCACCTCATCTGACGCGACTTAATCACGTGTCAGCCTTTTAACCAATAGAAGTTCAGGCCGCCTAAAAACTCTGGCGTCTCCTAAGAGTGCCCCGTGCTTTTTGTGTTCTGCCACGGTACTGTCAAGATGTAAATTTTGGGCGCGCTGCGTCCCTTTGTCTTCTGTGTGTTCGAACCAGCAAACCATCAGGATGTAAGAACTTCGTTCTCCCAAATTGCGGGACGGGAGCTCCGTTCCCCGTCTACTGCGCGATATATCCGTTCCATACTGGAAGTTCAGTGTTTGAGTCACGGAGTATATTTCCTCATCTAAGTACTGTGTAATAAAAGACGTACACCAGCTATGTGGAGTTTATGTTTGTTCTGCCTGGACTTCCTTTCTTCGCCACTCGCTACGACTACATTGAGATTGCAATCCTGGTTATGCGACTACAAGCCGTCCAGCTTCTACATCCATATCATTACATTTTAGTCGGCGAGGATGGTTACCTCCGCCGGGAAGCTCCCAAGTGGATAACCAGGCCGTGGGAAACAATTGTTTTTCGCTTTTCCAGAGAGACTGTGAGAACTTCAAATCGCGAATGTCCACAGCCAGAATTTTTTGGTTCAGCGTCACCGCGTGTGGATTTTTCGCCTTGCGGGTGATGCGCCTGTGATGACGCAATAGTGGTGTTTTTGTGCGCGTTTCTTCCATAAGTGATGAGTCGGCGCCATCTCGTGCCGATATTTTTTCTGCACAGTCATTCTTCCCCTTCGTTCGTCGCGGTGTGTTTTCAGGTGTTTCCGCCAAGGGACAGAAGAAAAAAATCTGTGTGCGCGAAAATGCTCTGTGTGTACATTTTTTTTTACCGTCCTGATTTCCGTGAAAGTGCCAAATGGTGGAAAAACATTCCGTTGTGTGTTTGCAGTTTTAATGATAAAACAAGTACTTGCTAGCCACTTGTCCATCATCACTAATTTTGACATAAAATGAGTCTGGTCTTGTATTTTCATCATGTATGAGGTGCTAGGGTCCGACATGATGGTGAATATTAATTGGAAGAAGAAGAGGAAAATATATTTTATGACTTAAACATTGGATCCAATGTTTCGAGGTGACTCCACGACATCATATAATTTAGATTGATTTAGTTTCTTAACCCCAATTTTTTTCTTCTTACCAATTTGAATTTTGAGTTATATTATAATAATATTAAAATAAAATAATGATTGATACTCCATGGGTAAGTTACAGTCTAAAATATTTTCAATTATTTTTCAATAGAAGATATATGCGCATTGATAATTTGATGTTATACTTGAGATTTAAATTGCTAATTTTGATATATTTTAATCATCTCATTTATTGTGTATTTTAGTTTCAGCGAGTGATTTTTAACGTTTAAAGTTACCAATTTTGAGGTATTCCATAACATTTAGTGTATATTTAGTTTCATTAAGTGATTTTAATACTTTTAGCTATTAGTGATTTCTGTATTTTTGTGATACATTTACAGCTATGGGACTGTCGATAGTAATAAGAACTGAGAGTGTGTTAATTAAACAAAGACTGAGAAATTTTTGCTATAAACTCAGATGAAAGGTTTGGTTGAACTTTAAACAAAATTCTCTCAGTATCATAAGTTTATTTGGTGTATTCTTAAAAAGTATTATTATATTCTTTACTTTATAATAATTTTGATATTTTTAAATTTTTGATGAGTCTTGAATATTCAGAGATTAATAATATTTGTATCCGGATACTACCCAGCCATAAAACATGAGAGTAATTGTGTATTCCTGATATATGCTAAAGTGATCCTGTTTTTCTATTCTGACTTTTTACCCTAACAAGACACGCTTCTAACTAAATGTGCACGCTTCTAACTAAATAAAAATATTTGAGAAAATTGATAATTTAAAGCAATTTACACCGAATTTAATCAAACAAAGAAATTTTTCCGGTAACCTAACCTCAACTTAATTGAAATTTAATTCCTTGTGAGTCGGTTCGACCCCGACCACAAATATGATATAATACAAATCCCAATTGAGTCGGTTCGACCCCGACCATAATTTAATTTAATAAGAATAAATCTTTGTGATTCGGTTCGACCCCGAACGCAAAATAATCCTTGAACAACCCAACCAATGGTAGCGCAGTGGGCCTGAATTTAGTGCGTTTTCACCGGGCCTCTGCGGAATATCACACCGTAGATTGTCACATTTGGAGACCTAGGCTAAGTTCATTGTTCCAGTAGTATAAATCCATTTCTCCCTAACTTAATAAAATTAATGTTGAGTGTTTTGGTTGACTGAGAATTTTAACACAACTTCTCAGAGAATTATATTTAAAATCTTATTTTTCCTAATTAATTGAAAAGTGTATTGCCAAATTACCTTTATTCAATTTGTTTACTGTGTTGAACTGTATTTTTAAATTTTTTCTTATTAATTTGTTTCCATGGTGCATTTGAAAAAATTATAGTAAACCGTTGAAGATAGTAACCAATTTAACTAATTAACTTTAATAACCACAATGAAGCCTAAACCTGAATAATGACTAACCTTATGAACCAGAGATCTTTTTTCCTTTTTGATTTTTTTGGGGTGCCTAACACCTCTTGACTCCATTTTGATGGTTATACTCTGTGTGTTGTCTACATAAATTAAATAAATTGAAAAAAAAATTTAAAACAACCTATCTTTTAAACTTTCTCTTAGAAAACTATTAGGTGTGACCTCTGGATGTCATGAATGTAACCAGACTATGACAATTTTAAATTTTTCTTCTTTTGAGAGTTTAAGTATTTATTTCATAGAAAAACAAGTGTTGTAATTTATAGTGTTCCTTAATAAGTATGTTTTTTTTCTTAACATTCCATTTTTAAGTGTCCACTGAAATTTTTGTGATACAGTGTGTTTTAATAAGTATTTTTTTCTCAATCATTTTAAAGTGTAATTTAGAGTTTTTGTGAATAGTTAAATATCGCCATACATATTCCAAGCTGTAATTTAAGTGTATTAATATTTTTTAGTGCTATTTTGTGTAAGTCATGACCTGAGCAGACACACAAGGCTGTTAGTACCACAAAATTTAACTTTGTCAACCCCGAGTCAAAATTTTATTCCGAATTACTATTCAAAATTTTTATCAAAATTATTTTTTGTCTACGCGGTTCTCGCCTGATGGAGGGTCTTGCTGAGGGAGCCGGCCCCTCACGCAAGTCTTTTCCGGAGGGGGGGAAATTGAAACAAATTTTAATCCTTTTAAACACCCCTAACATGCTTTTTCCAAATTCCTTTATCTTTGTGCAACAGAATACCGTTCCCTTAACTTTGGATTGCGACCTATAATCGACCAACATAAATTTATCTTTTCCCCTAAAGCGGCTGCACGTGCGAAAGCATTATATAACGGGCATCGCGAGCCATCACCTTATCTGACGCGACTTAATCACGTGTCAGCCTTTTAACCAATAGAAGTTCAGGCCGCCTAAAAACTCTGGCGTCTCCTAAGAGTGCCCCGTGCTTTTTGTGTTCTGCCACGGTACTGTCAAGATGTAAATTTTGGGCGCGCTGCGTCCCTTTGTCTTCTGTGTGTTCGAACCAGCAAACCATCAGGATGTAAGAACTTCGTTCTCCCAAATTGCGGGACGGGAGCTCCGTTCCCCGTCTACTGCGCGATATATCCGTTCCATACTGGAAGTTCAGTGTTTGAGTCACGGAGTATATTTCCTCATCTAAGTACTGTGTAATAAAAGACGTACACCAGCTATGTGGAGTTTATGTTTGTTCTGCCTGGACTTCCTTTCTTCGCCACTCGCTACGACTACATTGAGATTGCAATCCTGGTTATGCGACTACAAGCCGTCCAGCTTCTCCATCCATATCATTACATATATATATATATATATACATACATATGTTTACATACTTGCACGCGTTTCACTCATAGACTCATTTCCTCCCATTTTACCCCATTATATGGGAACTCTTTGCCACTCCACCCCGACCATGATCTCGTTCAATCTAATCTCCCTAATCTCATTTTTCTCTTCTACTGGCACATACACCCGGCAAGACCTTTATTCTGATACTTCAACCTTATTTTTACGCCCAGCCGTTCTTTCGAAATAGGTCTCCAAGTATAAAAGCCTATGGAAATAATACATAGATGTGCAGTAACAGAGCTGACGTCTCTTGTGAGAGCTATATACACTGCTGGCCACCCAAATTGCAACACCAAGAAAGACAAGAGATATCACAGCAAAATGTATTTTGTAGATAACATGTTGACCAAGTATCAAATGATTAAATTTATAGACTTTTGTGAAGTGTGGTTCCTGCCCAAATCAGTAGCCAGAGTAGCCGCCATTGTTGGAGATCACCGCTGCCACACGCCTCGGCATTGATTCAAAGAGACTTTGGATGAGTTCTTGGGGTACAGCAGACCGAGCAGCTTCCAAACGTTGCCAAAGTTGATCTGCTGTGGCAGCTGGGGATGGAATCTGGGTCAACCATGAGACCCGTAGAGCAACCATGGACCACATGTTTTCTATCGGCGAAAGATCCGGAGAGCGAGGCGGCCAGGGAAGCAATTCAATCTGGCAATTAACGAAGAACCGTTGGACAATGCGTGCCACGTGTGGTCGCGCATTATCCTGTTCAAATATGGATGTGGGCAAGCCCTGAATGTAAGGAAGGACAACTGGCTCCGACACCTCGGAGATGTAGCGCTGGCTGTTTAAAGTACCGGCAATGCGTACTAGAGGTGTGCGAGAGTGATATCCAATACCGCCCCGTACCATAATACCCGGTGCAGGACCAGTGTGGCGGTGCATAACGCAGCTGTTAAGCACCCTCTCTTCACGGTGTCTCCAGACTCGAATGCGACCATCGTGGTGCTGCAGACAGAAGCGTGACTCGTCAGTAAAGACAATTTCATTCCATTCTGTCGTCCACATCCTTCTGTCATCGCACCATTGGCGGCGGAGACGTCTGTGGTTCAACGTCAAGGGTAGACAAAGCAATGGACGTCTTGCGGACAGACCACTCTGCTGTAAACGGCGTCGAATGGTACGCGCAGACACTGGATGATGCGTTACAGACTGCATGTGCTGTGCTATGGTTCGTGATGGGACTGACCGATCCGTCACTGCCATGCGCACAATTTGCATGTGTTAGCGTACATGTTAAAAACATGCACGTCAACAATTCTTATAATTTATATTTAAATAGCAGAGTTTAAAATGTGCAGTAAAAGCTATGTTAAAAAAAGGTATACGCTGAAACCACTAAAGTTGTTCAAAATCATGTATAGACGACAAGACTTTTTTTTAAACAATAACCAAAAGTTTATTCATTTGAAAAACTGGTTAAGAATTAGTTAAAAACAACAATATCAACATATTTCTTCTTACTCATAATACTGGGGTTTTCTTTAAATAAATTTTAAAACAAACATTATATTTTATCGTACTGTGATGGACTATCACAAGAATTAATCTATAACTAATACAAAACGTCTTACTCTAGATAGGCTTGATACTTCATCCCAATCAGCCAGTGTATTCTTGATGCCCGATGCCGTGATGCCTTTTCTCGAAAGTGTTCGCCGCTTATATACACTTAACAAAACAGATTTACATCACTTCACTTGAAAAAAACTATCGGCTGGTAACTGAAGATTTGTGTTTAATTATGACGGATGATAGATTGCCAGACATGACGTAAACTAAACGAAACTTACGTCGTTCATTCGGTTTAATTAAAACGCCTTTAACTTGAATCGGCTTAAAAATGGAAATGCAGAATATGACGTCAAACTTCGGAAAGGCAAGTAATTAATGAATCTTCATATTGCTAACAAATGCCCCCCCCCACTTGTCTTTTCGACACAAAATAAGCAACAGAATAAGATAAATCCATCACAGTTTGCAAATCAGGTTTTCAAGTTTATAAAAAACTGCTTGCTTCTGTCTTTACAATTGCTATCAAAAAAACCAATATACACAATACTACAAATTACAAACTACAAGAAAAGGTTAAAACAAATAATTACTAAGACAACACTACATTCAATCATGATCATATATCAACACATGCGTGGGCGCCCACTCATACAAACTCATTCATTCACATAAAACAAATTGGTTTCTCATTAAGAAAAGAATATATTAATGTATATCATATTCAAATTCTTAAAATTTTCTTTTAAAATATTTAAGTTCAAAATATCATAAAGTAATATTGCACTGTATATCTATAAGGTACAACAACTCAGATAAATAGACACTGAGCATTAAACAAGTTTACTTTAAACAAATTTCCTTGATTAGGTGGACGGAACAATTAATGGGGCAGTCCCATAAACAAAACATGGATTTGCCAAAATAAAAATAACATACCCGCGAACAAAAGCCCTCCGGTGCCTCGACAAATTCACATATCCACCACCTGAACCACTCAGACAAATTACATTTTCACCTAACTCGAGACGGTATGTTAGGCTGTTCGGATTCAGATGATAGACAGTAAAGATGTCACTAAACACGTTCAGACATTTAGACGGGGAAAAAAACGTCCACCCAAACAAGTAAAAAAAACTCACTGTACTGTCAAAAGTTCAAAATACTCTCAAAGTTCAAAAAAAAGGTAACAATGTGAGCATACAACTCCAGAGATTCATGAAAAAATTTCATCACATAAATGTCCGAGTTCGAACCTGGTCAGAGGTTTGGTGAATGGATCAGCTAAATTTTCTTTGCTCTTTATATATTTTATATCAAAAATATTTTGATAAACTAAGTCACGAACGAAAAATAACCGGACATCAATATGTTTACTCCTATGGTTTTCAACTGGGGATTTGACAAAATCTATGCAAGCGGTGTTATCAACATATAGAATCGACTTCAATCTCTTACCAAAAACTAACTTTCTGTCGTAACATTCATCTAGGATTCTATCAAACCACATCAGTTCCTTCGTGGCCTCTGTCATAGCATAGAATTCACTCTCCATAGTTGACAACGACACGCACTTCTCCTTAAAAGATCTCCACATGACTGGAGCTTTTCCAAAAAAAAACTATTTGTCCCCCCATAGATGTCCTGTCATCTTTATTGGCAGCAAAGTCCGCATCAGTGTAAACTACTATACTAGGTTCATTGCATGTAAGTTTAAGTTTATAATTGCGTGTGTGTATGACATAGCCCAAAAGTTTTATTTGACCGTCCCAGTGAAACCTACCAGGATTACTCTGGTACTGGCTAAAGATGTTAACGGCGTAACTTATGTCGGGTCTGGTTCTACTAGCAAGAAAAGATAGACAGTCTAATAAATTCCTATACGGAAAATGTGACATTTCCTCTATTTCAATATCTGATTGTGGACATTGTTTCTTTGAGAAGACTGTACCTTTGCTGATTGGAAGTGAAGAAACAGGTATGAAGAAGCTAGTAAACCTTTTACAAATATCGTCAATATAAATTGACTGGCTCAACAAAACTTCACCTCCCTTTTCCTCAAACTCAACCCCCAACAGCTTTTTAGTCTTACCCAAAATTTTTAAGTCAAAATGTTTTTCCAACAATCCAATGCCCTTGTCTATTATTTTCTCGTCCTTTCCAAACAAAACTATGTCATCAACATACAAAAGCAAAATCAACACACAATTAAAGTCATATGCACAATTACACCAATTCAATTTGCTAAAACCAAGTTCTGTCAATACTTTATGAATCTCGAAAAACCATTCTCGACCACTCTGGTGTAGTCCATAAATAGCTCTATCCAACTTACAAACTAAAGTCTCCTTACCTTTCATAGCAAAATCGGGTGGTTGAGACATGTAAATTTTATCTTTTAATGGCGCGTATAAATAAGCTCCTTTTACGTCACACTGCCTGTGGGTCCAACCCTGTAAAACTACTAAAAGGGAAAAGAAGAAACGAATTAGACTAAAATTAATGACTGGGCTAAAAGTTTCTTCGTAACTCACTCCTTTTACTTGTTTAAAACCCTGTGCCACTAGTCTTGCCTTATACCTGGCCACTTTGCCTTTTTCGTCTCTTTTCAATGTGAAAACCCACCGGCATCCGATGACATCAGTATCTGGCGGTAACTTAACAAGGTGCCATACATGTCTTTCTGCCATGATTTTCATTTCTTCTCCCATGGCCTCTACCCATTGCTTGTGTTGTGGGGAGCTCAATGCTTGTTTATAAGTGTTGGGAATATGGATTTCATCTAGTCAGGAACTGGCATAGCTTGTGGAGGCGGTAACTGGTTTATCTGAAATTATTCCCTGATACGGATTTTCACCGGAAAAATCAAAAATGTGCTCCGTGTATTTTATACCATTCTCCTTACAATACTTAAAGGCATCATTTCTTGACCTAAGTCTAATGTTGGAACCTACTTCATAATAGTATACATCTATACGTTTACTCTTTGTTCGTGGGACCACTTTCCTTTCCCAATCGACACGTTTTAGACCTTCGGCTGGTAAGGGGCTCTCAATTTTATCACTGTGGGTTTCCCCAGAAACATTCCTTTCCACCAAATCCTCATCATCACTCTCAAGGGGTAGGTTATGATCTAACGGAATAATAGAAATATCCTTTTCTCCCTTATCTTCGGAGTGTGGTTCAGTGTTGGAATTCTCACTGGGGCCCATCGATGCTCCACTGTCGCTATCTGCACATTGGGGATCTTCACAAAATCTGACGTTTATGGTTTCTATCACATTGTCGGTGTCAGGGAACCATATCCTATAACCTTTGGTGTTAAAGGCATATCCTATCATAACCCCCTTTCTCGCCTTGGCGTCCAACTTTTGGTGTACCAAGCTGTTGGTGCTGTTGGTGTACCGAGCTGTTGGTGTACCAAGACAGCTCTATGCTGTCTTGGTACACCAACATATGCGATGGACCCAAACGGCTTCAAGTGGTTTACTGATGGTTTATATCCACCAAATAGTTCAAAGGGAGTTTTCCCTAAACCTTTATGGACGACCCTGTTCCAGACATATGTGAAACTTAAAACTGCATCAGGCCAAAATTTTGTTTCTAATCCACTATCTGCTAACAAGCATTTTGCCCCATTTGATACCGTTTGATTATATCTCTCTGCTGTACCATTCTGCTCTGGCGTATATGTGTTCGTAAGCTCGTGTTTTACACCATGTTCATTGCAAAACGCTGTGAAATTGTTGTTTATGAATTCTGTTCCATTATCCGTACGGATACATTTCACCTTCCGTCCTAGGAACCTCTCTGCACGAGCAACATGATTTCTAAAGATTCTAAATACCTCAGATTTTTCACGCATAGGATAGACAGAGGATTTACCTGAAAAATCATCTATAATTGATAAAAAATACTTTTCACCGTTCCGACCAATAGTACTGCAAGGACCCCAAACATCCATATAAATCAAATCATTGGGATGTTTAGAACGTCTAAAATTTATAGGTTTAAAACTTACCCTCTTAAATTTATTGAGTGTACAGGTTTCGCAGACGAAATTATGCCCCTCAAATCTTTCCAAACCCTTTATAGCATGTTTCCTAATTGTGTCTCTGATTACATATGGACTAATATGTGCCAACCTTCGATGTATTAACTCATCGTCAACTTTTCTTGACACACATGCTCTGTAATTTTCCTTCTGGCTAGCTATCCGGGGACTTTTAGGACAAACTTGATACAAACCATTTTTTAATTAGCACAAAAAATAGTTTTTCCATACCGGTTTTTAACTCTTACACCACTCTGACCACCTTCGAATCTAAGACCTTGGCTGTCCAAAACAGAACCTGAAATCAAATTCAATTTAAGGTTAGGTGAGTACATAACATTATATAAATGAAAAATTCTGGAACCAAACTGAAGCTGAATAGTCCCTTTACCAATGATCGGGAAAGTCACACCCTCGATAGCTACGGATAATTTATCGTCTTGTATTTCCTCAAAGTTCTTGAACCATTGCTTTACCTTGCAGAAATGATGACTAGCTGCAGTATCGAAAGTCCACAAGTTTGAAGACTCTTCGAAATTGCTGACATAGGCTTGCACGAAATTAGCTGACTGAAGACTAGAAGCCACCTTCTTAAAAGGTCGTTTTGATCTTGACTTATAACGTACAGGACTCATACCACGTGCGGGAGACCGATTTCGAATTGGCGTACTTTTCTGGTAATGTGTCGTATTCCCTGTCGAAACAAGTTGTCTAGGTTGGTACACAGGAACTGGATCTTTAACAGAACAATTTTTCTTAATGTGTCCCACTTGATTACACCTGTAACATATCACACCCTTCTGAAACATGTTGCGTGTTACTGCAGAGTATGCCTTAACCTCATGTGCTTTACTACGGACTTGTTCTCGTACGGTTAATCTATCTTCCTCTGCCACTAACTCCACAAGAATATCCTTAAATTTAAACTTTTCATCTGGCCACCGTAATATGGACTGTGATATACTGTCATATTCTTCTGGTAAGTAGCGTAACAACTGAAAACTGACGTAAAGTTCATTAATAGGGTGATTTATTCCACGTAATTTTTCAACAATTCTTGTTAAACGGGCTGCAAAAAGGCTAATTTTTTCATGCGATTGAATTCGGCTTGAAAATAACTCTGAGATCAGCTGCATATGTCGTGATCTATTGTCAGGTTCGAAAAATAATTTTAACTTAATCCAAGCCTCACGAGCGCTTTCTATAACTTTCCGAAAGTCAGGAGAAATATTCAAATAAATCAAGGAAACCGCTACACCAGCACGGAGATTATAATCTCTAATATCGCGATACGTGATTTCAGAGCCAGAATACCCTGCCTGTGTAACTACACTTTTCACGGCATCGACACCTTTAACGCTATCGGCATCTTTACTTGCTGCAACTATCTTTTCATGCTCAGTTTTTATTATAGGTGATAGCTCAGTACCTGCTACGATACCCCAGCATCCCCTTTCCATAAGGATGTACTTCATATCTTCGACCCAATTGCCGTAATTATTTGCATTGAGTTTTTCTATCTGGGCCTGCATTTTCATTTATCTTCACAAAATACACATTAATAAAAAGAACTTCACTTGTCGTCTATATTTTCTATCATTAACACTAAATTTAATGCCCCCCCATCTTCGGGGCCACTGGTATACTCAACTACTTTTCAAAATACAATCTTTAAAAGCTCAAAAAACATTTCAGGCTTTTATTCAGTGTTTTTCATGGTCGTATTCCTTCAATAACTCCGCTGGCCCATAACCATTTATTGTTAGCGTACATGTTAAAAACATGCACGTCAACAATTCTTATAATTTATATTTAAATAGCAGAGTTTAAAATGTGCAGTAAAAGCTATGTTAAAAAAAGGTATACGCTAAAACCACTAAAGTTGTTCAAAATCATGTATAGACGACAAGACTTTTTTTTTAAACAATAACCAAAAGTTTATTCATTTGAAAAACTGGTTAAGAATTAGTTAAAAACAACAATATCAACATATTTCTTCTTACTCATAATACTGGGGTTTTCTTTAAATAAATTTTAAAACAAACATTATATTTTATCGTACTGTGATGGACTATCACAAGAATTAATCTATAACTAATACAAAACGTCTTACTCTAGATAGGCTTGATACTTCATCCCAATCAGCCAGTGTATTCTTGATGCCCGATGCCGTGATGCCTTTTCTCGAAAGTGTTCGCCGCTTATATACACTTAACAAAACAGATTTACATCACTTCACTTGAAAAAAACTATCGGCTGGTAACTGAAGATTTGTGTTTAATTATGACGGATGATAGATTGCCAGACATGACGTAAACTAAACGAAACTTACGTCGTTCATTCGGTTTAATTAAAACGCCTTTAACTTGAATCGGCTTAAAAATGGAAATGCAGAATATGACGTCAAACTTCGGAAAGGCAAGTAATTAATGAATCTTCATATTGCTAACAAATGCCCCCCCCCACTTGTCTTTTCGACACAAAATAAGCAACAGAATAAGATAAATCCATCACAGTTTACAAATCAGGTTTTCAAGTTTATAAAAAACTGCTTGCTTCTGTCTTTACAATTGCTATCAAAAAAAACCAATATACACAATACTACAAATTACAAACTACAAGAAAAGGTTAAAACAAATAATTACTAAGACAACACTACATTCAATCATGATCATATATCAACACATGCGTGGGCGCCCACTCATACAAACTCATTCATTCACATAAAACAAATTGGTTTCTCATTAAGAAAAGAATATATTAATGTATATCATATTCAAATTCTTAAAATTTTCTTTTAAAATATTTAAGTTCAAAATATCATAAAGTAATATTGCACTGTATATCTATAAGGTACAACAACTCAGATAAATAGACACTGAGTATTAAACAAGTTTACTTTAAACAAATTTCCTTGATTAGGTGGACGGAACAATTAATGGGGCAGTCCCATAAACAAAACATGGATTTGCCAAAATAAAAATAACATACCCGCGAACAAAAGCCCTCCGGTGCCTCGACAAATTCACATATCCACCACCTGAACCACTCAGACAAATTACATTTTCACCTAACTCGAGACGGTATGTTAGGCTGTTCGGATTCAGATGATAGACAGTAAAGATGTCACTAAACACGTTCAGACATTTAGACGGGGAAAAAAACGTCCACCCAAAACAAGTAAAAAAAACTCACTGTACTGTCAAAAGTTCAAAATACTCTCAAAGTTCAAAAAAAAGGTAACAATGTGAGCATACAACTCCAGAGATTCATGAAAAAATTTCATCACATAAATGTCCGAGTTCGAACCTGGTCAGAGGTTTGGTGAATGGATCAGCTAAATTTTCTTTGCTCTTTATATATTTTATATCAAAAATATTTTGATAAACTAAGTCACGAACGAAAAATAACCGGACATCAATATGTTTACTCCTATGGTTTTCAACTGGGGATTTGACAAAATCTATGCAAGCGGTGTTATCAACATATAGAATCGACTTCAATCTCTTACCAAAAACTAACTTTCTGTCGTAACATTCATCTAGGATTCTATCAAACCACATCAGTTCCTTCGTGGCCTCTGTCATAGCATAGAATTCACTCTCCATAGTTGACAACGACACGCACTTCTCCTTAAAAGATCTCCACATGACTGGAGCTTTTCCAAAAAAAACTATTTGTCCCCCCATAGATGTCCTGTCATCTTTATTGGCAGCAAAGTCCGCATCAGTGTAAACTACTATACTAGGTTCATTGCATGTAAGTTTAAGTTTATAATTGCGTGTGTGTATGACATAGCCCAAAAGTTTTATTTGACCGTCCCAGTGAAACCTACCAGGATTACTCTGGTACTGGCTAAAGATGTTAACGGCGTAACTTATGTCGGGTCTGGTTCTACTAGCAAGAAAAGATAGACAGTCTAATAAATTCCTATACGGAAAATGTGACATTTCCTCTATTTCAATATCTGATTGTGGACATTGTTTCTTTGAGAAGACTGTACCTTTGCTGATTGGAAGTGAAGAAACAGGTATGAAGAAGCTAGTAAACCTTTTACAAATATCGTCAATATAAATTGACTGGCTCAACAAAACTTCACCTCCCTTTTCCTCAAACTCAACCCCCAACAGCTTTTTAGTCTTACCCAAAATTTTTAAGTCAAAATGTTTTTCCAACAATCCAATGCCCTTGTCTATTATTTTCTCGTCCTTTCCAAACAAAACTATGTCATCAACATACAAAAGCAAAATCAACACACAATTAAAGTCATATGCACAATTACACCAATTCAATTTGCTAAAACCAAGTTCTGTCAATACTTTATGAATCTCGAAAAACCATTCTCGACCACTCTGGTGTAGTCCATAAATAGCTCTATCCAACTTACAAACTAAAGTCTCCTTACCTTTCATAGCAAAATCGGGTGGTTGAGACATGTAAATTTTATCTTTTAATGGCGCGTATAAATAAGCTCCTTTTACGTCACACTGCCTGTGGGTCCAACCCTGTAAAACTACTAAAAGGGAAAAGAAGAAACGAATTAGACTAAAATTAATGACTGGGCTAAAAGTTTCTTCGTAACTCACTCCTTTTACTTGTTTAAAACCCTGTGCCACTAGTCTTGCCTTATACCTGGCCACTTTGCCTTTTTCGTCTCTTTTCAATGTGAAAACCCACCGGCATCCGATGACATCAGTATCTGGCGGTAACTTAACAAGGTGCCATACATGTCTTTCTGCCATGATTTTCATTTCTTCTCCCATGGCCTCTACCCATTGCTTGTGTTGTGGGGAGCTCAATGCTTGTTTATAAGTGTTGGGAATATGGATTTCATCTAGTCAGGAACTGGCATAGCTTGTGGAGGCGGTAACTGGTTTATCTGAAATTATTCCCTGATACGGATTTTCACCGGAAAAATCAAAAATGTGCTCCGTGTATTTTATACCATTCTCCTTACAATACTTAAAGGCATCATTTCTTGACCTAAGTCTAATGTTGGAACCTACTTCATAATAGTATACATCTATACGTTTACTCTTTGTTCGTGGGACCACTTTCCTTTCCCAATCGACACGTTTTAGACCTTCGGCTGGTAAGGGGCTCTCAATTTTATCACTGTGGGTTTCCCCAGAAACATTCCTTTCCACCAAATCCTCATCATCACTCTCAAGGGGTAGGTTATGATCTAACGGAATAATAGAAATATCCTTTTCTCCCTTATCTTCGGAGTGTGGTTCAGTGTTGGAATTCTCACTGGGGCCCATCGATGCTCCACTGTCGCTATCTGCACATTGGGGATCTTCACAAAATCTGACGTTTATGGTTTCTATCACATTGTCGGTGTCAGGGAACCATATCCTATAACCTTTGGTGTTAAAGGCATATCCTATCATAACCCCCTTTCTCGCCTTGGCGTCCAACTTTTGGTGTACCAAGCTGTTGGTGCTGTTGGTGTACCGAGCTGTTGGTGTACCAAGACAGCTCTATGCTGTCTTGGTACACCAACATATGCGATGGACCCAAACGGCTTCAAGTGGTTTACTGATGGTTTATATCCACCAAATAGTTCAAAGGGAGTTTTCCCTAAACCTTTATGGACGACCCTGTTCCAGACATATGTGAAACTTAAAACTGCATCAGGCCAAAATTTTGTTTCTAATCCACTATCTGCTAACAAGCATTTTGCCCCATTTGATACCGTTTGATTATATCTCTCTGCTGTACCATTCTGCTCTGGCGTATATGTGTTCGTAAGCTCGTGTTTTACACCATGTTCATTGCAAAACGCTGTGAAATTGTTGTTTATGAATTCTGTTCCATTATCCGTACGGATACATTTCACCTTCCGTCCTAGGAACCTCTCTGCACGAGCAACATGATTTCTAAAGATTCTAAATACCTCAGATTTTTCACGCATAGGATAGACAGAGGATTTACCTGAAAAATCATCTATAATTGATAAAAAATACTTTTCACCGTTCCGACCAATAGTACTGCAAGGACCCCAAACATCCATATAAATCAAATCATTGGGATGTTTAGAACGTCTAAAATTTATAGGTTTAAAACTTACCCTCTTAAATTTATTGAGTGTACAGGTTTCGCAGACGAAATTATGCCCCTCAAATCTTTCCAAACCCTTTATAGCATGTTTCCTAATTGTGTCTCTGATTACATATGGACTAATATGTGCCAACCTTCGATGTATTAACTCATCGTCAACTTTTCTTGACACACATGCTCTGTAATTTTCCTTCTGGCTAGCTATCCGGGGACTTTTAGGACAAACTTGATACAAACCATTTTTTAATTTAGCACAAAAAATAGTTTTTCCATACCGGTTTTTAACTCTTACACCACTCTGACCACCTTCGAATCTAAGACCTTGGCTGTCCAAAACAGAACCTGAAATCAAATTCAATTTAAGGTTAGGTGAGTACATAACATTATATAAATGAAAAATTCTGGAACCAAACTGAAGCTAAATAGTCCCTTTACCAATGATCGGGAAAGTCACACCCTCGATAGCTACGGATAATTTATCGTCTTGTATTTCCTCAAAGTTCTTGAACCATTGCTTTACCTTGCAGAAATGATGACTAGCTGCAGTATCGAAAGTCCACAAGTTTGAAGACTCTTCGAAATTGCTGACATAGGCTTGCACGAAATTAGCTGACTGAAGACTAGAAGTCACCTTCTTAAAAGGTCGTTTTGATCTTGACTTATAACGTACAGGACTCATACCACGTGCGGGAGACCGATTTCGAATTGGCGTACTTTTCTGGTAATGTGTCGTATTCCCTGTCGAAACAAGTTGTCTAGGTTGGTACACAGGAACTGGATCTTTAACAGAACAATTTTTCTTAATGTGTCCCACTTGATTACACCTGTAACATATCACACCCTTCTGAAACATGTTGCGTGTTACTGCAGAGTATGCCTTAACCTCATGTGCTTTACTACGGACTTGTTCTCGTACGGTTAATCTATCTTCCTCTGCCACTAACTCCACAAGAATATCCTTAAATTTAAACTTTTCATCTGGCCACCGTAATATGGACTGTGATATACTGTCATATTCTTCTGGTAAGTAGCGTAACAACTGAAAACTGACGTAAAGTTCATTAATAGGGTGATTTATTCCACGTAATTTTTCAACAATTCTTGTTAAACGGGCTGCAAAAAGGCTAATTTTTTCATGCGATTGAATTCGGCTTGAAAATAACTCTGAGATCAGCTGCATATGTCGTGATCTATTGTCAGGTTCGAAAAATAATTTTAACTTAATCCAAGCCTCACGAGCGCTTTCTATAACTTTCCGAAAGTCAGGAGAAATATTCAAATAAATCAAGGAAACCGCTACACCAGCACGGAGATTATAATCTCTAATATCGCGATACGTGATTTCAGAGCCAGAATACCCTGCCTGTGTAACTACACTTTTCACGGCATCGACACCTTTAACGCTATCGGCATCTTTACTTGCTGCAACTATCTTTTCATGCTCAGTTTTTATTATAGGTGATAGCTCAGTACCTGCTACGATACCCCAGCATCCCCTTTCCATAAGGATGTACTTCATATCTTCGACCCAATTGCCGTAATTATTTGCATTGAGTTTTTCTATCTGGGCCTGCATTTTCATTTATCTTCACAAAATACACATTAATAAAAAGAACTTCACTTGTCGTCTATATTTTCTATCATTAACACTAAATTTAATGCCCCCCCATCTTCGGGGCCACTGGTATACTCAACTACTTTTCAAAATACAATCTTTAAAAGCTCAAAAAACATTTCAGGCTTTTATTCAGTGTTTTTCATGGTCGTATTCCTTCAATAACTCCGCTGGCCCATAACCATTTATTGTTAGCGTACATGTTAAAAACATGCACGTCAACAATTCTTATAATTTATATTTAAATAGCAGAGTTTAAAATGTGCAGTAAAAGCTATGTTAAAAAAAGGTATACGCTAAAACCACTAAAGTTGTTCAAAATCATGTATAGACGACAAGACTTTTTTTTTAAACAATAACCAAAAGTTTATTCATTTGAAAAACTGGTTAAGAATTAGTTAAAAACAACAATATCAACATATTTCTTCTTACTCATAATACTGGGGTTTTCTTTAAATAAATTTTAAAACAAACATTATATTTTATCGTACTGTGATGGACTATCACAAGAATTAATCTATAACTAATACAAAACGTCTTACTCTAGATAGGCTTGATACTTCATCCCAATCAGCCAGTGTATCCTTGATGCCCGATGCTGTGATGCCTTTTCTCGAAAGTGTTCGCCGCTTATATACACTTAACAAAACAGATTTACATCACTTCACTTGAAAAAAACTATCGGCTGGTAACTGAAGATTTGTGTTTAATTATGACGGATGATAGATTGCCAGACATGACGTAAACTAAACGAAACTTACGTCGTTGATTCGGTTTAATTAAAACGCCTTTAACTTGAATCGGCTTAAAAATGGAAATGCAGAATATGACGTCAAACTTCGGAAAGGCAAGTAATTAATGAATCTTCATAATGCTAATAGCATGTCATCACGTGAAGTGGTGCGCTGAGGTGGATGCGATCGAACACGCCGGTCCGTCGAACCCTCCTGCATCCAACGATCACATATCCGCATTACAGTTGTTTGGTTTCGTCCAACACGACTACCGATTTCCCTGAAAGATAATCCACAATCTCGGTAGGCCACTATCCTTCCTCTGTCGAACCCGGATACTTGATCAAAAGATGATCGCTGTTTTCGACGAGGCATAGTTGATCGTTTTTTTTTTGAAAAAACCACAAGAAAAACACAATTGCCGAACTTGAAATCGTCGAAATCTCCAAGCCTTAAATAGCGCTTTGAAGTGGCGCCACAGGCGCGCGTGATGTGCGTCTGCGCTGAAATTCTAATCATTTGCATATCTTACCTCCGCTAATGCATGTTGCAAATTTCATGTCATTTGCATGTTTCCTTCAGGGTGTTGCATTTACAGTGGCCAGCAGTGTATTAATTGACTCTTATAAAAGTATGAAGATTAGTCTTCCTTATATTTATTTCCATTTTCGAAGAGTTAGTTGATCATAGTGAAGCACATAACTTAATGTTTAATTCCCACCATGAGAGAGACGGAAGTTTGTACCCCAGATTCTGTAATTACAATTGTTTTCATGGAGTCGTTAGGAAAATGTAACTGGCCTCTACGAAGTCTGACGTCTGGTAAGAAATATCGAAATCAAATTGCTCTAGAAAAAAAGGCGGCGACTGACTTCTAACAAAACGTTGTAATGTAACACGAGCTTTCGGTAGTCAGTGCCTGTAAGCGATCGACGAGCGGAGCCGCTCAAGTCGAGAAACCATGCTCCACAGGACTATCGGTTTTTTCATGCATACCTTTGATACTTACAATAAAATTGTCACACTGAAATAGCTGAAGGGAAGTGGAGATACCTTTGAGCATTCAAATCGAGCATTCGGGAAGAGACAGGGGTATTCTTGTAATGCATGTAACGCTGGCTACAAGCATTGCCCTACGACATAACGTTACAAGTCAGTCGCCGCCTTAGCGTTACTTTCTAATGCTATGCTCATGGTGATCATTACATTACAATTAAACCCATATATCTTCGCGAATACTTATTTTGAAAGCTGGGGTCAAACGGTGTTCCACTTCAGCAAGTTCAGTGTGACCTGCATTGACTTGCATTGTAACGCTCAAAGGGATTCGCGAAAAAAATATTGGTCACGATTGCTCCACTTGAGCATCTGGGCACTGACTACCGAATGCTCCATTACATTACATGGGGCGCAGTGGCTCAGTTGGAAAGAGCACCGGGCTAGTGATCTAAATGTCACTGGTTCGATGCTCGTAGCTTACAAATCCACTGCCACACTAATGGTGGCTGGTGCACGTCAAATCTGTCGTGGCTGTAATGTCTTCCAAGTTCTCAAAACTACCTCTGGAGGTGCGGGTCAAGTGTTCAGGTCTCGTCATTTGACTCGGTTCCAAATTACGGAACTGGTCCTTTGGTCATGTCGGACTCAAGTTTGGCCAGTCAAGTTTGGCCTGTCAAAACAGGAGCTGCACCTTCATCGCCAATGACCTTCGAGACTTGATCTGATGTTGCTGTCTATAGTGGCATAAGCAACAACAACAACATTACATTACATTGCATGATATTACATCGTTTTGCTACAAGTCAATCTTTAGAGGCTGCATGAAAGCAGACATACAACTCATTCTCTGGTACACTAGAAAAAGTAACAAAGGATTTAAGAATCCGAAAAGGCATGGAAAATCAAAAAAAGGCTTTTTACTAACCGAGGTTTCTTAGAAATCATCTCTCCCAAGTCTTTTAAACTAATAAATCCGAGTTTAAATCTCATAACCCCGATTAAAAAAGAAACGTGCCGACCACATTATGTCGTTATTTTTGTCGAATATTAGAAAGCTTATAATCATAGGTACGGAATACATTTAAAATTAATAGTAAGACAAGGATAAAGAAAAACCTGTTTTAAATTTATGAATAAATAATAGATATGCGGAGAAGTTTTTAAATTAGACTATTTAAATGAAGAAATATTCTAAATGTTTTTAAAGATTTGTTATGTATATTCTGTGGAATTTTCATCCAGCTGGTAAAAGAAATTTTTCTTTGAAAAAAAATATATAATATTTTCTGATAGAATAAAATATTCCTATAGAAAAATTTACTTTTTTTTAATCACATTAATTGCTATATACTTGACTTTAAACAAATCTATAAGGAAAAAATTATATTAATATAAGATTACAAAGTTTTCAAAATTTTTTGAAAAGAAAGAAAGTCAGACTACATTTTAGCTTAAACTTGAAATAATGAACAAATACGAATGCAAAACATTTCATTCGCGTGGGAATTCTTTGAAGAAGAAGTACAGTTAGTATTAATATCTAATATATCTTATTCTAGAAGTGTACGAATCTCATTTTAAAACATGAAATACTGATGAAAGAAGTTATAACAAAATCTTCTCTTCAAGAACAATGCACCTCATTCTCTCAAGCGAGATAATCCCGAAAGACACCATTCTAAAGAGCTTAGAATCCAACCACGAAATAATAGTTATTCCCGAATAAAATATAGTTTTACGATATATTGTTATGAAAGTCACTTCGTTTGTTTAATTTACCATGCATTCCTTTTCGAAACTATTTTCAAATACATTAACAACAGAAGATCAGTGAAACAAATAAAAATTTTGAAAGAAAAAAATTAACATTGAATATTTTTAATGCCTTGAAAATAAACTTAAAGCATTAGGATGCATTTAAATTGCAATTTTAGATAAACTAATCTTTTCCCCCCTTTTCCTACAGTATTAAATTGTTAAACATGAATAAATAACTTTTTCAAGTAGCAAAGCGAATTTTTTTTTATTTAAAATACAAAAATGCTTTTAAATTTACTTGTTTCTTTGGACATACTGTTTACTTTTCCAATAGTAAAGCGGGGAATTTGTGAGAATTCCTTTACCGTTGTAAATATCGCATCTTAAATAAGTTATTTGAAATGCCATTTATACAATGCTTGCAAGTAATTGCGGGAAAAATCTTCACTAAATGCGCTAACAGGGGTTTCAATAAAGTGTGCGTTGTGCTTAAATGAAAAGATAAAGCGTTCACCTCCTGACAACAATTACGTCTCAGTTATAGGTAATTGCTATGAAATTGGAGGCAACAATCCCACTGTTGCTATAATTGGTGTATACATATCTTGGGCTGTGAAAGTACTCTTAAAATAAATGTCAAAACATAATATGTTAAATTTTATCATTAAAGATACAGCTATTGAAGTGGATAAAACAGCTAAAGTCTAAAAGAATTGTGCCACAATTGCCATTTCAATCTTTATAAAGAGTGCTATGTTTTTTTTAATTAAAGCAATAGCGCTTAGACATACAGCTATACACTATTCTATGCGACTAAAATACAACAAGCAAACAGAAGAAACAAAACACAAAACAAAATGGCTTATAGAAATCTTGGAGTAGAAACAACAGTCTAATTGGACTGATATCCATTCATCCTCATCAGTTCCCTGGCATCCCAATATATGCCATAAAGACATTTGCTTGATAATGCGGAGCACAGTGGTAAATTCTGTGCATCCATAGGTACTTCCATACCACAGAGTACAGTTTGGGCTTTCGAGAATACCTAACCTGAAAAGGTATTTAGGCAAACGGTCATGTCCCATGGCAAGTCTATTAGCAGCAATACTTGTTCTTCTTGATGCTGAGGGGATATGTAATATTGCATCTTTCTATTCCTTATTTTGTATGCCTCTTAATTTTCTCTTTTCATACTGAGAATTAATACTGAGAATTTTATGTTATGTAAAGCGTATCAAATCTGTATAGCAGTTTATTTAAATGTTTTCCTGAAGATGCTGTACTACTATGCTGATCACCTATTCACTTGACCAGTTCTAGAATTTGAAAAATATAAGACTTTTTGGAAAATCTGGTACAAATGTAAATCAGAGCAATAAAATATTGAGTCTTCAGAACAAATAAAACCCATCTTCTCAGTCGCTGTAGCGAATGCCTTAAGCACTGATGCTTTAATATTTTATTTATAGCAGTAATGGGACGATCAAACGTCTTTAAACAAAAGAGGAGTTAAATATATCCTGTAAAAGCGTGTGTTATTCACCAATTTGCTGCAGTTAAAGATGAAACGATCTTTTAGGAGTTAGGTGTGAAAACAAAGTCAAGTAGAAGCGAAATAAAACAGATTATAGTGAATAGTTTAAAACTTAAAACATATGTGTACTTTTGTTACCTGCAAAACTGTCTAAGCTTATCAATGGAACAGCCTGAAAAAAGTAAATTTTTTTGTCCCACTGTAAAGTATAGAGAGAAACTAAAAAATGAATAGAAAGACAAAGTACATCAGTTGTAAGTAATCAAAACAAAACTAGTCATGAATACTTTACTACTATTCTGTCACTGATATACAACCCGTATATTATCGAAATATTTTTAAATACACCCAAAATGCATATGGAGGAAATTTGCATTCGTCTCAACGTAAATGTTTTCGTCCAGGAATATGCATAAATTATGTATTTTTATTCATCGGGGACTTTTTTTCCTGCTATATTGAAGCGAGTAAATCTAATAAAATAAAAGCTTCACCCAATCAAATAAGTGCTGTGAACGTTAAACAGATAGCTTTATTCTTCCAATTGACTTCAAATTGCTTTTATACGTACAGTACCATAGGAATTCAGATCACGCTCTTCCACTTTTATCCACTTATAGTCGGTTCCATTACGAAACGACGGGAAACGCGTGCTTTGAGCATGATTTGGAAGATAGGTTTCTCAAATAGAAACTTTTGTGACTGGAAGATTTTTCTAACAAACAAAGAATAAAGTTTGCATTTGAGTCATAATATCTGTTCTTGTGTATGCGAGACAAATTTGTTTCATCAAAAGCAAGAGTACTGGAATTTCTATCTTACGACAAATACACAATTGATCCCGAAGGGGCAGTTACCCATAAAAGCTGCGAAGTGGGTTTCTTTTTCTTCCGTGGCACACATTTACACATAACATGTATAGAATTTTAGAATGAGCACTTTAAAGTTTCTATTATAAAATTTGTAAAACAATTAAGATTTATTATAGACTTTCAATATCTGTGTTTAAATGGACAGCATACAAAATGCGTAGTTTAAAATTTTGCGTATGTTCTTGATGAACTTAATGGGATTTAAACACAAAATATAAATTACGTAAGTTGCGACATGTAAGTCATGAAGCAAGATGTGTAAATTAATCTTAAAAAGTAAGTAGTTAGAATACATTTTGTTTCAGAAACTGGAAAAATACGTAGCTATACAGTAAAAATATCTTATTTTTAACGTAGGATTACGTTCCTCCATAACGGTCCTCCGGGAAGCAAAATGTCAGACGCTAAAACCGTCCGTCCGTACCTCGCGAGTTATAATTTTTGCAGCGTGCCAAACTGCTCAGTCTCTATCGCTTGGGCAAGCAGTAAACAGTTAAACAGAAAAGTACCAAAACGTGTCAAAATTTTAACATACATACATACATATATATATATATACATACGTCCATATATATAGATATATATATACATATACATTACACATACATACATATATGCATACAAAAGAGGTAAGCGACGGTAAGTAATCCTACGTTAATAATCCGCGGTAGTTTCGTTAGAAGAGACTACCTGATTTTTATTTATTTTTTTATGTTTATTTTTATTTTATTTTATTTTTGTTAGAAACGGAACATCAAAATAAAAGTGGATTCTACTGTTGGGGACAAATTATCTTTTCTGATATCTCATATTTCGCATAACTTTGAAAAATTATGAAGACGTTCATATCATTTTTAAAATTTTTGGTGAAAAGATTACTTTTCTGTCTAATAAGATGATAATTGCATATTTTTATTATTTACTATTTACTGTGGCACTTTTTTCTTTTGTGTTTTTTGTCGGAAAATTCATTTTTATATGGCTCTTTATGTATATACTATATATAAAGGAATGTTATTAATTTATAAATGCATTTCATTATGATGTACACTGTTCTTACTCTTAATGATTTTATTAGATTTATTCATGTATCTTTATATCAAAATTTTTAAAAAAAAATCATTATTCTTAAAGCAACCATGACCGTCTATTGAAAAACGATATTTGATTTCTAAACATTTTTTTTCTGTGGTATGCCACTAGTGTGTGGCACTTAAAATGTTAATGAAATCCTGTTAAGTAAAATAGAGATTGTAGTTTAGACAACATGGGAAACTAAAAATTTCTAAAAAGATTCCTCCATTTTTCCACTCCTTGTGGAAACATGTGTTTTTTCCTTTTTTCAAATTAACCGAATGTTTCTGTACCCCCATACATACTCTAACATATATGTATAATAGAAACTGTATATTTAATTTATAATAATAATAACATTTCTAAAAGGAAAGGAAAAGTTTTTAAGAATTAGAAATCAATTTGTTCAGCTAATTAATTTGCACTCAAAAGATTATTTTTAAACAAGATTAGTCTCTCTAGATAATACTCTTTCCGCATAAATGCTTATTGCTATATTCGGTGGAACCAGAAATATTTTGAGAAATTTGTGAGGTTTTAAATTATTGCACCTCTTTAAAACACCTCAGTAATGGGTTAAAACCCCAGATTTGAACATTAAAACAATGCCGCAAATAAATCAATCTAATTTTCTCTTGTTTTTTTTAAAGAAAATTTATAACTTTTCTTGACAATTGTAAATTCTTTCATGACAATTTTAAAACATATTACCACACCTAAAGTTAACAACCTTTGCTCTAATTTCCAAACCTTCGGTAGCAATAGTTTACAGTAGCACCCGCAACGAACCATCTAATTTGCTAAATGTTTACAGTTGGAAGAAATTTACTGCGGAACAGATAACGCTGATTGGCATTTCAGTTATTAATGAGCTGTGATTACTTTTCTTCTGTTATTCCGTAACCCCTCATTTCTCTGCTCTTTAATAACATAAACAAGTTTTTCTGGAACATCTCATATGGTAATGTCAAAAACGTTCTTCAAAGGCAAACAATCTACCCTTTGAAATGTACCCTTAATTTCCGGTTGATATCTATTTTGAAATCAAGCTTCAATATTGATACTTTTTTCAATGCACTCCGATGAATATAAACAAAACAGTTGTTATTTATGTAGTAAGGAGGTGTTGGAACTCATAAATCATTATATGATTTGTTCATCTTAATAAAAATAGATTACAAGTTAACCAACATATATTTTAACCCTTTAAGTGAATAGAAATTTTGTATATTTTTAACCTTAACAAAAAAATTTTCATTTATTAATTAATAAATATGTAAATATTACCTATTTCATATGAACGCAATGTTTGCATTTCACAATTTAAAAGTTGCTTGCAGACCTTACCATTGCCAAAATCTCATTGAACTTCGCTTGTGTTTTTCTAAGATTCTTGCATTTAACATTCTTTACATCCCTCCCATTTTTAGAAAAAAAGAAGAAAAAATTCTTGAAATAGGATTATGAGACTACCCCTGTCCTGTTTAATCACAATTTTACATCTCTCCAGAAAAGAACTTCATTTAGTCACTTCATTTTAGGGATTTTTTCGATATGTTTTGTTTTCGTCAAGAAGAGTGTAATATCACGAGATATCGAAAGTGATTAATAGGAAATACATTTTTGATTTTGTCGCTTTAGTAAGAATTCATAACAATGTTGGTGTTATATTGTTGATATGCGGATGCTATTGTAGATTAAACATTCACCCTGAATATGAATTACCATCCTTACAACGTCTCGCAGACACCAGACCAGTTGTGGTCAACATCGAATGCGGACGGATGCCCTAATTCACACTGCGAGACTGCTGGCCATTCATTGCAGGCGGCACCACAAAGGTGGCCAGCATTATACCCTCTAGGCCGGTCCCGTAATTTAGAACCGAGACAAGTGCCGAGACAAGTGCTGATACACTTGACCAAGCACCCCAAGAGGTAAGTTTAAGAACTTGGAGGTTGGCAAAGGGCGTGAGCCTCTGCCAACTGGGCCACCATATGTTGGTGTTATTAAAACATGTAAGGTATACACAAGATTCGATTCACAAGAATCGAACTTTTGAGTGAATTAAAGAAGCTGCTTTAGATATGCTAATTTCGGCATACGCGCTTAGTATAAATACCACGCAGCGTCATTAATGAAGAAGGGGAGGTTGTTAAGGTTGAAAAGGTGTTATCCTGCGCTAGTGCTTAGCGGGCCAGAAGTTTACATGGCAGTACTGCTGGTTTGACTTACTGTTCGTGAGTATAAAAATATATTGTTCTTGAAAGCTGTGTTTATACATTCCGTACAAGTAGTACGCATGCTTATTGCTGTAAAAGCCAATTATATGTGCAACGAATTCAATAAACATTGTTTCATGTATAAACTGTGTTTGCTTCAAATTCAAATAGAGTGCCACTTCAAATTATATACACCCAAGTCTGGGTAGAAGTGAGTATAGAAACTCTATACTGGCGCCCGAAAATATATATACCCTGGTAGTTAGCGTTACATTTGTAACGAACAACATAATTGAAATTAAAAACTGTGTACTGTGTACTTATATTGATAAAATTGTTGCAAGTACTTATATACTATTTAAAAAATGAGTGTTGTAGAACAAAATCCTGCTGGAAATTTTCCTCGGGTAATTATGGTTCAGCATTTTGCGCCATTCGAAGCCACATTCAATGGCGGCCCCTCAAGCCAATTCCTAAAGAAAATTGAGCACTACTTTCAGCAACAATGCACCCCAGAGGGGGATAAACTTAAAATTGCTCTAGCCGCTTTAAGAGGTAGTGCATTTCAGTGGTACACATGCATGCAAAGCAGTAATCTGATTTTTGACTATTTGTCATTCAAGCAACAGTTTCTTAGTGTTTTTCCAAAGACCTTTAATCAAAGTGAAATTGAAGCGGAAATTTATTCGCTAAGGCAACGTGAAGGTCAGTTTGCATTAGATTTTGCTACAGAAAATATTTCCAAGTGTGAGGAATATTTAGAAGGGGTAAAGGAAGCGGTAATCTTAAAAATAGTTATCCAACGTTTGAAGCCAAGTGTTCAAGATTTTTTAGATAATCAAACAATTACAGGCAAGGTTACCCTCCTTCAAGCTTTAGCTAAACATGACAATAGGCATTTCTTCGCTACCCCGTACCCTCATTCAGGTACAAGAAGTTTTATACAACCGCGCCAAAATTTTTCGCGAGTTTCAAACCAGCAGCGTAAGCAGTACCGCAGGCAAAATAATAGAAGCGCACGGCGTTATAATGAAATTAGTTCACTTAAAGTAAATAATATGCAAGCACCTTACTTGCACTGGCAAAGTTGATTCACATGATATGGTTCAACCTGTTGAAACTGTGTGGTCAAATGTATTATTTTGTCCGAGCAGTAATCATTATTTTGAGAATAGTGAAAGTCAGGGTATTTTTGTGGCTTATAAAGAAAGTGAGTCTAGCTGGAATGATGAGGTAATTCCAGTACAAATTTCTGAAAATAGTGCCGATACTAATACTAGTGGTTTAGAAAATAAATCATCGGACACTTCTATTAATGCTATACCTGATATTATTGATGCTATACCTGATATTTTAGATGATATTCACACATCTGGTAATGAAGGAAATTTAGTAGATGACGAAGTATGCGTTACGGAAGTTAGTGAATACTTATTAGTTGACGACAATAAAAATTCTTTAAACGATAGTAGGAACTCGCTAGGTAATGATGATATTATTTCAAGTTTCCAGCCGAATGGGGATTGTGTAGGCCAGGTTGAATATATGGTTTTAAATAAAGTACATGAAAACCAGACTGAGAATCAGGATGAAAAGTTGACACAGAGTTATACTGTAAGTAGTTTAGCTGATGCTTCGGAAGTTATAGACGCAGGTTGCATTAAAACGCACCAGTACGAAAAGCTTAATCTTCCTAAAACTGAAGCAGTGTTAACGAATATAAATGATAATGATTCTGATGTCGCAAGTTTCAAAGAGACTTTTTCGTCAAAAGAGGATAAAACTAAAGTTAAGGGGGATAAAAAACGTGAAAAATCGCCTTCAGGTTCCAGCATTAAAACTGCAAATACTGAAGTAATTAAGGCGGTAAACAAGAAGTTGCATAAGCACCAATACCAAAAACAGAGTCAGTTTGTTGAAAAACATGACACAAGTAGAGAGATAAAGCCAGTAACTAAAGACGTTGGTGCGGCGTATAAATGTGACAAAATAGAATCTGCATTAAAATCTAATACCGATACAAGCAAAAGTACGAAGAAAGGTAAAGTGTGCACTACAAAAACTCCATCAAAGGATGAATGCGTCGCTGATAAGTTACACAAGGTTATCAAAAGGAAGAATGACAATTTTAAAGCTCCTTTGCATAAGTACAGGAAGCGCAAGATTTCTGCCGCCCAGCAAGGTTGGCCTCCTCCCAAGAGATCTCCTGCCCATCGTCAAGCCGGACCAGCGCCTCAGGACCTACGACCTGCTGCACGAAGGATGTCCACACGGTCAACGAACCCCTTTACTAGGACTGCGACCATCAAGAGAGGTTCCACGGATTGGACAGACTGGTGCGAGGAAGTTGCTGCATTCATGAGGAACAAGTCTTGTATCAATTCTCTTATTCTAACTCCCACCCTTTAATAAAACCGAACCAAATTGGTTTGAAGTTCCCCATTGTATATACTGTATAAACATTTTGAGGGGAAGGGGTGAGCCACTGAAAAAAAACGGCATACTGTTGTTTTATAAATTTTTGAAGGGGACATGTAGTGAAAAAAAAATACATACTGCACAATATACCAATTAACCACTAATGTACTAACTTCACAAACAATAACACATGTACATTATAAATTGGGGGAGAGCAGATACAGTCAAGAAATGTCATGCTGTGCAATTGTGTTGTCACTTTTAATTAAAATAGATATTCTAGGGCGCAGTTGGCCATCCCAGTATCCGCAACTCTGCAAATCCACTGTTTGATGGTGTCACCTGGACCCTTCGGGGTTAGTTTTGTAAAATGGTAGTGGCGTTTTTCCCCCACACAACGTGTGGAAGGTTTTTTGGCTTTGCCACCCATTATGTAAAAAGTCAGACCAGCACGCGTTTTCAATTAGTTAACTGAAGCCGTTCAGACCTCAGTTACCTAATTTTTTTTTTCGAGGGAGGCCAGTGTAAGGTATACACAAGATTCGATTCACCAGAATCGAACTTTTGAGTGAATTAAAGAAGCTGCTTTAGATATGCTAATTTCGGCATACGCGCTTAGTATAAATACCACGCAGCGTCATTAATGAAGAAGGGGAGGTTGTTAAGGTTGAAAAGGTGTTATCCTGCGCTAGTGCTTAGCGGGCCAGAAGTTTACATGGCAGTACTGCTGGTTTGACTTACTGTTCGTGAGTATAAAAATATATTGTTCTTGAAAGCTGTGTTTATACATTCCGTACAAGTAGTACGCATGCTTATTGCTGTAAAAGCCAATTATATGTGCAACGAATTCAATAAACATTGTTTCATGTATAAACTGTGTTTGCTTCAAATTCAAATAGAGTGCCACTTCAAATTATATACACCCAAGTCTGGGTAGAAGTGAGTATAGATTCTCTATAAACATAGATAATATTTTAGTTAGTTTTCGTTCATGCCGAAGAAAATCAATTTGAAATGAAGCGTCAAAGAGATTGATTTGATGCCATTTCTGTTGTTGACAATTTAACAAAAAACTACTATAATCATTACATTACACGCAGTTCATAAGAGATAAAACAAAATTTACAGTAGATTATCTTTCTATTTAAATTTTCTTTTTCAGAATCACCTGCGAAATATCGAATTATTCCCTACGAAACAAATACCAGTAAAACATTATTTACATAGGATGGAACTTTAATAGGGGCAACTAGGTATATATAAGTATACAGAAGCGGTACAGGGATGAAACTTTTATAGCCCTTCAAAGTAAAAATCAGCATTATTTAGCACACGTCCTTAACGTCCTGGAATCTGTCGGATGCCGTTGGCAGCACCTGATCTGTTGATCCTTCGAATGGTGCGGTCTACAGCCTTCGGAATCTCTGGTGGAATCCACGGAGAGATCCTTCATCTTGGAGAGAACAGATTTCTTCCTCTGTGGGATGATATCAAATTCTCAGGGACTTAATCCGGGGAATATTGGGGACTGTAGAGCACTTCCCAGCCCCAGAGAGTAAACATATCAGTCACAGTGTTTGTGCACAAGCAATTTCCTTCCATCAGTGCGATGCAACAAATTATTTCGTACGATAGTCCGATAACTAAAACATGGCTGTCTTCGTCCCGTGCAGGAGTGTACGTTTCTGGGTAGATCTCATTCGCTCTGAGGTAAGACAGGTCATGACTTACGTGTGGTATAAGCTGTTTTCATGGGTTCTGCTGCATGGGGTCTCTACAACAGTGTTGCCACTATTAAAGCCCTATCCCTCGTATTACATCATATATACATTTAAAAATGTATCCTCTCGAAAAATGCTTCAAAGAAAATTTAGACTTGTTCAAATTTCAATTTTTATTATTATTTATATCGCTTTTAACCAGAGACTCATAAACCATGCATTTTTTAAAGATTCTTTTGTTCTACTTTCTGATATTTTCATTTTTTAAGGTATTAAAATGATGCCCGGTGGTGTACTGCTTAAAAGCATCAAGCTGACACACCACAGGTCCAGGGTTCGACCCTGCGACTGGGCAATGTCGACTCATGCCTTTCATCCCTTGAGTGGGTCGATAAAAATAAGACTAAGCATGCTTGGGAACTAACACTGGGGGGTCCTGCGTCAGGCTGACCACCTAACAGAAACATATGCTGTAAGGCACCGCAAGCCCACAGTCCTGAAAGCGGATATAGGCACCGCACGACTTGGTCCACAGTATTGAAAAGCATTTCCGATTGCTGTGCCATGAGTTAGTTAAGACATTAAAATTAGGCATTGGAAAAAGAAGCTTGACATTAAACTCTTCGGTTACTATATTTTGATGTACTCAATTTAACGGAAATAAAAATAATGCGAAAAAATTTTACACATGATTTACATAATTGAATTTTTACAGCAGCATTAAAATTCATTTCCTCAATATAAAAGAAATATTCGTCCAAATAAAAATGTAATTTATCAGTGTAAAGATAGACCACTTTAAAAATTATTCCAAAATCATTGTATATAAAAGCAGAGCTATAAATTTCACTTCTAATTACCTAAAAACATTTAACCTTTTCCTTGCGTAGTGAGATAGCATGTATCCCAAGAATACGGCCCGAGAACGAATATATATATATATATATATAACCCCCGTAATGGCTGTTCTTACAAATTGAGTATAAAATTTGCGCTTTTAAGGAGGGTTTCTGAAAATTGGGCCCCGCAAGCTAAAGGTTAATAAAATGCTTCCTATGTATTTTTTAGCAAATTATATAAGAATGTGCGTATAAAGAAGCCACTCCCTTTTTGACTAAAAAAAAATGATACACCTATCTTCCTTGTCACTAGCTTTCCTACCCTTCCAGATCAGAATAAAACACATCTGTGGCACACACTTGCCAATCTTAGCTCTCTATTCTCGTTCTTCCTAAAAGGAATAGGAAACCGGAATACTAAATAAAAACAAAGGGGGGGGGGGGGAATGTTCTCTTGTTTCGGCAAAGATAATTTTTTTTTCCACTTTTAAGAATTTCGCGATTGCGATCCCCGAATAACAATTTTCAGCCTCAGACTATTGGAAGTTTCGGGGTTGGATATTTTTAAAGTGACAGATAAGCTAATCTCCCTCATTCGGATATTTTTCTTTTTTTTGACAACTCAAACTACCAAAATATAACTCCA
>OU015493.1:186220146-186440146 GCA_907164885.2 Dolomedes plantarius
AGGATAGCTACATCAGAAAACATAGGTTTTTAAGGATAAGTTTACAACGATTAAATAAACAATAGTGCCTCGTGTCCTGTAAAAATTAACGAACTCTGAAGGAAATCAAACTTTTATTTTGGGTTGGGGGCAAATTTAGAACTACCAATCATGTTTAAATAAATATTCTCTAGATGTAAGTTTGAACAACCGTAATCAAAGGATTTATTCCTTATGGTGAACTTTGTTTTCTATTTTTATAAAGGAAACATTTAATACTAGTGATAGGATAAGAGGTGATGGATATAAATGTAAATGACTGAGCATACAATCTTAATGGCTGTTGTTATTTTACGTACTTGAGTTAACCATATGCTTTGTACCTCTACATCCCGATAGTTGTCGATTAAACGAACCAATGAAAATTATTTGAGAAATAGTACACATAGAGCAATATGGTTTAAAAATATTATTAAAAACAAATGGCTAAAACAAGGAATTGTAAAACTTGATAGCTATTACACATTTTCTTGACTTGGTCAACTATTGGTGCAAATCATGTTTTACTCAATATTCTTGATTGAGCAAACTGAAGGAAAATACTAAGGAACTAATCATTCATGAATACAGAATGCGAGTATTTGAAAATACTGGTTGGTATCCGTCAAACATGACGGCTGGATAGTAAATAAATGTAATAAAAATGTAATAAATAATAATACAATCAATATTTCTTCAGAATAAACAAATTAACGTGTTTATGCGGACTCGTGCTTAGGAAGTATCTAAAGCCATATTTAAGCATGTCACTGAGCTTGCGCATGAACAAATTAATGTGTTTATTCGGCCTCGTGCCTAGTGAGTATTCAAAGCCAGATTTAAACATGTCACTGAGCATGCGCAGAAAAAAAATTTTAATTGTATATTATCGCAAATTAATAAAAATTGTGGTTACAAAAACCAAATTTGATACATCTATCGATTAAAATCTTTCGTTTAAGACCAAAATGAAGTAAATTGAAGCAGTAGTTTTCCTTCACGGACTGCTCAAATAATCGGCTTAGCAACTTACATAGTATATAGATTGTTAAGTGCAAATGATTAATATGAATGATAGAAAATAAGAATTGGTATAAACATAAATTAATAGAGAGTTGTTGAAATCATTAATTATTGTAGGGTTTTTACTTCAAGTCAATAACTGATAAACTAGAACTGCGAAAAATGTTACCAAAACTAATATTTGTGTACCAAAAGCATACATAGTATTAAATATTTAAAATCAAAATAAAAGATTTTCTGACAATAATTTGTTTTAACTATAATTTTAAATTTTGGAATGAATTATTAAAAATCATTTTTAATATTCTCTTTATCTGAATTTCATGCAATTTAAGGGAATTCATTATTTTTATTTTCGCGAACTTAAGAAACAACGAGATTATTCAACATTTATAGAAATCCATTCATGTCCAATCTTAATGTTTAGGTATCTCGAAAAATAACTGTGAGAAATATATAAAATTTTACCCCTAATAGTGCAAAATTTTATTGTCCCCTGAAAAAGAATATCTCCTCTAGACCTTACTTTCTAAAGAGTGTAGCTTAGATGATAGTTTCATTATTTTTATTTTAGAGAACTTAAGAAACAACGAGATTATTCAACATTTATAGAAATCCATTCATGTCCAATCTTAATGTTTAGGTATCTCGAAAAATAACTGTGAGAAATATATAAAATTTTACCCCTAATAGTGCAAAATTTTATTGTCCCCTGAAAAAGAATATCTCCTCTAGACCTTACTTTCTAAAGAGTGTAGCTTAGATGATAGTTTCATTATTTTTATTTTAGAGAACTTAAGAAACAACGAGATTATTCAACATTTATAGAAATCCATTCATGTCCAATCTTAATGTTTAGGTATCTCGAAAAATAACTGTGAGAAATATATAAAATTTTACCCCTAATAGTGCAAAATTTTATTGTCCCCTGAAAAAGAATATCTCCTCTAGACCTTACTTTCTAAAGAGTGTAGCTTAGATGATAGTTTCATTATTTTTATTTTAGCGAACTTAAGAAACAACGAGATTATTCAACATTTATAGAAATCCATTCATGTCCAATCTTAATGTTTAGGTATCTCGAAAAATAACTGTGAGAAATATATAAAATTTTACCCCTAATAGTGCAAAATTTTATTGTCCCCTGAAAAAGAATATCTCCTCTAGACCTTACTTTCTAAAGAGTGTAGCTTAGATGATAGTTTCATTATTTTTATTTTAGCGAACTTAAGAAACAACGAGATTATTCAACATTTATAGAAATCCATTCATGTCCAATCTTAATGTTTAGGTATCTCGAAAAATAACTGTGAGAAATATATAAAATTTTACCCCTAATAGTGCAAAATTTTATTGTCCCCTGAAAAAGAATATCTCCTCTAGACCTTACTTTCTAAAGAGTGTAGCTTAGATGATAGTTTCATTATTTTTATTTTAGCGAACTTAAGAAACAACGAGATTATTCAACATTTATAGAAATCCATTCATGTCCAATCTTAATGTTTAGGTATCTCGAAAAATAACTGTGAGAAATATATAAAATTTTACCCCTAATAGTGCAAAATTTTATTGTCCCCTGAAAAAGAATATCTTCTCTAGACCTTACTTTCTAAAGAGTGTAGCTTAGATGATAGTTTCATTATTTTTATTTTAGCGAACTTAAGAAACAACGAGATTATTCAACATTTATAGAAATCCATTCATGTCCAATCTTAATGTTTAGGTATCTCGAAAAATAACTGTGAGAAATATATAAAATTTTACCCCTAATAGTGCAAAATTTTATTGTCTCCTGAAAAAGAATATCTCCTCTAGACCTTACTTTCTAAAGTGTGTACCTTAGATGATAGTTTCATTATTTAGGTTTATTCTTATTTTCACAAAGGCGACCTTTCTTTGAATGATATTACAGTGTTTTACTACTTATTTCCTTCAAACATTCTTGTATTATTGTAATGTAAATAAATATGCAATAGGGCGATTTCCTTTGTGTATGAAAATGTTTGCCAAGTAATCCGTAGGTAAAGGGTTTTTTTTCCTACAAATGGATACCTTTGGATTAAAAGCATTTGACTGAAAGTATCTTTAAAAAAATTAAATCACTGAAACGCCATCATGAGTAAAAGAATTCTTTTGTTATTGGAAACTTAAGTGAGATTTTCCTTTCTGTGTTTCGATTACGCTTTGATATATATTAACGCTCTAAAACTCCAGATCTATACAAAGCGCAAATTCACCAATTCTTTAGAAAAACACCGGATTAAACTTTTTTATGTTCGTTGCTCTCCATTAATCTTTTTCAACAATTTATGGCTGACGACTTTCTTGACTTTTATTGCAACTATGATTTATTGGTTCAACCACAGACAAAAGTGTTTGATTGGGCGTTTTCTAGTGAGTTTCGTCACGCCTTGAACGGGTAGCTCTAGCTTTGTACTCTGGGTAAATTATTAGTGAACGAGGAGAAGTTCATTATGATTCCATCGAAACTAATGAACCCAATTTATCTATCTATATATACAGAACAGTTCCGTAACTGACTGACTCACTGATTCACTGACATACAACGCACAGACCAAACCGCTGGACCTAAAGGGCTGAAATTGTGCATGGTGATTCTTCTTATGGTGTAAGGGTGCACTAAGAAAGATTTTTGAAAAAATCTTCTTAGATTTTTTTAAATTAAATTCTTAAGCTGTTTTAGTAACTTATTTTAAGTTTGGATTTAAAATAATAATTTGAGGGTTATGAAATTTATATCACGTGAAAAATCATAAAAATTGCTTTAAAATGAAATCTTTTTAGAATCCTTACCTTCATTTTCTTATTTCTGGTAAATTTTTAAAGATTAATTTTTAAAATTTAATTTATTAAATGCTGATCACGTGATTTCTTTTTCTGTTACTTTAAATAAATTTATCGTCACGTGATAACAACGAAATAGACAAAAAATATTTTTTTCTTTCTAATGTAGCAGACGATTGGACATTATCCAAAAAAATATTAAAATACAGTAAAAGATATGTTCCTAAAACTGTACTATAATAAATGTACTATATTCTTTAGTATGTCCTATTGGATTTAATTTGAATATTTTCTTCTACATTATTTTGTTTATAAAAATATCCCTTATGATTTTTTTTTGTAAATACGTGTATATATATATTACATCAATTGTATACATTGTAACATAAATATATATATTTACTTTTTTTTTGGCATTAATTGCATACATTGACCATTGTATTTAATTTGAATGCACTCCGCAGCGAAGTGCGGGTTTTCAGCAAGTTTTCTATATAATTTCTCCTAGAAGGAGGTTTTGGCTTAATATTTTTTTCAAAAACTTTTCTACATTTTTTCAATGCATTACATCATTGTTAATTATTTTCCTTATATTTTTAAAAAGGTGTGATCGGCGTTTTCATACTAAAGACATTGTGTATATAGCATTGGTTTCCCAGCCATATGTCTCAATCATATATTAAAATAAAAGTTATGAACAGAAGATAAGCATATTTAGAAACGAACTGTTACAATTTAGTTATGAAATTGTTCCGCACCTTCCATGTTATCGAAATTTGGCCCCTCGGGTTACTACCTGTTCCCCATAATGAAAAAATTCTTTGAAATCAGAAATTTGCGTCAAATTCCTTAATTACTGGTGAAACAATCACATATGTTGAAGAGTTGGCCAAGCCTTATGCTATAGAGGGGATAAAAAAAAAGATTGAAAATTGTTGGACCAAATGTATAGACCTACAGGGAAATTATTAAGAGAAATTAATGATTTTTTTTCAAAAAGCGTTATTTTGATTATTTTTAAATGGACCTATCAAAAGATCTTCGCATAAATGTGGTGGGAAGGAAATGTAAATAATTCATGTCAATATTAACAAAAACTTTCATAACAGGATAAATAATGTGAAATTTGGAGTGTGTTATTATGCACAGTTCAGTGACTTTTAAATTAAACAAAAGAAAAAAAATCGTTTCTTTTTTAATGTTTCGTGTAACGTTTAGCATTGAAAGGAATTTTCTTTCGAGGGATCTCAAAATATTTTTATTTGCAAAGTGCTCTACGTAGTCCTCTTCTATATTTTTTGTTCTTTAACGGCTAGAAGTGTCTCAAAATGTTCTAACTGAAAAAGAATAATCGGAATATTTCGTTTTTTTCAAATGCTGCTTATATAGGTTAAAATAGAACCTTAATAAATTGATGCGTGCATGTGTGGGATAAGCAAGGAAACATAGAGAATTGATCGTTATCATACTTTTATTCAACAATACTAAAAATTCTTTTGAAGTAGATTTAATAATAAAACAAGGTTCACATTCATATTATCAACTGATACATGAGGAATCCAGAAGCCGAGGCAAAATATTCAGTCAAAGCATATACTTCTAGGTTCTTTCGGGAGGCACTTACGACTGTTGAAGAATGCAGCGATGAAGGCTTTCGTTGACAGGTACCCGCGTCAGGTCAGACTCGGCATCCTCATGACTATAGGAACTTCCGCCAGTCTTCACGGTAGCGAAATCGGCTCTTCAGGGTCAGTGCTTGAGGATCAGCACGAGAAATTCGCCGATTGTTTCTTTTTTGGAGGAGCTGGTGTCCGTTTACCAGGGCCATTTTGGCCCGCCCCTTTTTCTCTCATTGGACAGTGGGTTACCTTAATCTTAACAGTTCCTGCCCCAATTGGTCCCTTATTTCACTGCTCATGTTCCTAGTATACCAAGTACCTCCCCACCATAATTTTCGTTTGGGATACTACTTTCACAATTATTTGAAGGTTTTATTGTGGGCCATAAAATAACTTCACCATCTATCTTACAACATTTATAGTCTTTTCATCGCTATCATTCGCCACACAGACAGTTTTTCTTTTACGCCCCCTTAGTGTTCCTCAAGTCTTTATTTATTTTTTGCCTCTGGAGTGGTTGTAAGAGCTTTATTATTGACAGTCTCTCGACCACACATCGAGGTGAATTATAACATCCAGCACTTCTGCAGCTTACGAACTTGGGTAATTTTACCTTCAGATCCTAATTTCTGGTCAGAATTTAGGAGAAAACTTGTTCTTAAACCAAATGATAAAATGCATTTAACATCCTCCAAAGTTTTGTCTTAAATTTTGTTTCAATGCGAAGGCACTTGTCGCGAAGACATTCGTCTATAATTTACCGCAGTTTTACTGGCCATTTTATTATGGGGGCGCTAAATAGGCGGACCAGCATTGCCCCCTATGAAGGGACGTCACAAACGGAGGCATTTTAGTGGCGCTTCGCCAGGATTCGATGCGAGCACCCTCAGCACCGAAAACCAGCGCGCTGTACCACAAGGCCGCCACGGCCCCGTTAGTTTTGTCTTCAATAGATTTCCTCTGAAGAATAAAGAAATCATTCAGTACCAATAATAAAACACACCTTGTATTTCTACTGGTCTTTTGCAGTACAAAGAAATTTTAACCTTAAAGAAATAAAACAGACTATCAGCTCTTGGAAAACTCCCATGGTTCCTGATTAGTAAGTTAGATCCCAACCTGGATAGGCTACATATTTTGAGGTAGACAGGATCTATAAATCTGCTCTGTCAAGGCCAGGGGTTACACAAGAGCTCTTACTTATTCCCAGCGTTTTCTCACTTGCCCTAATTTCAAAGAAGATCAGGCGTGACCATGTCATCTTTTGCCCATTAGATGTGTGTCCAGATAGGACATTTTCAAAAGAACTGTTCTTGATTTCGAAAATAAGGCACATGGACTTACGAAATTGGTTAAATTTATTTGCTCCAAGAAGAATAAGTAACAACGACAACGGTAGCCGTGAATTTCATCAAACCAAGGAGGTATCTCTTATGAGTTACAAAGGCCATTTGTGTGTAACGTCAGTAGAAAGAAGGGTAACAGCCGAAAGCAAGTGAAATTTCTACGGAGAATCATATAATAAAACAAATATAAAAACGATGTTAATCTTTTCCCCATTCATGGTGGAATGCATTTCAAACCAGCTCAAGAGAGAAAAAAATGGTATTGACCTCTATCAACACATTTGAAACGACATTCATTACTACATGAAAGCTACAGAAACCCACATGGCATTTGTAAATTGTTCATACAGGAAATCACATCTAAAGCTCTTCCTGATAAAAAATATTAATTATTTCGAAACTAGCTGCTCCAACCTTTTATTTATTATGTGGACATAAAGAAGTTTTGTGCTACTGTTGCTATTAAAAGTAAATACTTGGAATTTAGGAATTCAACAGCAAATTTAAGATAATTTGAATTTGAAACTAGAAAATGAATTTGTGTTTGTAGTATATACCGACTGGCGACAGCAAAGATGTAAGTTGATGAACCTTTGCAACTACTTAGGAAACTCAAAACTATTTGGAAAAATTGCAATCTGACGTGTTTGTGATGTCAGACCCCCCCCCCCCTCCTTCCTTATCATGACAAGAAAGACTAAAAATTCGCAAATATTATCATCAAAGATATTAAATATTATGTGTGTCGCTCAGTGGCTAAGTGGTTAAGGCAAAAGCCTGCTACGCCGGGGGTGCGGGTTCGATTCCCGCATAAGACTTGGCTGTATTCTGGGGAACCGGTCAGTCTTCCGCCTGCAAATGGAGCCCCGTCTATAAAGGGGAGCTGCAGCCCATCGTCCATGGCCGGTGTCATCGTTTGTTAATAAAAATTCTTCTGTGATTGTGTCATTTGACTGTTTATGTGTCTTGTATTCATATGTACACCGGACTGGGGTGTAATATCGTCATCCCCCAGGGACATTAGCCAAAAAAAAATATATATTATGTGTATGAATATGCGTAGAAAAGGAAAATTTCGTAGGCTAAGAATTACCCTGAGGAGTAAGCAGATTTTTTCTCCTAAAGAAAACTAACACGACACTTATTTCCCAAATTAAGTATTATACGTTCTGCCTACTATTTAGTAACATGCTGTCTTGTTCTTTTTAAGCAAACATATCCTTTTCATATGCTCTGCGCACTGATTATGAACCTAGTATGAATCATATATTATCTATTATAAGTAAGCATAAAATCCCAAGTGGTGCCTCTCTTTCGTTTTTTTTCTTTTTTTTTCGTTTAGTGATAACCATTATGATAAGTTATATAACAACGAAAACCTTAAAGAATTTTTTATTATAAATCTTTTTAAATGATAGTGTCTTAAACACATCATTTTTTCTGGAACAAAATATTCAGTTGACATAAACATATCCAATCTTCGAGAAGAAAAATGGTATTTTTTAAGAAAAAAAAACAATTTTAAAACAAATAACGGTGTACTCTGCAAATGAGAACAAAAAGGGATCCTCATAATCCTCTTTCTTTTCACACGAACTTTCTAAGTGCAAAAACTGCGAAAGTTTGAAAAATTCAGTTTGTATTAATCATTTGTATCCATTTAGGCTGCTTCTAAGCTTCTTTCTCTTGTTTGGTCCATTCATTTTTCCGTAACAGCCTTCGCTCTGTTTCACAAATCATCCACTGGGAGAGCTAAAGTATCTATTTTTATAATTCTTTTTTTTCACTGTGGGTATAATTTATTGTTTTTGAAGCACAGGATCTAATCCAGATGTTTTAGGAGACTTTTTTTTCTTTCTTGCCGAGGAACACGAATGCCAACTATCATAACCGTATTTTCTGAAAAATTAAATCTTGTGGTCGGTTTTCCCCGGCAAATGACGATTTATTAATGTGCCGAAAGCTGATTTTTGCAATACTTTTAACAGGGATAAAAAAGTGTTTATTTTGCGAAGAAAACATAAATTACATAGGTATTTCCCAGTATAGGTTAGTACCATTAATTTTTTTTAGAAATAATTTAATGAAAAAGGAATTAAATTTAATTCTTTCACTGTATAAGTTTTACTTCCCAAACTTTTCTTTCAAAGTTTAAATTATACAATATAAATGTATTTAAATACAATTGGGTTAAGAGTTATCATAAAAGGACATTTGTGTGAGACAAAATCCGTTTCCGTCGCTAAACGCATGTTTGTGGATTTCAACAACACTTATATATAGGAGTGTTCTCCAATATTTACATGTCACTAATTACCAAATTCATCATACTCCAGTTACTCCGAGTGTAACAGCAACCTAATTAATAATACTGATGCACCATTGAACTCTGACCAAACCCATATGAACTAATATGAGTCCAAATGGACCTAACATGCAAGAATTGAATATGTCTTTAGCTTTAAATGAGATACGTTTAGGACACATTTATCAATTAGAGCCTTTTAATTCTAACGCAGTGATTCTTAACCGGAAGTACGGGCACCCCTTAGGGTGCAAGAGAGCATCTCTAGGGGTGCGGGAGAAGGTTCTAAATTTTTAGTGAAATTTACTAACTGAGTGAATCATTTGATGGACTTTTCCACGGGAAATATAAGCAAAATTAATAGATGGATCCATTTTTGTTTGACCTAAATTCAACAGACGACAACGTTTTATTAAAAGGCGATCTTATCGCAAAACAAGCTAATGCACGTATCGCAATGGAATTTGAAAATCTGGACTTAGAACAGTTCTGGTGTACGCAGTTAGAACTTTATCCAGAATTGGCAAAAGCAGCATTAGAGACACTTTTACCATTTGCTAACACTTACCTTTGTGAAATGAGTTTTTCATCATTTTTGCACATCAAAACAAAAGCAGGAAATTCCTTAAATGCATCTGATGACTTACGCGTGTATCTTTCAAAAAAAGAGACTCGTTTTAAAAGGATAGTTAGGAACAAATAATAACAACGTTGCCATTAAAAATGTAGATATTGATTTATATGTAATAATTCAGTATGTATTGTAAATGTATTAAATTTTTTATGCAATAAATAAATTATCTTGCAATAAATGTATTTTCCTATATAAAAAATAGAAACACATTTTTCAAGGGGGTGCGAGAGATTCTTTTCGGATTCAAGGGGGTGTTGACTGTTAAAAACCACATATCTAACAGATACGAATTAACGCCTAATTTTTTTTTTAATTCTTTAGCTCGTATTGTGTGATTACGATCACTCGATATTTGCTTAAAATGTACTTAGGAGTCCATTTTTGTGTGTTGGTGGCCTATGAGACTGCATAGCGTACTTTATTTCTTAGTTTGTCAAAGATTTGTATATAAATGAATGCTTGAAATGCTTACAATCAATGAAGTGAAATTTCTGATTTTCATGCTCATCTGAAATAATGAGGTACTACTAGAAAAAAAGATACGATTCTTCCCCCCCCCCCAAAAAAAAAAAAAAGAGTTTATAAATATATAAATTTTCAAAAGCATCAATAGCTGCATAAACCAATTACCTGATCAACATTTACAAAGATAGTACGCTATGACAATCATGTAAATTATTGCTTAAAGATAGCATTGTCGTAGGACATAACAAGGCAAGTTGTTGTCTGAATTTATCGCCGAAAGTTAACCATTTCAAACGAAAATAGGGTAAAGTAAAAACAAATGTTAAAAGCTGCACTTTTCTAGATAAAATTTTTCGCTCACAAAAACATTTGACAGAAAGTAAAGACAAAAGCGTGAAAAGCAAAATTCAAATAGTAAATGGTGATAGTCATAACGGATTGTTATATGCAAAGTACTATAGTAAACTATGAGTAATTCATTTCTGCGTGTATTCTAATACTCAGTAAAAGGATGTAAATCGTTTATTTCAGTTTTTTGGAAACTTTTTCATTCATCCCCCCTGACAGACAGAAACTGAGAAATCTAATTCCTTTGATACACGAAGCAAAAATTTCAGGTTCACGTAAGTATATTTTCTTCACTCGTGAAATTTTTTCCTAAAGATGAAAAATTGTAGTTTTGTCCAAAATAAAATATAGAAAGGATAAATTATTTGTGTTTATATACGAAAGATCAATGGTAAAATTTATGGCATTTTTATTTATATAAGGTGCAAGGTTTGCCGCGTTAAGCAAAATTCGCATATTATTCAATGATTTATGAAATATAATATATTGCTGCTTAAAGCGATATGTTATACTGTTTTTTAAATGTAATATATTGTAAATATAGTATACTGTTTTTTAGATCAAACTATCCGTAAGGATGTAATTTTGAAGGTTATAAACAATTTTCTTTTAATAGATTCTATTAAAGCATAATTAAACATAATTTTTTTCTCTGGGTAGAATGAGTGGACTTCAGTGAAGTCAGCCATTTCAATGATCCCTTGTCTGTGTAACTAAAGCTGCTAGATATTCGAGCAGGAGATATCTAGGAGCAAGATATCTAGGATCTGGAGATATCTAGGAGCAAGATATCTAGGATCTGGAGATATGTAGGAGCAAGATATCTAGGATCTGGAGATGTTAAGGAGCAATATATCTAGGATTGGAGATATCTAGGAGCAAGATATCCAGGACCAGGAAATATCTAGGAGCAAGATACCTATGATCTGGAAATATCTAGGAGCAAGATATCTAGGATCTGGAGATATATAGGGGCAGGATATCTAGGATCTGGAGATATCTAGGAGAAAGATATCTAGGATCTAGATATACGGGGAACTTTGCTCAGAGTCGGCAGCTGAAGTTGGCATTTTGACCTGATACTAATAAAAATGTTCTTTTCTGCCTTAGTCTTTGATTAAATGACCACAATTTACTGAAACTAATGTGTTTTATTGAGCTTCTGAAGTATACTTAAAAGGGGCATTTATAATTGTATTCCATTCTCCCTCCTAAAACTCAAATTATACCTGATGTATTACTATTACGCGTAAGCAGTCTGTTTGAAACACTTTTTAATTACTCTTTGTCTGGATGAATAATACAATTAGCTCAGGGAGAGGATAATCGAACTCGAGAAGTTTTATCGTCGGTGTTTTGTAAACTGGTTTTGAAAGAGCGACAAAGATATTGCGCGGGGCGTATTTTGGCTTAATTGGGAAACAAGATGGAGGCTGATGAGTCAGGTTGGATGTTTGGGAGTATTCTCAAAGAAATTACTTGATTGTTTGCTGCTACATGGCTATGAGTAAGATGCATTTATTCAAATGAAGCTAATTTATTCAAATGCGGTTCATGCCTTGCGTGTGTATTGGTGCTGAGTTTGTTATAACTTGCATATCGCAATACAATAATTCTTCATTTTAAAGGATTGTTTTACCAGGATTTTTTTTTCCGTTGGGAATATAAATAGATCTAATATGGAAATTCTCTACCCGATGTGACATTTCACACTCTTTTGAATAAAATTGCATTGTGATACTATAAATTATCTTAAGTAAATTGTTGATTGCTAATTAATTTTATGCTAACACCGAGATAAATTTTAATTATTTCAGCGCCGTATATGTTTGATTCTGTTTTCCTGATACCAGCGAATTGTTATTACATTGGCTGGATTTAGTTCTAACTTAATTAATTAGGATTAACTGGAGTGACTTAATTAGAACAGAAAACGTCATATTTCATTTAATTTAGCTAAACAATTAATGTAATATTCATACAAGTCTCTTGTAATCTGTGCAACAACATAACGATTTTTTTTAATTCTCTCTGCATTAAAAATCTTATGCTTCAATACGAATTAGAATTGAAATTATTTTCATTACCCACACTTAATTAAATTAAAAGTTCGTCATTATTTAAGTAGAAGACAAGTCTTGAAAAAAAATAATTATCGTAATTAAAATCCTTTTTGCAATTCATTTCTAATATTGCACTTACCACAAAATATCAAATAATTCCCATTTAATTTGGAGCCATTTGTTGCAGACAATCTTAGAATAATCTTTTCTTCGTAATGATTCTATTAATTAACGAAGTGAATGGTTGAAAGATAAATGTGTCTTTTGTTGGTTTCTCAAATCGCGGGCTTTAAACACAATTATCATAATGTTATAAAGGATATATTTATAGATAAATTGCATTACATGGAGGAAATGTACAGAAAGCTCTTCGTTTAAAATGCCCTGTAAAGTAATTTTTCCTTTTTTTTTGTTGCTGTTATTGTTGTCACTGTTTAGCAATACTGCAAAATTATTCTTTCTTTTTATATTTATATGGCATTAAGAAGCTATAGTGTCTGAAGGATTATATTCTTAAGCGTAAACATTGTTATTATTTAAATAATTTCCTGCCGTATTGTCATTTTTTCTTTCAAGATTTATCATTGAGAAATGTGTTTTAACGGTTTTATTCGATAAAGGAAATTGCATTCGTGTTAGGATTTCTAAATTGTTTGATTCTTTATTCACTAGTGGTTTATAAAAGCATTATTTATTCGATGCAAAGTGTTTGGTTTAGGTCTGTTTAATTTTAAAAAGGGTGGAGAGGAAATAGAAACTTTGCACAATTGAGTGTGTAAATTTTCATACAGAGGCATGTTGTAAAATGCATATTATTATGTCGGTTTTTTTGTGTGCTTGTTTGTTTATAGATAAGACCGTGAGATATAGAATCACCTCTTTAAGGAAATATTCTCCGTGAGAATTTATTTATGAGATTAAATAACATCCGACCTGTTAATTTTTATGAAGAAAAAATTGGGAACTTCAAAGTTAAATACACATCTCAAAGAATATTGGTTCAATATGTTCAGAGGTCCGTCATGACAATGAAATGTTTAAAAATAAGAAAAAGTAAGTAATATTTTATTTATCAAATGCCAGCCTGTTGACTATTATGTCATAAGGCTACAATCAGTAATATCACAGGATACCGGTAGAACGAGAAGGAAGGTATTTAGCAAGCACAATGATTTCTAGTTTACATTTCAAGTTCTTCGAACCTGGGTAACAGATATAAAGGAGAAATAATTCGAAGAACACTTTCAAATACTTTCAAATTTCACTGCCATATTTTTAGGTTTCCAAACCATACAAAAAATAGTTTATTTTGTAGCGCCCCCTCTCCCTCCAATTACACTGGTCTCCATGAAAATCGGACCTGATACCAATCCTGCTAATTTTTGTGTAAAATGACATCCTGAATCCAAATATGACCCCCGTTTTCCCACATTACCCACCGTTTTCGGGAGAGCCCCCCCCTCCTATTATCACTTTTCGATAATTTTAAGGGGGGAAAAGTATTATTTTAGCCTTTAAATTTCTTCTGAGAGGCTAGAGAGGTGAAAAGTTCTAAAACATTAACATTTGTAGCAAGTTGGTAGATGGGGGGGGGGAATGTTCCCCTTAAATTATAAAAAAATATTAAAAGTGATCGATTTTTCAGTTTTTTCGTAATTTTTTCACTTATTCTCTACATATTCCAGATCCCAACCCCCTCATCCTCCCCCAAACACCCCCAAATAATAAAAATATATAGCAACAATAAAAAGTAACAATAATAAAAATATATAGCAACAATATATAGCAAGAATAATAAAAATATATAGCAACAGTTCGGAAGATTCACTGTACCATGTTGGCGCTTTCACCTCAACTTTTCACCTCTCAATACCTCGTGCGCACAGGTTTGCACAGGGATTTTCATGCTTTTACAAGTATAAACCTGCATTGCTCTTGTCACTATAGTCCTGCACTGTAAAGGTACGCGTTCATCTATGTCATTTGCTGAGTCCATGGTTTGGCGCGAACCTCGCTCTCATCTCACAGATTGTTACATTTTTATGACCACCATCGTCGGGCTCTCTAGCAAAAGTGACCATACAATTCAGTATCATAATATCCCTTCAGCTCTAAAACCAGTTCCTCACAACGAATCTTTGCCAATCCCAGTGCCCCAAATGGATTTGAAATACTTTGAGCCACAGCCTGGACCATCAAATGATACGTCCGCCGATGATGAAGAGTGTTCAGCTGATTCAGCTCATCGACAACCTCACCTCGTTACTCAGTCGGAATTGAATGATCTTGTCAGGTATTTGAAGTTACATAATAGTAAATCTCAACTTATTGGATCTCGACTTCATCAGTGGAATTTCTTAAAAATCTCTTCTTACAGGACCAGGCAGTAACACCTGAAATTAATTTTTTCAGAAGACGAAGGCTTAGTGTTCTGCCCTAATTCAAATGCATTGATGATAGAACTTAAAATGTCATGTGACCCAAAGAAATGGAGACTGTTTATAGACTCCTCAAAGACAAACTTGAAAGTTGGTCAATGGGAATGAGTTACCATCATTCCCGGTTGCATACTCTGTGGTTATGAAGGAGACATACGAAAACTGAGGGATGTACTGAAGGAAGATAAGGATTACAGTGCAGGACTATAGTGACAAGGTTAATGCATGTTTAAACTTGCCAAAGCATGAAAATTCCTGTGAAAACCTGTGCGCGTTAGGTTTTGAGAACGCCAACGTGGTACTGTTGTTATATATTTTATTATTGCTGCTTTATATTGTTGCTATATATTTTATTATTGTTGCTACATATTGTTACTATATATTTTTATTATTTGAAGGTGTTTGGGGGAGGATGAGAGGGGGCGAGAAGTTGGAACATGTGGAAAATAAGTGACAAAGCCGGAAAAATTGATCATTTTTAATGATTTTTTTACAATTTAAGGGGGCAAATCCCCTCCAAATCTACCTCCTTGCTACAAATGTTCATGTTTTAGAACTTTTCACCTCTCTAGCTTCTCAGAAGAAATGTAAAGGCTAAAATAATCCTTTCCATCACTCCAAATTATCGAAAAGTGATAAAAATAGGTGGGTGGACCTCCCCCGAAAACGGTGGGTGATGGAGAAAATAAGGAGTTATATTCAGATTCATGAATACATAAGAATCATCAGGAATGGTATCAGAGCTCGATTTTTTTTTAAGACCAGTATTATTAGACATGAGTGAGATTGGTCATTGTATTACTAGGAAGGTCATGATGTTTCTGCCACCACGACAAGAGTAGGTCATAGTCAAGTCCTCTAACCCGCCTGTGTGCGATCAATTTAAGAATTTACCAAACATAAGACCACCCCTAATCATCATGTATGGAAAAGTAAGAGTAAAAGACTACGCAAACCTTTCAAGAGATAAAACTACATCCAGCGATAAAATAATTGATTGCGTCAACCCTGACAACATAAAACTCAATCTAAAAGGGTGAGAGCAATCTACATTGTTAAAAAATGAAAGACTGTTTCGGACATATTACAAAAATGGAAGTATAACTAGAAGGGTGAGAAAATTTGTTAAGTCTGCTGTGTATTCACCCTATTGGATTCTCTCACCTGAATGCTATCCGAATTAATCTACTATTTACAGCTACATAAATGGTGATAATCCAATAAAAATGGTATTTTCAGATAGTCTGAACTTTTGTGCACCTTGCAACAGGATTCATTTTATAAACTGCGTCCACCAAAGGAATTTAGGAGCGTTTAAAACACTCTACACCAGAAATTTTCCCTAAATAATTTAAATTTAAAAATATTATTTGCATTTCTTTAAAAAAATGAAAAAAAGGTGTAATGTTTCTCACTTTATTACGGAGTAGAGTTAAAAAATCTTTTAATCCAACTCGACAATCCTTGGACACATTTTATCCATAGGTTAACATTGAGCGAATCCAATAAGGTTAGTACACAGCAACTTTAAAGAAACAAAAGGGGGATACCCAAAACAGGTAAACCCACTACCCAGAAACAGGTAGCTTTTTTCAAACCTGAAAAAGGTTTACATTTTGAGAGTGTATGTTAGATGAACATGCAAAGGGTGATTCGTTTACTTACAAATGCAGACTCCTTTGCCTTTGTATAATTGAACAGATTCGTTGCAAAAATATTATCATAAGACCTTAAGAAAATGAGTCTAATTGCTCTTCCTAGGCCAAGCCGTTTAGTGCAGGCTTTCAGAGAGTAAGCAGCGGGGAACCATGATTAGTCAGAAAGTAGAGAAAAGGAGAAAAGTGATTGGTGCGCTTAGGATCCGTGAGTTCGTAGTAGACAAATTGAGCAAGCAACTTCCATGCACAGTAGTTTGGATGGTTTACGGTCGATGCTAAGATGTGCAATTACGAGAGTAGGAAGTGTAAGGATAGCAATACATATTTATTAGATTTTTTTTTTTAAATTTTATGTTTTCTGCCTTGACAAAGCAAGTATCATTTTTCATTTTACTTTGTTTTTAATATAATTTATTTTAGAGAAAAAATAAAAGACAAAACAACACTTAAAAAAGAGACAGGATGGCTCTACGACTTTTCCTGTTTTCAGGATCAGGATGATTATAATTTGCTAATCCTTTAAGTAAATCATTTTCATTTTGAGTCGTGGAAGTTAATAGCTAATTTTCGGAGATAATTTCGAATAGCTGATAGACCAATATCTCGGTAGATATCAACATTTCTAAAATACCATGGGGCATTAACGATTTACCTAATAGTACTGCTCTGTGCAGAAGTGAGTTTTTTAATGTGTTAATTATCACAGTATGATCATGCTGCCAAATAGGACGAAGATAAGATTTGTAGATGAGCTATTTCTTGCTAATGCTTAATCATAAATATTGTAATAGGTTTCCTCCATTTACATAATAATGGTTTAAAGTACTCAATTCTGAAACTTGGAAAAGGCTGGTTAGAAATGCAACATTTTAGAGATGGACGTTCCTTGGAAATGTTAATTTACTTTGCATTTCAAAAGCGGGCATGAGCGTTCGGTTTAGACTATGTATTTCATAACTATTTGCAACATTTCCCCCAGAAATATGTTTATCCTAAAACCAAACCTTTGAAACAGGAGCTCTTGATTAATTTAATTTCATTAATACCTTTGGGACAAATATGGATTCGTAAGAAACTTTTTAAAATGAAATCGTATATATCAAAGTAAATTAAGAAAATGTTCATTGAAACTAAAGAAAATATTTTAGCATACCATAATAGACCCGAATCATAGAAAAGCACTAATGCTATTTTCTAAATAAAGATTTAATTCCGAAGATAATTATTTGAACAGAAAGGATAAGTTCAAGTATAAGATTTCACTGCGATTGAATTTTTCACTGCGATTGAATAATAAACTGTAGTATTGTCTAGAACGAATTATCTGTGCTAAACGTTTGAAAGTCGGGTTAAGCCCCTTCGTCGCATTGGGGCGAAATAAGACCGCGGGTCCAAACAAAAAATGAATTTCGATTATAGTTTCTTTACATGAAATGTGCGCTATTCTATTTTATTTACAGTACAGCTAATTTTCAGTTATAGGTCTCTCAGTTATTCGTTTACTCAATGATGAATTATACTTAATATTTTTCTAGTCAGAGTATTGATGGCGAACCTTTGGCACGTGAGCCAGTGTTGGCACGCAAAGCAATTTTCCTGGTACTCCAAGGACCATAAAAAATATTTTTTTTAACTTTAGCCAAAGAAATCTTAGAAATAGGTATAATTTTGCACTAAGACAAACTGGAAGCTATAAAAGTTTATTTTTTGGAAACCTTGCAACGGCCAGCTACTAGGCGTATATGAAGTCTACCTTCTTAATGATACAAAAAGTAGTGATTATTTCCTGGAATATGTCATTAGTTTTAACTTTATTCTACTTCCAGTAATCCTCGCTATTTGGTAAGAGTGATGTTACTTTTATATGGTAAATTAATATCCGCTCTTAGTTACAATCAATAATTGTTACAATTAATGCTAACTTTGTATTAAAAGTATAACCTAGCTGGCACGTCAGCACCACAAAAAAGATTGTTTAATATATTTTGGCACGCGATCAGAAGGAGGTTCCCCCACCCCGGTTCTACTCTGATTAGCCGTGGTTCATATGCTTCAGTTTAAAAATAACTTCTCTCTAAACGATGCTAAAATTTTTAGTGAAAGCACTTTCCACAATTATTTTTCTGTTGACTAACCTCATACCAACATATAACTTTTTATCCTTGGTAGTCTTTATACTCTATAACTTCGGAGTTTACTGCTCTTAAAAAATTTGTCATTGTTCTATATGATTCACATCCCTACTCAGCTTGCTTAACATCGATTAATATCGCAATCAGGCTACTTTTCCAGTATCCATTCATGCCTAAATAAGGATAAGTGGACGCTACCTAAGAGTTGTGGGGGAAAGATAGTCATTTTTACAACATCCTGATGTTTGGTTGGTAATAGGAATTGGTAAATTGAATACGGATAAAAGAACAGATATTTTAAATAACTTTTTTTAACCTTTTCCTCATGAGGTGGGATAGCCTGTACTCCAAGAATACATGCCATAGAATGAATATATATATATATATATATATATATATATATATATATATATATATATATTGTAAGCGTATTTTTATTTGTAATTGTCAAAAGGCATATTTATTTATTATTATTACGCTAGAGAATATCTACAGTGGAATGGCAACAGCTGTAAGTATGAGAGATATTATCATTTAATTTTAAAAAAAGAGAAGGTCAGTTAAGTTAAAAAATTGATAAAGATTGTACGCTATAGAAAGGTTACGAGTACGTTTTAAGTTTTAATAAATGTTTAGTATTAACAAGTGTCTGTATTTGTTGAATTAATTAGTAAGCCAAGAAGAAGCTAACAGATTCCTCGGTTTGACAAGCTTCTTTAGAAGATTTATTCCAAATTATGCCATTAAAGCAAAACACTTGACTCCATGAACAAAAAAGAATGAAATTTTTAAATGGGAAAAAGTTCAAGAAGAGTCATTCGAAACACTAAAAATTGAGCTAACGAACCAACCGATTTCGGCTCTCTACAATCCTGAAGCGAAATCTGAAGTACATACCGATGCATGTGCGGACGGTATAGCTGGCATGTTGCTTCAACTAGGAAACGATAATAAATGGCATTTAGTTTACTGTGTAAGTAAAAAGACTACAGAAACGGAAAATAAATATCACTCGAGTAAATTGGAATTATTGGCAATTGTGTGGACATTGGAACGACTTAGACAATTTTTGCTGGGTATCAGTTTCACAGTAGTGACCGACTGCCAAGCTTTAGTTTATATGAATGCTAAGAAAACAAGTAATCCTCATATTGCTCGTTGGAGTCTCCTTATTCAAGAATTTAATTTTGAAATCCGCCATAGGCCCGGCGTTAAAATGTCTCATATTGATGCAGTCAGTAGAGCTTCAGTTTTGAATTCTTCAGATACACTAGATTACTTGATAGAAAATAAATTAGAGGTTTGTCTCACGTTAAGTATTGAAGATCAAGTTCTCATGATGCAGCATGCAGATGATACTTTGAAAGAGCTATTGCTAATTCTCAAAAAAGATATTGAAAGCAGAACAAAAGAAGAAAAGCAAAATGTTCAAAATTACGTTTTAAAGAAAAACAGATTATTCTGTGTCATTAATGAAGGTGTGAAAAAGAGACTTTTATTTGTCTTACCAAAAAGTATGAGAAAAAGCATTGTAGTAAAATTTCATGATCTTATGGGTCATTTTGCCGTAGACAAGACAGTGTCAAAAATCAAGGAACTATATTGGTTTCCTTCTATGAAGAAATATGTTAGTCGCCATATATCAATGTGTTTCGAATGTCTAGTCAATAAAGTTTCAAGCGGAATGAAGCAAGGCTTTCTTCATGCTATTCCAACAGGCCGGAGACCCTTTGCTACTGTACATCTTGATCACCTAGGACCGTTTGTAACAAGTTGTAAAAGAAACAAAGAATTACCTGTCATTATCGATAACATGACCAGAATTGTACGACTCTATCCTGTGAGAGACACATCATCTAAGAATGTTCTTAAATCAGTGACAAATTTTATTGAAGATTTCGGATTACCGAATAGTATAAAATGAGATCGAGGCTCCTGTTTCACTTCACATAATTTTCAAAGGTTCTGCTCTGAGAATGGAATTTTGCACACATTGAACTCTACATCTCAGCCACAAGCAATTGAAAATACTAATCAAAAGTTTTGGGACAAAAAAATTAAAGAAGTAGAAAGAAACTTGAACAACACTGTGAATAAAACTCTTGGGAAAACATCTTTTGAAATTCTTCATGGATATGTTCCAAGATTTAAAGATGGAATTTTGAGGTTATTGGCTGATGAAGATTGTGATGTTTGGAATGATCCAGAAGAATTACAACTCGAAGCAAAGGAAAAAATTGTAAAAGAAGAAAAAACTGAAAGTATATTATGATAAAAAGAAGTCACGTACATTAACATTTGATAAAGGAGATGTCGTAGTGCTATGGAGAAATCCTAAGGCAACCGGTGAATCAACAAAAACGCAACCACGTTATCGAGGACCTATGGTTGTCACAGAAATACTTCCTAGTGATACATATAGAATGTCACAATTAGAGGATAAAAATGGCCGTCTTTATGCCACTACAGCTCATGTTAATTAATTAAAAGTTTGGAAAAGCTGGGATGACTATGTTGATAACTCCAATACAAGTTCTGATGACGAACCTGAAAGCCAACAACGACTCAAGTGAACTATGCATAGACTACTACGTTAAAGAGATCTTATATCAGACAGAGATATATATATTTTTTGTGTTTTACTGTTGTTGTAATGTATGTCAATATTTAGTTCAGTTGAGGACAATTGAAAAGTCAGGATGGTCGAATGTAAGTGTATTTTTATTTGTAATTGTCAAAAGGCATATTTATTAATTATTATTACGCTAGAGAATATCTACAGTGGAATGGCAACAGCTGTAAGTATGAGAGATAGTATCATTTAATTTAAAAAAAAGAGAAGGTCAGTTAAGTTAAAAAATTGATAAAGATTGTACGCTATAGAAAGGTTACGAGTACGTTTTAAGTTTTAATAAATGTTTAGTATTAACACGTGCCTGTATTTGGTGAATTAATTAGTAAGCCAAGCAAGAAGCTAACAATACATATACATTCAAACCTGTTTTTGTGCGGTGGATAGGGACCGCATAATAAAAAACGCATAAAAAAATCGCAAAAAACTTCACGAGTAGCTATAAAGAATATTTTTCGCAACACATTTAAAAAGTATTTTTTATGCGGTGAATAGGGACCGCATAATAAATTAGTCTCACGTAGAAAATACCTCAAAACTTTACGAAATAACTAGGAATTAAATACACAGCATTAAATACTTGATCCGGGCAATATCCACCATCTTCAATAATTTTTGCTAACACTTTACAATAGTTTTAGCAGCTGTTTCATCATCGGATGCAGCTTCGCCCTTTATCTTCAGATTGTGAAGTGCGTGTCGTTGTAAAAAGCCGACTAAGCAGCCATTGCTTGCAGAAAATTTCGGGCTTCCAATGTAAGACGATGAACTAGACGGCTCTAAATCCTTCAGTTGATTATAAAACCCTTATAGCTTTCTGTTTAATTAATTCTCCGTCAATAGGGATTCATTTTAGAGTTAATTCTTGAATTCACAATATGAGTGCCTTTTCCGTTTTCTCTATCAAAATGTTTCTTGAATACGATTCTCGTTTAGCGTTTTCGTTTGTGGCACAATTACTAGATTTATTTATTTCACCTGCACGTTTGTGTATGCTTCTTATAGTGGATTCACCTAAACCATATTCTTTGCCAAGAGTTGTGGATCCTTCACCTTTTGCTATTCGTTTTAAAATCGTAGTCTTAGTTTCTAAGGAAATTGCCTTTCCATTCGCTTTGTTTTTGCCCTTATTCGTTTTCAGGGATTATGTCTAAAAATTAAAAAAAAAATCCTAGAAATTTTTATCTAAATAGAAAAAGTAATAAATTTACCTTCAATTTACGCTTTGAAATGAATCTTATCTTAATGATCCAAGAATATGAAAGCACTTGAAGGACGTCAATTAAATAAGGCGATTATATAATTCAATACATATGTAATGTAATTGGCTGACGCCATATTGCATTTTATTTGCAAATCAGTATCATTATATGTAATGTGATGAAATATCAAAAATAGAAAAAAATTAAATGGCCTATCAAACCTAATAATTTTTTTTATTGATAATTTCGAAAATTATGTTCAAATTTAATTGAAATTTTCATATACCAAACACAAAAAAAAGCACAAAAAAATCGCACAAAAACAGGTTTGTATATATATATATATATATATATATATATATATATATATATATATATATATATATATATATATATAACCGCTCGATGACCGTTCTTACAAAGGGGGTATGAAATTTCCCGTTCTAAAGATGGAATCGGAAATATTATCCTGTAAGCTAAAGGTTATTGAATGCTGAGTAAGAACCTTCATATGTTCCAGAACATTTATGTGTTCCAGAATTTTAATAGAATGTTTCATCTCTGGTGAAACACTGTTAAAATTCTGTAAGCATCTCTAAAATGATAATACAATATAAGCAGTTATTAAGAGTATTAAGTACATTTGAAAAAAAAAATGTTCCTTATTATACAGCAGGTGATTTTCGACCTTCGAAACAATACTATGAAGTTCAATGTTAAATTGTTTTATTTAATTTATTAGTAAGAAAGATGAGAAAAGATATATCTCTTTGTCAACAAGGTAAGGAAATTTGCTTGAAATCTGCTAGTTATTTTTTAAACTTTTGAAATGATTTCATTGACGATATTTTTGTTTTATTGCTAATCTCATTAAATCTGTCAAATTGTTATTCGAAATGTATTTTACATTTCAATTTGAAATTAAATTTTATGAAGTTTCAGTTATGCGTCATTCTTATTTATAAGCCTTACTATATCAGTTCTTTGGATATGTAATGGAGAAGCCACTGTATTCCTATACTAAGAGAATGTTTGACACTTTCTTTGCTATTCTACTTACATAACAAATTTTAATCAACCATTAAAGTTCCTTGTAATATTCGCAAACATAGCGAAATAGCATCCTTTAATGTTTTAAGCTCCATTGTTTTAATTGTTTTTCCCAAAAGGATACCTGTTACAAAAATTCTAAAGCCACGTACACAAAATTACAAATAAAAACCATAAAATTTCGTAGAAATATCACTGACCGTATACATAAATGGTAATATTACGCAAACAACCGAAGCAAAAATTCCTTATTTTTAATCTTTCTTCTCAAAACCTTGCTGGAAAAGTAGTCTGAAGAAATAAGAACTAGTTTCCGCATAAGTAGATCATGTAACTTTACAATGCAAAGTTTTACATATTTTTACATTCTTCTTTCCAAATGTGAAGTAAAGGTATAACATTCGTGCAGCTTTTATCAATATATATTGTCATATTCTCCCATTTAGAATTCCGACTCAAGCCAGCATAGCATTCTAAATAGCTAAAGCTTATTATACGAATTGTAATTTCTAATTTAACTTTCGTATGCTCGACGAAAAGGAACGTAAACCTTCGTTTTGATAAGAATTATCTATGGAATTATGGTTGAGAATGAAAATAGTGTAGTATCCGTGAATATTCTATTACTTTCATACTTTTATATTAACAACCAAAGTTGCACTGTCTCGTATGTGTCATTATATACCTGAATTAGTAATGAATATGGTATGTATGTGTGTTTGTATATATATATATATATATATATATATATCGATCGTTTTCGGATCCATCGTTTTTCCGTGTGTATCGTTCATTTTAACCAGTCCCAACGATCATATTGCTTTGTTATGTTTCTGCATCTATCGTTTTCCCGCATTTATCGTTCATTTTAATCGGTCCCTTGAAAAACGATAAATCGGGATTCCACTGTATACTAAAAAAATAAACTCATAGGGAAACAGTCCACTGTGGACCAATGCCATTGGTGCCTTGGTCCACAGGACTGGTTCACGGTTAAAAAATCCTCCTTCTAAACTGTGGGCTAGGGGTATACAGCATATGTTTCAGTCAGTTGGTTAACCTGGCGTGGGTCCCCAAGCATGGGGCTCATTTTATCGACCCACTCAAGGGATAAAAGACTGTGTTGACTTTGGCCAGTCGCAGCTTCGAACCCTGGACCTATGCTGCGGTAGCTTGACAGTTTTAACCAATACGCCACCGAATAGATATATATATATATGTATATATATATATATATATATATATATATATATATATATATATATATATATATATATATATATATATATATATATATATATATATATATATATATATATATATATATATATATATATATATATCATAAAAACTAAGCAATTAGAACTCTTCTTAAGAATGATTAGGCCAGAATAGTTATTTGTATATCGAATACGAATAGATTAAATAGCATTCAGAAAGTGGTATGTGTGAAATTTTTTACGGACTTTTAGTCACATAAAAAAATTGTCGTACACTTTTTATATAAAAATCGAGTATAGTTTTAAATGCAGGAGAGTCATGTAAGATGTAAAAAGGAAAGGATAAAGCATAACAAAAGTTTCCTTACCTAAATAAGCAAAAGAAGTCTTTCTTTAATATAAATCGTTCATTCTATAAACGAATTACGCAATTTCTTTTCAGATAAAACAAATCCAGGATAAATGTATCTAATCATGCATTAAATAAAATTATCTTTCATATGAAATTTGCAAAGAATAAAAAAAAATTAAATTAAAAATTGTTTCAATAAGAAATTACACTTGTTTTCGTCACACGCACCATACATCTCTATTTAAAAGGGTGAATAAATAGGAATAAAAATTTGAAGATAGAGGTTTGCCTCTTTAATCATTTCTGACGAATTGAAAAATTTTAATTATATTCAAAGCGTGTTTTTTATTTTAAAAAAAGGATAATTGCATGCAAATTCAGTTACATTAAGACTGTAATAAACCTTTTAATTATTTTTAAAGTAGCTCTAAATATTTTAATTATTTTCAAAGTAGGTGTATAAAAAGATAATGGTATGTAAATTACGTTACATAAAGAACCATAATAAACCTTTTAATTAAGCGCTTACACGTGAAATTGTTTTTAAAGACCAAATTTTAATGGCATTTAATGAGTTTTCTGTCCATTTTCTCTCCCAAATGTCATCATATATTTCGAAATTTCATTATAGATTTTTTTCCCGAGTTCTGATAATAAAGAGAAAATTAGAATGAATTTAACAGACTTTATTTAACTAGAAAATGGTAAATATCTTCTTTTATTTTATTGTTTAAGAATAGTTTATATACATTCTTATTAATTTTTCATATCAATTGTTCTTTTAAGGAACATATAGTACATGATATCTTCTTTTAAGAACGTATATTGCATTCATTTTATTATTCTTTATCTTCTTTTTTATTGTTTCGATTGTGCATTCCATTACACACTCTATTGTTAAATAATTTTATACAGATGTTAAATATTCCTTTCTGCAATTTTTATCGAATTTTATTTACTCGAAATGTGTTTTTTCCTCATGTATACTTTAAAAAACGGGAGGAATTCAATTTAAATGTATGATATCTTATATATAGGCTTTTGATCTCTTTCTCTCTCTCTCTCTCTATTTCTCTCTTCTTTCCCCCTCTCTTTCTTCTCTCATCTCGATCTCTTTCTTTCTTCTCTCTCTCTCTCTCTCTCTCTCTCTTTCTCTCTTCTCTCTTTCTCTCATTACGATTGCTTTTTCATTTATTGAATAACTTCTATAATATTTGTGTAATAGAAAGAGAAAAGTTCCTTTCATAAACAGGCGTTCGTTTATTTAAATCGATTGTTTTGAAGCTTGTTATACTTAAAACAATTCTGAAATTATCCATTTGATTCATATTTCGAACTCGAGTATATATATCTTTAGAAAATCTGCAACGGAGAAATAGACCTTCTTTAATACAAGTTCAAGTGTTATTTATACACAAAGAAATATATCTACCTATTCAGTAGCTTTGTATTTACTACTCTCTTTGAAAAAAAATACATGAATTTAAGAACCTACTAAACAGAATTATCACTTGAGACATTCATCGTTCAGTGGATGAAAGTCTCAAGTGAAAATTCTGTTCTTCCAAGAATAATTCTGTCTTGAATGATTCATCACTTGAGATCATTCCTTCAACATGTCTATTTTCTTCATCAGCAAACCGAAGAGGATATGGTTTTAAAAGCTCCAGTTTTCATGAGCCTTTAACCATTTTTGTTTTCCATTCTCATAGCGATTGCTTCCGGCCTAATTATCTTACAACTTTATTCACTGCAGTAGAATTGAAGAGTTAATTGATTCCCAAAGGAATTGGGTTCATTTATAAATAACAGAAGACTGTAAAGCAACAAATATGGTTATAAGGCAACCGAGAATTTTGATAGCTAACAAATCATATAACTAAACGATTAAAATCCAAGAATAATTCCTTCAGATAATTTTGAGTTTCAGAGACAATTTTTGAATGTTTTTCGGAGATTTTAAGTGCTGTAAACGGATTAGTATTATTTCACGTTCATTTAAAAATATAACATTGAAATAATAGCATTATAGGCAGTGTCCTTTGTTAGGAGTTCTAGTTGTCCACAATATAATAGCCGTTCCGCTAGCTAGCGAAAGACCTCAAAAAATTTTGATAGCTGCAACGCAAAGTGCATTTTCAATAACTCTCACACACTCATAAACTCTTTTCTATGACTTAACAGAAAAACAATTCATCCTGCCAGTTGAAGTTAGTATTGACTATTATTCATTCAAAGCTGGGGAATTTGTAGCATATATTGTGTTATCATTGCAAACACGGTCATCGTTAAAAGTCACCACAGAGAACATCTGTTTGTTTATTCTGATTGTTAAAAGGAAGTAAAGGATACTATCAATATAAAAAATTCAGTTATTACATTGAAATTTTGGTGCATTATTGTTGGGTACATTGGAGATACAAACTTTTGCACAGGTAGGTATTTCTTAAATTGGAATTTTGATATCTTCGAGCTATCTAAATTTTGAATAACAAGACGCTTAGAATGCTCATGTCAGCTGGATTGGCTGAAGTTAGACAGCCATAAGTCAATGTTAAGAACATTTAGATATCCGTCGTCTTGACTGATTATTCCAAGTAGGAGGAAGAAAAATCATTTAAGGAAATCATAATGAGAATAAAACATAAGCATATCGATGCTGGTTACGCAGTAGTGTGTCTCGTTGCATTACAGACTCCTCTATCTGGAATGTTTTTCCAGCGTTTTTCATCATGGATTAGTTAATTCATCTATTAATCAACGATTATTTTAGAATATTTAGCTCTAGTTAAATCACAATATTTTATTTCATGTTTTACTAAGTGCACATAGGTCATAAAATTGCTTTTCTCGTATTCTTAGGTAGTTCTTGGCTGTAAATTGGCCAGAGTCCATTTGCGAGTGGGAAGCCTAGCAAAAGAACACGGAGAAACTCATGGAATAAAAACAATTCTGATTTTTTTTTTTTTACCCATGGCTTTCTTTGGAAAATTAATGCATATTTACAGGCAACACAAACAGCAAAGAACTAAGCATTGAACAGATGCATAAAGCACAACAGTGAACAAAGTCAGATAAAAGGTGTTAAAAGTTCATATAAAGTTCATCATATCTCTAGCGTCCATAATTTGGTAAAGTATAATTTGGTAAAGTTCTCACTTTTTTGGGCTTCCGGATCAAGTCCTGGGCATGTAAGTAAATGATCTGCATTCATATTTCCAGCCCTGCAGACCTGGCATTCACTTTTGGTTAGGATGCCAATTCGGTTTAAATGTTCTGCTAGACAGTCGTGGCCTGTTTTAAGTCTGAAATGTGCCACTGCTTCTGTACGGGATTTATGACTATAGTCTTTCATTGTATAAGTATTGGGAGGAAATGTTGCTCGCATCCGTGATATCCTTAAATCACACGTGCCTCATGGGTGGTGCTAAATGAGTAACAACTCTGGCTGCAGGCTCACCGCGAAAAAATTCTGATATAATTTCTCATATTCCTCGAAGAAATAATTTAATTTTTCGCAGAAAATTCTTCGTTAATTCTAAATTGCGAACACGGATCAAGTGCAATGATTTAGAACATTAGATGGCTCTCATCTAATGGACAGATGTTAGGCACGTTGCCATGAACGACTGCATCCACTCATAGCATAGGAAGGTACTTCGATGGGAAATATGATTCAAATGTATGTGGATAATTTGATACGCCGTCTAATCACTTTCTACTCCTTTTTTCAAAAGTGTCATTTTCGCCCTAAACAAAATGTCAAATATGTCACCATAGCTTGTGAGACTATAAATTTATAAACTGGTCATCAATATTCACCACAACATGAGATGTCAACTTAGTCATCCGAAGGTTGCGAGACTATAAATTGATAAATTATCCAGTCTTTCGTTTCCGCCACAAAACAAAATGTCACCTCAGTCACGTGTAAATTTTGAGACTATAAATTAACAAATTATCCAGCAGCATTTAGCATTTTAATAAAGTTTGTATAAGTATTGTGATTAATGGATTGCAAAAAGATAACTTTACCCTATCACAAAAATTATTTAGTTGGCAAGATAGCAGTTGCGACGTTTGGATAATATGATAGATTCCCGTGTACTGGCAGCCTTATGAAAGTTAGAGGTGGCTATTCAAAAACTGCGTGTTTGTAATTTTAAAAAAATCAAATTTATTTAGTTACGTCATTACGGTACCATCACGCTGTACTACATTGTTTTCCCCATACTGCAGTTAAAGAAACTCAAAGGCAATAATCTTATAAGATCTTTATTCACAATTACGGACTACAATATATGATTTGCAACCTTCTCTTTGTCATAGGCTCCAGTTACACAGTCGAAGTAAGCATCTACTATCTTCTCTTCAAATGGTAAAAACACGGAAGCCAGTTATGCCAGCCAGTTATCGAGCAAATTGATTGGTACATCAGAATAGAAAACAGTTCGGTCACTTCAAAAGCTCTCTTGTTCCCTTGAATCCACTGTTAAATACAGGGTGTTTCCGAAAATTTGGCATAATTTCAAACAAATATCTCAGCAACTACATTAGATTATTTAATGAAAATGAAGAGGCTTATTTTTGAGTAATTAAAAATTTGTTAACAAAAATATGATTGAGAAGGGCATATGCATGTGGATTCCATGAACAATATTAGAAATGTTCAATATGCGTGACGCCTGTGGCACATTAAGTCGGGATTTCATTTCCTGCCAAACTTGCTGTGGCATATCATTAGTAACGGTTACAAAAGTGACACCGATTCTCTGCTTGGGTTCCTCTACATTTTAAGGAAGCGGGGGTACTAATTAGATTTTTAAAATACCCCCCCCCCCCAGAAGAAAATTTCCAAGGTGTCAGGCTTGGTGAACGTGGCGGCCATTATTTCAAAAAAAGAAAAATTATGTTATGTAAAATATCGAAATAAAACTAACGTGTTTCCACTTATGATATTAAAATATTAGGACATTTGAACGCGTATTGGAAGAGTTGTTATATAGTGAAATGATGTCAAATTTTCTAAAAACCCTGTACTTGAACAGGATTTACTTATTTGGTATTACAGTTGGTGCGTCGTTTCAGAACAAGGCTGTGCTCCCTTCGGCTTTCTGAAGATATATACATACACCATGGGTTCAAAACTTAAATATTTCAAGTTTGTCGTACGATAAGGATGATAATCACTGATCACTTTAGCATGGATGAAGATTAAACAATTCTTTAGACCGTGATTAAAACCACTCAAATGAGTGAAAGTAGAGTGCAAGATGTTAATAACATACTAAAATCATATAAATAGGAATAAAAACATGCCGTAAAAAGAAATAAAATGAGTGCATTTATGTCGTCACAGTATCTAAAAGAGAGTAATTGCACTAAAATTATCTAAATTGCTTGGTATAGTAATTATAGAAAGGTGTTTATGAGTATTATAGAAAGAGAAGTATGAGTATGTCTAAAAATATCAGTATCACTGTACAGTCGAAGATCGATATAACGTCCCCTCGTTTCCCATTGAAAAAGATCTTTATAACGAGTGGTAGCTATAGTGAAAACTTATAAATTTATAATAAGCTCTTATCCTTTACGGAAAATTAAGATGTTTGAATAAATTCAATGCTAGTACACGATTACTAGGTACATATTATTGTTCACTTAGTTACTAAACAAGCATTGGCGATGAAAATTAGTTAAAGCCTATACAGATTAAGACAACGATAATTTCTAAAATCCAAATTTAAAGCAAAAATTAATAAAACACAAAATTGTGTCTTACTTATATTTATTTCCCAGAAAAATAGTCAGAAGCTGTTGTTTGTTTTTAGTGAATTTCAGATGTTTGAAAACCATAATTTTCCAACTCAGTTAAACATCGTGTTGCGAAGAAAATTAATGTCTATGTATTGGGATTAAATAATCTGGAAGATCGTTGCATGGGTTGTAAAAAAAATTCATTAAAGGGGATTCTTTTTGGGACTTTTTTGCACTGGTTGTTGTATTGAAACATCCGCTATAATGTGAGTTCGTTATAACGAGAGACAACTGTCGCAGGAGGAAATTTTTCTGCAATTCCCTTTTTTTGAATGTGCTTTATAAATGTGACTTTTTTTTTACATTTAGAGAGATAAAAATACATTTTTCATTTCCTTAACCTACCTACATGAGAAGCTATGTTACGTCATTAAAACTGACCCACGATGATAGGTGATTTTGTATTTTTTTTATCGTTTAAATCAGTAAATTCAGCTTAGGATAATTAAACAAACAGAAAACCTCACACTAGAGGAAGTAACGAGTTCCCAAAGCCAATTTTTAAGCAAAAAAATAACATTTTCTGCTGACAATATACCTAAACATTTTAATGAATCTATTCAGTTTGAAATAGCACGTTCTTTAATTTCCTGTCACTTTTAACTCAGAACACCGGTCGATAAATACAAATTGAAAACCAATATTGACAGAATAGTATTGAAACTGCTTGAAAGTTATTGCATGCCATTTATTCAATGGCATGCAATAACCTTCAATATATCAATTCTACTAGATGGTGAGACGTACATTAAATGATTTGCGAATATTTAAGTGAAAATTGCTTTCCCATTTTACGTAACAAAATGTATTGAGTTTGACACGTTTACCTGAACACCGGAGAATTAAGCGAAACGGATTTTTATCTGTATATTTGTTTGAGAAAATATAGTTAATCTACCTTAGATAATAAAATTATTCTCATCAATTGTTTCTCTTTTATGCGTTTCATTGCAAATATGTTTTAGCTTAGTTCTTATCATATTGCATCCACCCTTTCCAGTCACTTAATCTGCGGTATATGACTTGTTTGACGTTATTAAAATGAGAGACTTTTAATAAATGTATCCTTCAGCTGCCCAATAATCCAAACGGACTCTTAATAATTTTAACACAATTACAAAACGAACTCTTTATACATATATCGCAGCGCACTGCAGTGCAAGTGCTTTCTATCCGAGATCATACCATCAGGGGAACATATTTGTATAAACAATTTTTTTACACCCAATCTGACTGACGCGTCAAACCGGCGGTTACAATGTTTTTGGTAACAGAGTTCGCGCATCAGGAGCATCTGGCACAAGACTTCGATAACGCATAGAATTATGATCATATGGATCATCTATATATATAAAACAGTTCCGTAACTCACTCACTGACATACAACTCACAGACCAAAGCGCTGGACCTAAAAGACTGAAATTTTGCATCGCGATTCTTCTTATTGTGAAGGGGTGCACTAAGAAAGATTTTTGAAAAAATTTTCTTACATTTTTTTAAAATTAAATTTTTAAGCTGTTTTTGTAATTTTTTTTTAAGTTTGCATTTAAAATAATAATTTGAGGGTTATAAAATTTATATCGCGAGAAAGATCATAAAAATTCCTTTAAAATGAAATCTTTTTCGAACCTTTACCTCTATTTTCTGATTTTTGGTGAATTTTTAAAGATTCATTTTTAGAATTTAATTTATTAAATGCTGATCACGTGATTTCTTTTTCTGGCATTTTAAATAAATTTATCGTCAAGTGCATAACAACTAAATAGACAAACAAAAATTTTTCTTTCTAATGCACCAGACGATTGGATATTATCCAAAAAAAATAAATATCCCTTACGATCTTTTTACAAATATATAAATATATATATATATTTTACATCAATTGTATACATTGATCGTCGTATTTATTATAAATATAGATATTTATTTTTTTTTGGCATTAATTGCATACATTGACCGTTGTATTTAATTTGAATGTACTCCGTAGCGAAGTACGGGTTTTCAGCTAGTAATTAAATATGGTGACAAATTTAATGATAAAGCTGGCTATTCGATATGGCCAATCAGTTTTATATACATTCAAGTTGCAACACTTAAAATCATTTTTTGACAATGTCATTAGATATGTGATTCTCGTGATGACTTATAGACGTATTCTCTTATAAAGTAGTTTTTCATGATTTAAAACTGAACTATTAACCCTTTAACGGTACGGTGGTTTGAAACGAAATAGATGGTACGATCGTGTCGCATCCTACCCGATGTCTCTTTTGATGAAGTTTTTGGTAGGAATAAGTACACAATACGCATTTTTGTTATATAATAACATTTATTGATAATATTTTACATGAAATTAAAACCCTTTTTTGTAGAAAAAAAGACCAACGAATTGTAATTTTGCTATACAAAGAAAATCTCTCTGGCATTTACATAGAATGCTGTACATATTAGTATGTAAGATGCAATTTAGTCTTGTACCTAGTTTTAGAAACTACTGAACCAAATTTCCGAGCATAAAAATGTAAAAAATAATATATGCTGACATTTTTTGGCTTTCAAAATCGAAGTTTAAAAAAATCTTTAAAAATGTCTAGTGATCATAAATAACGTTTTTCAACAAAGACAATCATGTTTACTGCAAACTTATAACTGCAACCGCTCCAACACCTGTTGCAAAACTGCCTGGTAGGGATCATTGTCAACTTGATCTCTTGCAATGAGAGGGAAGAGTACGGAGGGAAAAAACACCCCCCTGGGTCGGATCCGACACCCACCGTATCGTTAGAGGGTTAATACAATAAAAATAAATATATATATATACATATATATATATATAATTACTAATATAACTGCTATGTACATTACTATGTATGTATGTTTATGTATATTAATATTTGTAATTAATAATAAGTACATCCCTGCCTACACTGTGAGTGTGAATAAAGACATGCACTCATGCATATACATTAAACATCTTTTTATCAGTTTGAATCATTGGATACTGTGAAATATTTACTATATAAAGGATAAAATATCAACATATTTTGTACAGAATAATTAAAAATTTCTGTTTTCTATTAAAAAAACATGGAATGCGCAGTTTCTAAAGCTCAAAAATTATCTATCTGCTTTCAGTGTTTTCTGAAATTTACTATTCAGATTTTAAAAAATCTAATACAGAATTTTTAACATGTTTCTACATTTATTTTGGCTCAACAGTTATATCTGAAAAGTGGAACGTTACTGAGTTCCGTTTTAATAAAATAAAGAATTCTAAAACAAAAAAATTTGACAAACAGGAAACATTATAGATATGTTTTAATGTATTTATAATGTTCTGTTTTTGTTGTTTGTATGAATACATACATATCAATACAATCAGCATGACAGAGACTGCTATTAAACCTGAATTGCATGCATGTCAAAATCTTACATAAAATATCTCACGCTATTCCTTAGAAACTAATATAATTACGCATTTCTTTTCATTTGACCCAAATGATTGTGTAATGTTTAAAACTATTATTTTAATGCTTTTATAATCATATTAAGCAATATAAATGAAGAATTATATGAATCGTTCGTAAAAGCTTTCGCTTAAATCTAATTGGAAACGGAAATGAAATGTAGCAAATATTTGTTACTTTTTATTCACAAGAGAAGAAACCCATAGAAAAAAGGTAAATAATTGCCTTTTTCTAGAAAGTAGGTTCAAAAAACATAAAACTGGATGGCAAATTTTATTTCGCTTCACTATTAATTAAATACTTTGCCAAAGTACTAACTATTAAGGTCACTGTTATTACAATTTAAACATTTATTTAAACTGAAAAAAAAATCTGCTTTAGAAATGATGCAAAAATAACGTGCAAATGCTTTTACTACAATCTTTATAGAGAACTTTTGAAAAAGGCTATTAAGAGACAGCATTCTAAATATTATTAAAGTAATAATAATTTAAATTTAAGAAACGAAAAACTAAGCATGGTTGTTCACCATTTTCTATGGAAACAAATCACTTGATATTACTCCTGATATCTGTGTACCTGTTATTAGTATTATCAAATTTTAGATCATCTGTATTATTTAAACTGAATATATTCTATTAATTTATTAAGCAAATAGCATCATTTTACTGGGTTTTTTTTCATCAGAAATTCACGCAACATCTGATAAAATCCCAAGTGCTGTAACACTGTCACGCGAACTCGTTGTTTTTTTTTTCCAAAACTTTGAAGGTGAAAGGTAAAACACCGAGAAACTGCAATAATCTTTCTGAGTTAATATTTTAGGTGCAGAGAGTAAGTTTTAATTTAAGAAAAAAAGATCAAGGTAACCAGAGGGATCGGGGAATAAATTTTCTGAGTACTTTTTAAATATCTAGCATTTACTCCAAAACACTGAGGTCAAAATGAAATTAAGCTTTATAGAGATTGTTTTGTATTGAAATGTAGTTTGAATAATAAGTATTTATAAGTCATTTAATCAAATTCTTTAGAATGAATACATTTGGATAAAGTGCATAATCGTTGCTTTAAAAATACATATAAAGGATGAAAAACTTACAAAAATTTCGTTTGTTGCAGAAACCTTGAAAAAAAAAAAAAGATCCTTGTGATCAAATTCTCCTTCTAAAAATCTACATATGTACATTTTATCCTTTAATTAAGCTCAGATTGGGTCTTCCCTAGAATAAATAAAATCCATTAATTAAGATTAAACGTTCATTTGTTACATATTTCATTAAACTAGTAGTGTGTAATAAGTTACATTGGGAAAAGTAAATATTAATTCCTAATGAAGCAAATGTAATCCATACATTTTCATCTATTGGCAAACTTATTTTCTTCTTATTTCACACAAACGTAGTTGTTACTTTAGCATTTATTAAAGGAACGATCTCAATAAAGTAAAAAAAGAATGATTTAACCCCGAGATTAAACTTGATTTCTTCTTCTTTCGTACAAATGTAACTGCTATTTTAGTATTAATCAGAGTAATAATGCCAATAAAGTAAAAAAGAATGATTAAATCTTGAGTTGTTAAGATGCTATTTAAAGGAATCAAGGAATAACCTCATTAAATCAAGGTATATAACAATTTCTAAATTACATAACTACAAATTTTGATGAAAACCCCATAAGTCCCCCAGTTTTGGCATGAAAAATATCATCAACGCCCGTAGTGCTTAATAAACTAAACTATTACAAATCCAACCTCATTTGAAACGTACAGTTCAAGAATAACTGAAATGTGAGAAACGCAAGAGAAATCAAAAGTACAGAAATATTGGCAGACTATTTACTTCAATTATTTTCCGTTGATTCATCAACGTATATTACTTTACGTATACTTAGAAACAACATAAATGATCGATTTTAGATATCGGATTTCAATTAGTCGGAGTGGATTGGACACCTAAAGTAAAAGGTGACAAGCAACTAACGGCAAGTTGTCCATTTATCTAAAGCTATTTTAGAAATTAATAAATAATTAAATGTCTGAAACTGAGAATTAAATTTAATTTCTGTATACGTTTCTATGATTTAAATTTAATTTCGCGTAACTGAAATTATTAACTAATACTTTTAAGTTCTTAAAATTGCTTCCACTCTAATATTTAACAATTTGAATCTGTGATATTAACCGCTTTAATTAATTAAACGTAACAGCTGTACATAAGAGTGTTTTAAACGCTTCAAAAATATGAGGCATGCTATTCCTTCCTTGATCAGTTTTAATAACATTGCCAAAGAATTTAGCTATTTCAATTATCTGACTTGTTCGCTATTTATTGAAAAGGTTTACTAATATGACGCTGCCTCGCTAATTACAAGAAACAGTCAGTTCCACTAACAGGTATGCAACTTTCGTAATAATTCATTAATACTCCCCATGAGATGAATTCTATCGTTTTAAATTTTCGGACAGTGAACAAAGCAGCTTTCATGTTTATAACAATCTTTTACTACTCTAAGAATTCATGATTAGGATTTTAATCTTTTAAAAAAAGATGTTGATATGATTGCCTGATACGACTAGATATTGATTAAAGATCACATAGTTACTAATCCCTTTCATAAAGGTACTTTAATTATGATTCTGTCAACGAATCAAAGAAATGAGATACTGAATTATGAGTTAAATTTGCTCAAAGAGAGAGCTCGAAATTTTTAAGAGCAAGACTTTGACAAATAAATATGGTCTATACAAAGGGAAATTTTTGAGGATGGCAATTTCTTATAACAAGGATAAGAAAAGGTTTCTTTTTAATTTTCGGACAGATCGCAAAGCAGCTTTCATGTTTATAACAAGCTATTACTAATCTATTAATTGAAGAATAGTATTTTAATCTTTTAAAAAATATGTTGAAATATGACTGCCTTATACGACTAGAAATTTATGAAAGATCACATAATTACTAATCCCCATTGTAAAGGTACTTTGATTATGATTCTGCCAACGAATAGAAGAAATGAGATACAGTATGTATGAATTAAACTTCCTCAATGAGAAAGCTTAAAATTTTTAAGAGCTATACATTATCAAATAATTGTGGTCTATATAAGAGGAAATTCTTGAGGATAGAAATTTTTTATAACAAGGACAAGTAAAAGAATTTTTATCCTTATAACAAGGATAAAAAAATGTTTTTAATTTTCGTACACAGAGCAAACAGCTTTCGTGTTTATAACAAATCATTATCATTCTTTGAATTCAAGATTAGGATTTTAATCTTTCAAAAAAAGATGTTGATATATGACTGCCTTATACGGCTAGAAATTTATTAAAGATTACATAGTTACTAATCCCCATCGCAATGGTACTTTAATTATGATTCTGCTAACGAATCAAAGAAATGAGATACTGTTAAATTTCATCAAAGAGAGAGCTTAAAATTTTTAAGTGCAATATTTCGGCAAATGATTGTGGTCTGTATAAGAGGAAATTTTTGAAGATAGCAATTTCTTATAACAAGGATAAGAAAAGGATTAAAGAGATTTGGGGTTAAATCTCTTAAATAATTCCGTTTGAGTATTTTATGTTTTTAATTTCCATTGGTGGTCAAAATTTACAAGCGGGATACAAGCCCCTCTCCTTCTGGTTACTTGTAAATGTGAAGCTAAAAAAATAAAAATTTAGAATTTTTTTTTAAAATTGGTCGTCATTTAATCCAGATAAATAATATTACTGTAAAGTAATATTATTTTTCTGGATAAGATGCCATGCTTGTCAAAAATACTTTATCATTTAATAAATATTTATAATGTTACCAACAATAAGTTTTTCAGTCTCTATTGCTGAGAGATTGTGTGTATATCATGTCGGTATAAATTCCTGTTCATGAATCCTATAAAAGTTGTTGTTGTGGTATCCGATACCCCTTGACCGATAGTGTCTATCAGTTCAAGTCCAATTAAGGCTTTTAGGCAGAGTGGAATGGCTTCGATTTTTAATAGCACCGCAAGGGTCGGAGACCGACTTGGGTAAAGGCCCGGTCCCGTAATTTAGAACTGAGGCAAGTGACAAGACTGATGCACTTGATCCAGCACCTCCAGGTGTACTATAAAAATTATTTTCTACATTAAAATAGATTTATTTTATACATATTTTTTATCTGTAAAAAAAGTCATAATAATCATACTGTAATATGGGGCAGCTGAAGATAATAGTGTAGCGTACTGGAAATATGGTCTTTTTTTTCCCGAGATCCCACAAGAGCTTGAAACACAGCTGCGTATTTTTTAAGGGATGTGTTGCTCGGTTCCACCAGTTCGGAACACGTGGGGGGATTCTTAACGTTTCTGCAATGTAATAAAGTTCGGCGTCTAAGAAGAGCTGTCAGCCGATAATCTGCCGGCCCCTCCACCCCGGCTGAAAATCCAGGCATTGAGGAGAGACGCTAGAGAACGCGGCCTGTGCGGATGTGTGTTTTAGGCTCCGTACGTTGTGAATCTGCACGGGATTTTAATTGAATATGTTGCACTGTTTAAATGTTAATTTGTTGTTAATAAATTGTTGAGTTTTTGTTTTAAAAAATCGGCCTTCGCTTTTAATTAGAACTCTGTCTTTCTTTGTTATGGATCCCATAGTAGTAATTTTTAGCAACGCCTCAGAGAGAATCGCCTTACCTACTTGTCGTGACGCTACAATAGTCATTCGTAGATTCTATAAATTGTTATCAGATTCAGGAATAATAAAATGACATTTATTAAGCTCAGGTCAACAAATAAATCACAATTTTATGTCTTAAATTTAATCTTCTATTAATTGGTATCAGTCGAATTTGATTAGTTTAATTCACAAGCGTCGAGTAAATAAAACTGATCCATACTGACCACTCAAATTTTGTAATAGAGAAAAGCTGTAACAATAGAAATATTTCAAGTATACTTTAATATATCTTAATTATCAATATATCTCGATATGGAGGAATAATTTCAGTATATCTTAGTTTGGATTAATCATAAAAAAGCAGAACTGAACAAGAGTAAATTAAAACTGTTCACCGAACTATGAGTTGGGAGTTCCATTAAATATTTGAGTTTAAAATGCGAAATTGAGATTTACATTCGTCTATCTTTTCTTCATGGTCCTTTGAAAAAGAGAGTACGATGAAACCAAAAAATATTGCTGTAAAGGTAATATTAAACCTATCAGTTTTCATTTGATGTTTAACATTTTTATATTCATTAAAGTCAATGTAAAAGTAATAAAGTGATGGTCTTTGATGGATTGGATTGTTCCTGAATACTATATATCCAGAGTTATAAGATATATAGAACATTGAACGTGGATATACTTGTTTAATAATTCCATAAGGGAGTTAATAAATTTAAGGTCCTTTTAAAATAAAAATCTTGATATAAAGGTTTCGAAACAAATCTCACTACAGAAAGTTCCATCAATTCTTTCCAAATTGACCTTGGCCCCTGGCTTGTTAAGAAATATTCAAAGAGAAATAATGAACTTCTTAAATGAATATTCTAATTATATTAGTGATCGTCCCGATAGGTATAACTTTTGTTACGATTAACACATCCGCTCTAAAGTTAAATCAAGGAGATATCCAGTTTCACTTTGCATTACTCAAAAATTGATATATGTTTACTTGTTATAAGTAAAAATTGATATATGTTTACTTGTTATAAGTAAAAATTGACATATGTTATGACAAGAGCAAATGTCAAGCGTAACATAAGTTTAATGCAAGATATAGCATTATAAATTTATGGAAATAATCTATTTTCTCTGCAACTAAAAATGTTCTATAATGAGGTATTTGTATACGTTTAAAACACCTTTTCTAGTTTAAAATCAATTTTTCCATCTGCAAAACATTAAAACTCAATCCTTTCTCTATCTGATATTGTACGATTTTTTTTCTTACCTGAAATTCGAGTTCCAGCTGTTTGAGTTAAAAATAGAGATCAAAAGTTACCTTTACTGCTTCTCGAAATGCATTTGTCGTCATTTGACTTGACATAAAATAATCTGTCACAAAAAGTTATGCTGGAAATCTGTCGAAGTTCGGGAGAGACATTTTATTAATGTTTATTAATGAAACTGGTTGGTCAGATGGTCGTAGATTATTATTTTTTGTTCACCGCCTTTATTATTTAAAAATTTTAGACTATACTAAGATTACTTCCTTTACTTCAGTGTCCTACATATTACTACGTCACAGAATTACTATCATAAGTCTTCGATGAAGCTGTTTTTACCAGAAATATACCTAATAATATAGGTGTATTTCTTTTTTACTTTTCCCGAACTTCTTTATCTAACATTTTCTTTTCAAATTTTCTACCTATAAAGTTATTTTTCGTAAAACATATAAAAAATAAACTGTTGTAACATGTTTTAAATTGGTCGTAAGCATAAAATCAGCTGTGGAAATAATTATTAAATACCCTCAGAAAACGTAGAGTTAAATTTAAAAGAATAAAGAGTTAAAAACATAAATAATAGAATTTACTCTTCGTTAAGAAACTGCCAGTGATTTCATTAAGCTGAGAGGTTTTGAAGTCAAAAGAATGTGGAATTAAGTCAATTAGTCATGGTTGAGAACAGTAAAGAATATTGTTCACTGCCACTAATGGGGTGTGAATTTGATAACCGCTCGATATATTTTTTTAGGGCTGGGACTTAACTAAATGCATTAAACATTTGATTCAAGATATGGCTTTATTCTTTTATTTTTGTTATATAAGTTGACGTTTTTGAACTATGGGTGCTTCACTAACATTAATCAAATGTATTTCCTTTTTTATAGGTAAATACTGAAGGGTTCTTGAAAAGTACCATAAAAAGTACCATAGAACTAACAACAGGTTCTTAGATTAAATTATGAACACACTTTTACTAATAAATTAATATTTTGTGCATAATATATGAGTTCTTCGTAAAATATCAATAAAAACATTCAGTAAACCCATGAAGTATTTTAGTACTTAGGAAATAATTGATGATTTAGAATAATAATCCTTTAGTTTTACTTAAAAATCTTTAACAGATATCAACTAATGTTGTAGAAAGTTAATGCATAAAAGATTTCTACTTGGAGACACCCTTTGAATATTATCATCTTAACCATACCTTGGCTTTTCATTCTTAAGAAGCATCAGAGTGCATCCAACTTTGGCTGCATTTGTGATCTGTAGCTCGCGTACGTTTTTGCGTCCTTTGGAAGTTTAAGAAGGTATGTAAGACAATAAGTTACGATGTTCTTAAACCAACTGATCATCTGCTTGCAAGATGCCCGTAAGGTCCTGTTTGCTTAGTGAGTAATAATTTCAATACGTAGATATCTTGTTCCAATTGTATTACAAGAACTACGTTAACAAGTTTCACCATAATTAGATAAGTACATTTTTAAATAAAATCGGAATTATATGAGAACTGTGCTTGCAAACAAATAACTGCAAAATGCTTTAGAAGCAATATCCATGTCCAAGCATATCGAAATTAATTAAACTAATAAAAGATGATTTCATTCAGGGTACGTTTCGCCGATTTTAAAGTACTTATAGCAAATTGAAGCCAATATAGACGATAGAAAATTTCTAATCAAGTACCAAGTATATGTTATTTTAATGATAAGTGCTTCATGAATTATAAAAACATTTTTAATATGTTCCCCACACATTATTTACTGATATCAGAAAACGGTTGCATAGTTCGCATTAGAAACTACAATGGGGGGCAACTGTAAAGGCAGAATGAGAAAGTTTCACATAATTAGGTAGCATGGTTTACATTTGAAACTACGATGAGGGCAACTAAAAAGGCAGGAGAAAGTTCCAGATAATTAGTCACGATGTTTCTTGGCAATGGGAAAGATTAAGATTAATGTTTCTTGGTAATGTGAAAGATCAAGATTACGAAAATTTTGAAGGGGGAAAAAAAAAGTCGTGTCGCTTTGAAAGGGGGGAACTTCAATATCAGCTTTGAGAATTCAGTTTCGCACTCTCCTCTCAATTACTTCCTGAAAATCTTCGCTTCTTTTGTGAATTACAAAATAAAAGGCTGCATTAGGAAGTAATAGAAATTGAGATAGGATATCACGGACGATCGAACATCATTATGCTCTCTGACTATTTTTGGATATTTCCGAAGATAATCAGAAGGAATGGGGGTAAGAAAGAATTTCATGACAAAAAGCAATTACAGTGATGTCTTTACAAACGAGCTGAAGTCTAACGATAATATTTTGTGCTAATTTCATTTGCAATTTGTTAAAGATTTGGCCGTGATAGGGGAATCTGCTTGCTTACAAAATCTGCTGCAAGTTCATAACTTTCAACTCTCAAATTAAAAAAGGATTTTAAACAGGGTTTGGGAAACTTTGTGTCTTTTTTAACGTAAAATCGTAGGGCTTTGTGGTTTGTGTAAATTGGATTCAGCGTTGTCAAAATCATGGCATAATGTTAAAAAAAATCATCCTCTTTCCTACACAACACTTGAATACAGGTATTCTTTTTGAGAAAATACAGTCCCGTTGCTGTTATTTTTGCCAGAAGTTACATAAAAGGCGATAAAAGGAACTTCACTTTCAGTTTTAGTGTCCCTAAACTGCGTATGGGTAATCCCATTTTGCTCTACAAATTATCCCAAAGACTGAATTCTTAGTTTAGTATTGATCTTTCGGAAAAATATTTTCTTTGATTAAGGGTGCTGGATAGTGGGCGTATAGGATTTGTTCAGCTCAGTGTTAACATATGGAGAAAAATTTTTCAATGATTGCTTTAAGATTTCTTTTGGAAATTGTACTTCGTAGATCTGCAGAGAAATTTAAAATATTTTAATATTTAATGTAGGAAAATGTATAAGTTGTTTATATATATATATATATATATATATATATATATATATAAACAACTATATATATATATATATATATATATATATATATATATATATATTTATATATATATATATTAATTTACTTAAGCTTGTACATTCTAAACTACCTATAAATAGTAATTTTTTTAATATTTCCTATAAACACTTAAAAGAAGCTATAAAAAACTTACAAGAATAATTTATAATAACTTATGTAGATAACGCAGCCAACAATTATGCAATTATTTGTAAAAAATATTTTGCCATGTGTTTAAAAAAACAGCTAGACAATGGTGATCTTTTTCAACCTTTAAGAGAAACTACTTGTATTATTATTCAGAACATTATTGCAAAATATATACTTCTAGGTATAATAGCAGTTAACTATCGCTTTCCGTATATTACTTTTGTTCCTAAGTTTCATAAAACACCTATTGCTTTTAGAGCAGTAACCTGTGGTCACAACACTTATGATACTAAAGCAAGTGGTATATTATTAAAAAAATATCTTCTTGTGTTTGTGGTATAATTGATAATAGCTTGAGTCTAATTAGAAAACTACAAACATTAGATAATTGTAAATCAATTGTCACTTTTGATTTTAAAGATTTATTCAATAATATCAGTATAAATGATTTAAATAGAGTAATAATAAATTTAGTACAAAATAATTATCAATACTTAAGCAAAAATATTAATTTTTCTCATTTCAATAGGATCTTAGATTTTGTTACTAAACATAATTATATTATACACAATAATACTATATACTTAAAGACTAAAGGTGTACCACAAGGTAGAAATGCTTCTAGTATGCTAGTCAATTTATATTTACATTATTTTGAAGTTGATAATATAAATAATATTGATAATATCAGTTACAAAATATTTAGATATATTGATGATATAATTGTAATTAATAAAAGTAATAATCATATAGCCTTAAATTTTTACCCTCATAATCTGGAACTAATATAAAGTACCCAAAATAATTTTAATGTAAACTTTTTAGATATTAATATTAAATTAAATTAAAATTGCAATTATACATTTGACTTATATGATAAAAGATCAGATTATGATTTTAATATTGTTAAATTTTAAGATTACCTAACTTCTTTTCATAAATCTGTTTTTAAAAACATTATTGTAAATCAGCTAGTACGTATAAACAGGATTTGTTCTAAAGACAATAGGAATAAGCATATTTTAGACTTGTCAGATGTGCTAAAACGTAATCATTACACTAATAGTCTTACCAAGCATATAAATGGTAGTTTTAGATTTGATGAATAGCTTGTTCTGTTGCAATTAATTAGTAATGCAAACTAATAAGATTAATAAGAGTAAATAACTACTAAAAATTAAAATTAATAAATAATAATTAAATTCTAAAGTAAAAATAATATTAAATAATAAATAATAAAAATAACTCTTAGTCATAATAAAAAACTAATTTAAATTAGGTTAATATGTCTTATAACACAGTCTCCTTAGTATGTCTGCTTCTATGTTTCCATTTGCTCCATGGTTGCGAGTTTGGTGACGTCAGTCTTCTTGCGGTTTCCTATTCTTAACTTCCACTTTGTCTAGCGCCAGGCTTGGCGTTCTTTGATTTAGTAACTTGTAATTGAATTCTCCTGTTTCAAATGGATTATACGGTGTCTAAGTATGTTTATTGTTTAGATCATATTTATCAGAAACAATCCATTGGTTTTTAGACAGTATCGGCACCGCTGATGACGAGATGCTGTCTAAAACATATTTAATACTTTTTATAAGTTCCAGGCTGCAAGTATGCAAGTAGCTTTAGAGCTCATACTGGTTTTTCACTTTCAACTTTGTCTCTCTCTCTCTCTCTCTCTATATATATATATATATATATATATATATATATATATATATATATATATATATATGTATATATATATATACACTAGCTATTTGCCCGGCGTTTCCCGGATATATATTTATCCCAATTTTTTTATTACACAGGAAAAGGAATGGATTTTACCTATAGTGTAAAATCTAAGTACAGTGGACGCTCGTTAATTCGAACTCAAAGGTTCTCAGAAAAAAGTTCGAATTATCCGATGTTAAGAGAAATTATATAACTTTAAATGTGTATCATTGAAGAAGAAACTCTCCTAGTATGTATAACCCCAAAAAATATATTATACTATATATTATAAAGTTAAACATATTAAAAAGCAATACAGACTTACCTTAATCATAAAATGAAGCAGAAGATATGCAGTCTAAAGTAAACTTTTATTAAAAATACGAATTAAACTTTGGGGAAAAACTGTAAAATGGATGTTTGGTTCTGTTTGTCATGCCTACATTGTGCAGCCAGCTTCTCGATTTGAAGTAAACATTTCAATTAATTTTCAGAGGAAGGTTCCATCTGAATAAATGATTTCAGAGTTTTAATAGAGTCCATTATGGCTTTGTCCATTATGGCCGCATTAAAAATATCTTTCGGCAGGTAAGTAGAGAAAAGCCGTGGCAGTTTCCTACCGAAATTAGTGCATATGTCTTCGTTTACATCAGAGCTTTGCCCACATACAGTTTGATAAGAAATATTGTGCCTTGACTTAAATCGAGAGACCCATCCATCACTGCATTCAAAATCTGCAATATTTCATTCGACTTGCCAATTCATCAGCCTTCGTCAGCACTAGGGGTCCATTTATCGGAAAGTATCGAGATCTAACATCCTGGAACCATAGCAGTAGAGCTTTTTCTAGAACTTCTTGGGACGCATTTCCCACGCGTTTCTTTACTCTAGCAAATTTTAATTTTTCCCATGAATCCAAAATTGACTCCTTGTTTTTAAAATTAGTTGACAAGGCATTTTTTTAAATTACATAGTCAGCTGCTAACTTTGTTTTACATTCGCCATTCTCTACTTTCTTTAAAATTTTTACCTTTGTCTCCAAAGTTAGGGTTTTGTACTTTTCACGTGTAGACATCCTGAATTTTTACACGTTCACACCACACAATGAGGAAGAAAAACTAGACCACATTAACTTGTCTGCACTGCAGTTATAACTGACGAAGCTCCCTAGAATCTGTAGTAAAGACTAGTTTTTCTGAAATTCTAAGAAAATCGATCCAAATAAAGAAAAATTGCTTTTTCCATTTAACACGAATAAGAAGGACAATAGCTACTAACGTTTAGCGGTCATGCAATAATCTAGGAATGCAGGCATGTGCCTCTTTACACAGAAAAGAAATTTTGACACACAAAATAATAAATACAGTGTGTATTTTCTCCATTAAACGAGGAAAAAGAATTTTTTTTGTCAAACTTTTAGTTCGAATTAACCAAAGTGATAAAAATTTAGTTCGAATTAATGAGATATTTTTAACATTAAATCCAATACAAGTTTTTGGGGCCTTTGGATTAGTTCGAATTAACCGAAAGTTCGAATTAACCGAGTTCGAATTAACGAGCGTCCACTGTAATTTAATTTACAGATATTTCAAAGTAAGTACAGTATGCAAATGATAAAAAAAATTACAAATTCACTCTATTATTAATTTAACTCAAAATTTCATTGTAAATAACATTTTTAGTTTCCTATATTCATATCAGTGACTCAAAAAACTATGGATTCGACACTAATCTCGGTCATTTGGACTTTTTTTTACCCCTTCTTCCCCCTCCCCTCTCCTCACCAATGGTGAAGGGAAGCTGTACTTGCACTTAAACGGAATCGGGAGGATCCTATTCATCTCAGCGACACAAAAACTATGGATTCGACCCTACTCAGGGTAATTTTGTACATTTTGTTTCTACCCCTCTTCCCCTCCAATGGTGTTGGGAGGCTGAACTTGCATTTAAACGGTATCGGGACTAACCCTATTCGTCGCAGCGAACCCGAAAACTATGTATCCGACACTATGCACACTCATTTGGGACATTTTATATTCACACTTTCTTACCCCCACCTCATCCAACAATGCTGATGGGGGGGGGCTGCACTCTCACTTAAATTATATCGGTAGTGTCCATTTATCTCGATGACATCGAAAATTCTGGATACGACACTACCCTCGGTCATTATGGACATTTTATATTCCCCTTTCTCCCCTCCCCCATGCTAATGGGGGATGAACTTGCCCTTAAACAGCATCGGGAGTATTACTATTCATCTCTGTGACCTCGAAAGCTACTGATTCGACATTACTCTCGGTCATTTTGGACATTTTATTTTTACTCCTTCTCTCCTCCTCTCCCCCTCCCCCTAATGGAGGTAGGAGACTGAACTTGCATTTAAACGTCATCGGGAGTGTTCCTATTCGTCGAAGAGAACCTAAAAACTACGGATCCGAAACTATTCCCGGTCATTTTGGATATTTATATTCACCCCTTCTTCCCCCCCCCTTAACCCTCCCCCCTTTCCCCTCCCCCTATGCTAATAGGGGGCTGAACTTGCACTTAAACGGCATCAGAAATGGCACTATTTGTCTCAACGATCCCGAAGACTATGGTTTTGTCACTACTCTCGGTATTATGAACATTTTATATTCACCTCTTCTTCCGTCCCCCCTCCCTCCCAATGCTAATGGGGGGTGGGGTCGCTGAACTTTCACTTAAACGCCGTCAGAAGTGTTACTATTAGTCTCAGAGACCCCGAAAACTATGGTTTTGACACTACTGTAAGTATTATGGCCATTTAATATTCACCCCCTCTCCCCCCTCCTTCCTCCCAATTCTAAGGGGGGACTTATGGATTCGACACTACCCTCGGTCATTATGGACATTTTATATTCCCCTTTCTCCCCTCCCCCATGCTAATGGGGGATGAACTTGCCCTTAAACAGCATCGGAAGTTTCACTTATACGGCATCAGAAATGTCACTATTAGTCTCAGCGACCTCGAAAACTGAGGGTTTTGACACTACTCTCGGTCATTTAGGACATTTTATATTCATCACTTCTTCCCTCCCCCCTCCCCCCTATGCTAATGGGGGGCTGAACTTGCACATAGACTGCATCGGGAGTGTCACCATTAATCTCAGAGACCCCAAAAACTATGGATTCGACACTAATTTCAGTTATTTTCGATTATTTTTACATGTGCCCCCTGCCCCCCTATGGGTGCTATGGGTGTGTTACCCCCCCTCCCCCTGTGTTTCTTTCCAGATTGTAAGTGATATGTGTACCAAGTTTGGTTGAAATTGCTCCAGGTGTTTCAGAGTGATGCTGGAGCATACACACATACACACATCCATTTTTATATATATAGATATACAGGTGGTTATCAAAATAATGGAAACACATCAATATTATTGGTGCTTATGGAAGTGCTTCGCATTAAAAGACAAGTTTAGGGACCAATATTTTTTTATAGATTATAGTGTATACATTATTCTACTCTTAAGTAGCAGTAATGAAACTATGGGCATCAGGCTCTTTGGGGGATAGTGTAAGATTGGGGGATAGAGTCAAACCTTGTAGACCGTGCAGAAGGGCAAATTGTTGAAGCTCGTTTAATTGGAGTATCTGTTACAACAGTCCCCATGGGTTTGGGTATTTACCGAGCTATGATATCGGAAGTCATGATGGCATACAGAGTTCACGGAAAGACATCTTCTGTGAAACAGAATAGTGGACGAAAGAGAAAGCTAAGTGAAAGAGGCTGACTGATGTTGAAGCGGACTGTGACATCAAAAAAGAAGATAACTGCAGCCAAAGTGACCGTAGAACTCCATCTGAATCTACAGGCTCCAGTACCAGTCATTACAGGTAAGAGAAAACTTCAAAATCAAAACATTTACGGCACAGTACTAATTCCTAAGCCACTTGTAACAGATGTGAAAACAAACCGTCCTCTACAGTGGTGCTACGAGCACAAATCCTTGTCGACTGATACGTTGAACTATGGCATTTCGTTAGACGAATCATTATTCACTTTGTCCCCTGCGACAGGACGCGCGTATGTCTGAAAACACCTACACAAGAGTATTATGATGCTTGTCTCATACCAGCTGTCAAACATGGAGAGGGAATTTCTTAGGGTTTCGGCCGCCATCTCATGGTTTTCAAAGGGGATCTATTGTAACCCCGAAATTGAGATTGAGTGGGAAGGACTATGTCGAACTTTTAGCCGACCAGATGCATACTATGGGGAAAAACCGTTTCCTGCAGGAAATGGCGTTCTCCATAATGATAATGCTCCGATCCATACAGCTAGAAGTGTCAGGTCGTGGTTTGAGGAACATAAAGACCAAGTCAAACACCTTATCTGGCCCGCACAGTCCTTAAACCTCAATATCATCGAACTGCTGTGGTCTGTTTTTGGGAATAGAGTCAGGGATCAATATCCAGCAATAGCATCTCTACAGGAACATTGACGATTTATCCATACAGAATAGTATAATATTCCCTTAACCACTATTCATGACTTTCATAATTCACTTCCTTAGTGAATCCAGGTGGTATTAAATGCCATAGATGGTCCTATGCCATATTAATAAAGAATTTCATGTTTTTCCTAAGTGTTTCCATTATTCTGATAACCACCTGTATATATATATATACATATATAAAATCTCACGGCGCAACAGACAGATGTGGGCCAGTGCCGGCGATACCCATCTCCGCTTTCTTGACCGTGGGCTTGGGGTGCCTTACAGCATATGTCTCAGTCATGTGGTCAACCTGACGTGGGACCCCCAGAGTTTAGTTCCCAAGCATGCTTGGTCCTCATTCTATCAACCCATTCAAGGGATGAAAGGCTGAGTCGAACTTGCCCAGTCGCACGGTAGAACCCTGGACCTGTGGGATGGCAGCTTGACGCTTTTAACCACTACGCCACTGGGCTTCATTATACACTCATGGACAAAAAAATTAGCGCACCAAGAAATAATTGCGGGATCGTAACGAAATTTGCAATGAAGGTACATGTTGGGGAGATATGCAAATGATTAGAAATGCAGCGTGATTGCGCATTACGTATAGCCGGTAGAGGGCGTTGAACATCGTACTCTGTGGAGTATAAAACAGGTAACCAAAGCTTGTTTGAGTGTGCTGAATCATTTACAAAGGAAGAGCTGAGATAGACATGCCATTACGCCGTGTTCGAAGACAATATAAGCAGTTGTCGCAGTTTGAGAGGGGGAGAATCGTCGGGATGATGGAAGCTGGGTGGTCAGCTAGGCGAGTAGCTCGTCAATTAGGCCGCTCTGATTGTGTTGTGAGGAGATGTTGGAACCAGTGGAGCCGAGAGATGTCATGTACACGAAGACCAGGCTAAGGACGCCCTCGACACACCAGTCGTCGAGAAGACCGCCACATCGTAAGAAATGCACGCGTACAGCCAACTGCTTCATCGGCCGCCATCCAGACACAGGTAGCACCTTCACTAGGGGCCTCTGTGTCTTCTCGAACCATACGAAGGCGCCTAGCCGAAGGACTGTTGGTATCGCGGCGCCCATTACGTGTGCTGCCCTTGACGCCCACCCATCGACACCTCCGTTTGGAGTTTTGCCGCGCACGAGGAAACTGCACTGCAGCGGAATGGAACCAGGTCGTCTTTAGCGACGAATCCAAATTCAATCTCGGCAGTGATGACAATCGCGTTCGTGTGTGGAGAGCCCGTGGTGAATGCTTCGATCCTGCCTTTGCTGTACAGCAACGCATCGCTCCCACAGCTGGTGTGATGGTATGGGGTGCCATTGCCTACAATATACGGTCACCCCTAGTATTGTTCCGTGGCACCATGACAGCCCAGCGGTATGTTCATGAAATCCTGCAACGACATGTGTTGCCACTCATGCAATGGCTCCCAGGAGCCATTTTTCAACGAGACAATGCTCGGCCTTATATGGGAGCGGTGTCACAAGACTGTCTCCGCACTGTTACTACCCTACCTTGGCCTGCCGGATCCCCAGATTTGTCTCCAATCGAGCATATCTGGGATCATTTGGGACGACGAGTTGGGCATCCCACGAGTTTGAACGAATTAGAGGCAAGGTTACAGCAAATATGGAACGAAATGTCTCAAGACATCATACAGAACTTGTATGACTCAATGCTCGATTGTATCGCATCGTGCATTCGCGCTAGAGAGGGTCCAACGGAGTATTAACTCCTCCGTTCTTTTGCCTTTTACTCTGAAATAAATTATCCCTTTTCTTTGATTTCCTTATCATTTACTTATATCAAAGTAGTCATTACGTATGTAAAATTTCGTTTCATTTTGAAGAATCCTTCTTGGTGCGCTAATTTTTTTGTCCATGAGTGTATATATACCAGGTGGCCATAATTAAACTGACAGTGCTCACAGTGTTCTGTAGCGCGATCTATTTGCGAGAATGACGCCACATTTTGTAGGAAGATTAAACAAGACGGGGGACGAAGGATTCCTCGAAAAAATAAATTAGTTCTAAAAGTCACCGCTAGGGGAATATTTGGCGCTGTGTAATAGAAAATAGAGTGTTAACAAATGCAAATCAATACAGAAATTCCTTTTTATTTTGCATTCAAATGAGGTTCAATGTGGCTGCCGTTGTTGTGGACCACATATTGCATTCTGTGCACAGTATGCACAACAGCAGAAAGTAACATGTCTGCAGGAATCTCCCGTACAGTCCGTGATATGTTATCCTTCAACGTAGTCAGGTCCTGTACCACTCCTTGATAGACCTTGGACTTAAGGTAACCCCATAGCCAGATGTCGCATGGGATAAGATCAGGCGACCGAGGTGGCCATGCAGTTGGAAAGTAGCGGCTAATGACTCTTTCTGTTGTGAATTTCTGTCGTAGCAGCTGTTGCACCCGTACATCAACGTGTGGAGGGGCTCCATCTTGCATGAAAATGATTTCCCCCAGGCATTGTCTTTGCTGAAGTGCCAGAATGACAAAGCTGTTCAACATGTGGCGATATATCTCTCCGGTAACAGAACAGGTTTCCAGTCCTGTCGGGGTAATGTTCTCATAGAAGAATGGACCTACGATAAATTCCGCTGTGAACCCACACCAAACAGTTACCTTTGGTGAATGTAAGGGAATTTCTGTGACTGCATGTGGTGATTTGTCATCCCAAATTCGGCAGTTCTGGGTATTCACAGTTCCATGCAGGTAAAAGTGGGCCTCGTGTCCCCATAAGATTTTCCACGGCGCAAGCATCATCCACCTCCATTCTGGCAAGAAAGGTGAGAGTAAAAGTCAATCGCTTATCATGGTCGGGGTACAGTAACTCCTGTACACGGCTGATCTTGTTCGGATAGAAGTTGATAATCTTTCGTAAGATTTTCCATACCGTACTGTAAGGCATATCCATATTCCGTGCTAATCCACGATCGCTAGAGGTGGCAGCAATATTGTCTGGTCCTCTGTCGACAATCGCCGTGGCAACTGCTTCGATTGTATCCTGTGGTACAGGTTTTCGTCCTCTGCCGGACTGAACCTTCAGAGAACCTGTTTTCTCATACGTCGCAACCATTGCTTTTAGCCCATTAACTGACACAGGACCGTTACCTTTACGCATTTTTTTTGTGCGTTCTAAAAGCACGAAGAGCGGCTGACGCGTTGCACTGGTTGAGGTAAAAGAATTTGACCAGTAACGCACGCTCGACTAAAGAAGGAGACATTGCACATAAACTTTCAATCCGATTGATTCGAAACGTAACACATTGCCTTTTAAAACCCAAGCAGCTGGCACTGTGCCAATGGATGTAACGTGAAATTTGAATAAAGAACTTCTTCTGCTCAGCGTACGTGATATTGCAGATTACGAGACTTTATCGGTGTTTACGTAGATTTTACGCTTTTTTAAAAGTGTTGCCATATTGCACTTGAACTAAATAAGAAAATGTGCATAATAAAAGGTAATTTTATTCCGTATTAATTTGCATTTGTTAACACTCTATTTTCTATTACACAGCGCCAAATATTCTCCTAGCGGTGACTTTTGGAACTAATTTATTTTTTCGAGGAATCCTTCGTCCCCCGTCTTGTTTAATCTTCCTACAAAATGTGGCGTCATTCTCGCAAATAGATCGCGCTACAGAACACTGTGAGCACTGTCAGTTTAATTATGGCCACCCGGTATATATATATATATATTCATATCACGAAAGGATTTTATAAAAAAATAATTTGATTAGATATATTCTCCAAATCCTGCTATGTTTGAGGCCTTCAAAATATCAGACAACCTTTCTGTGGGAACTTTACAAGTTATTTAATCCTGATTCAAGATTTATATCTGAAAGTATCACTATTACGGGGAACTTTCTTAAGTATTCCCTAAAAAGTATTTTCACAAAATATCCATTTTCAGGTATGCCCAATTTGCATATTCCTAATTCCTTTTTTTCTTCATTAAAAACTGAATGAATCTAAGATCAAAGACTTCGCACAAAAAAGTATGTTTAGTGAAATCACATGAATATTCTACAACCAAAAATATGAATGACTTTCTTTCCATAGAACAAATAATTTCTAAAAATTAGGGAGTATAAGAGAAAACTACGGAAAAATTTATTTTAAATGAAAAATTTAAATTTCAGAGTTGGTATTCAGAATGTTTCTCTTTTATGCATACATATTTTAATATTTTTAGAAATGTAAAGTATAGCCGAAATGAAAACTTTAAATTTTTGTTAAAATGGATATCTATTCCATTTGTCAGTGACACATAGGGCTTTAAAACTTGAGAATAAATTTTTATTTCATTTTTTCCCGGGCTTCTCCCGGCATTTTTTGAACTTTTGAAATTTGTTCGCTGATTCTTGATTCTTATTCATGAATTTTAGTTTTTGTTTCAGTTACTTTTTGAATTACATGGCGATTTACAAAAGTTTAAGATTCCTGACACTTTAAATTGCTTTAATATTTTTTCATTTGTTTGGCTTATAAAAAAAATAGTTATTCATTAAGATGGTTTCATTTTAATGTGTATTTTTTTACCCTCTTGATCAGTTTGCAAAAAAAAAAAGAGTAGAGACTAGCCAAATTACTTTTATAATTACTCATTTCAAAACAAAAAGTTTTACAAATGAAATTTTGATAGGACAGATTGTTTCGTCTGAAAATAATGTTTTATAAGAATGATTGGGTTAAAATAACCACTTTGTTTTCTTATTTTATTTAATCTTCAACGCTGTATTTGTTTTACTTGGTCAATTGCGTTTAAGAAGTAATAATAAATATTGATATTTACATCCCAGTATTCAACCTATGAAAGAATCTACCTATAATAATTTCATAGCCATTTTAAAAAATGTAATATTTATCATTCCTTTAGAGCTATTTTATGCAGCGCGCCCAGCGAAGGAATCCCTGATTTCAGAATTAAAAATCTCGAAAACAAAGATCTGTAGAAGAATGAAACAAACGGTACGTATATCATGAAAGCTGTAAGAATTTTGTTAGCGAGTTACACTAAAGACTACTTGTGAAACGAATCATGTACTTGCCTTTCCGGGTATTGCGTCATTTGTTTTAGACCGGTTTGATCATAAAACCTGATAACCGGATCAAATCTTTAATCGAATTTCCACAGCTGTGAAGAAGCTACCGTAAATAATTTATTATTCAGTTTCCAGTAGTTGGTGCGTTTTAAACAAACCGGATCGTTGAATATCATTAGATGAGGCGTATATAGGGCTCACATACGATTCAGTAACAAAAGAGGAGAAGGAGGAGCTTTTCTCGATTACCGTTGAGTAGATAAGATAATGAAGCTGAGGACAATCTGAAGAAAGGTAATGTTGATTTATAGTTTAAGTTTAAGACGCAGTAAAGAAAATAGAATAAGGGGCTAACAGTCTTTGCCTATGCCTAACTTGTAATTCCATCACAGTGTATAGACACTGTTGTTTGTATATATGAGACTTGTTTTTTTATAATGAATTTAGAGAACGCTATTGATTGATATGGATATTTTATTGTTGAAGATTTTTAAACTAACTTTTAATATTTTAAACAAATAAATTTGAATTGTTATTGTTGAAAAAGTCTTGTCGTCTATGCTTTCATCAATAGTTTTAACGTATACCTATTGTAACAAACAACGTTTCTTCTGCGATTTTACTCTGCAATTTAATTATTAGGTTTTTTGTTGACGTGCTCGTTTCACGTGCACGCTGACAAATTTTATACACTAATTTTCGAAATTGTTACAAAAGCTGCTAACAAATGGTGCTCTACAACTCGTATCAGCAAGCACAAATAAACACGTAGACTTTGCAAGCAATCTTTGCAACCACTACATCACAATCTTTTCAAAATGTGCATCATTCGCTGCATGGTGGGGGGGTTCGCAGTGTGGTGGGGTGGTTCCTGTAGACAGTATCTTTTAATGTGCCCCACAAAAAATAGTCACAAGGAGTCACAAGGAATATGGAGGCCAATCCATGCTTGCGCCAGTAAAATTTGACTAACAGCGTCATATGTTAGCAGCTTTTGTAACTATTTCGAAAATTAGAGTATAAAATTCTTACAGCTTTCACGATAAACATACCACTTGTTGCATTCTTCTACAGATCATTGTTTCCGAGATTTTTAGTTTTGAAATCAGGGACTCCTTCGCTGGACACGCTGTGTATATATATATATATATATATATAAAATAAATATATATATATATATATTTATTTTATATATATTTATTTTTTATATATATATATATATATATATATATATATATATATATATATATATATATATATATATATATATATATATATATATATGAAACATAACTTGTCGTTATCATTCAAACGTCTATCCAAAATTCTTTCATCTTATCGCAACAGAATACTGTCCCTCGTTTAAAATTTAACCTAGAAATAACCTAAATAATCTAGTGTTTTCCCCTAAAAGCCACGCGCCGTATATCGTTATATAAGAATTATATAAGGCGAAAGTTCGAGAAACCATGACGAAATCAACACCTCATGTGGCGTGATGGTCAGGTGTCAATTAAGACCAATCGGAAGTTCAATTTAATCGTACGCGGGCTAGAGATTTTAGTTTCGTTCGCGCTTTTGTGTTCGTACTAGAAACCCAACATGACGTGAGTTTGAGCTCTCCGTCCATATCTCGCAGTGCGTTGCGATGTAAGGGCCTTTCCCCCGGTATCTGTGGAGTTACGATGGTTGTAATCCTGTAAAAGATGTCCAGAAACATTTGGAAGAATAAAAAACTTTTTGTGACCAGCTGCTTCTTTCTTCCTGTGCCATGCCAGCCACTCGTTAACGGATGGACGCTACGACGCGCTACGACTAAACCCCGGTCAGTTTCCATTCGTCAACCCGGTTCCGAAGTACGATGTCAGTACGGATTTTCTACCGGTTCTCCGATCTCTGTTCCTTCAATATCATTTCATATATATATACAAAAACAGTTATAAATGAATGATAAATATTACATTCTTTAAAAAAGGCAAATTAGGATATCTTATTATACTAATTTTACAGGTCTTAGACATATATTTCTTTTCCTCACGTTTCTGTTAACTTAACCATATCATATCCATTGTAGATAAATTATAAAAATAAGTTAAGCATTCCAGTGGAAACTTCTATGTTTCTTCTATAATTCATTAATAAACATAGAATTTTCAATATTTTTTGGTGGAACGTATTTTAATACCCTAATAATTGTCATTATTTTCTTTGGTTCATAAACGGAATTTTCATTGGCCTTATTTAACGGTGAGAAGATTAGACAAAGTGTTGAAACTAACGTACGTATCTCCGACACTGTAAAGGAAACTTTATACGTATTCAAAAGTTCTATAATATTTTTATAACTGTACTATTTACAGGTCCAGTTACATTTAAAATAATTTTATTTTCTTTAAAGACATTCAATGCTGCTTTTAAATCTATCAGTAAAGACATATATGCTAAAAAAGCACGACTACAGACTCAAAGTAGGCGTAGTTCTGAAATTCTCTATAATAATTTTATTTGTTAAATTTATATTGAATTCATGATGCCAGCCGCGATTTTTGCTCGGTTCAGATCGAATGTATTCAGCAGACTTGAATGTCGTATTCCGAATCAATAACCTAGAAAATGTGTCAGACTTTCACCGATGTATGATAGCAAAATGGCTGAAAAATTCCAAAGAATCAATTTACCATTTACTTATTGATCTAAGTCCTGGGTTGAATGATAAGATTTCTTTCCGCTCGATAGTGATGGGAAATATAAAATCTCCCTAATTAAGAATCAATGTTCCGAACTGATTAAAAAAAAAGTCCTTCGATCATAAATTAGCTGTTTGCATAAATTTGCTATTATAACTTTGGTAAATGAGTCTAAGTTTTTGTATTAACATATTCCGCTTTCATTAGGGGAATGAATACGTCAGTTTTTATTCTTCGAAACTAAATTTATTTCTCTAAAAAAATAGAAGCATTCTTGCATCTTTCCTCTTTTAATATACGAAAAAAAATCATCTTTAAAAAATCACACATAAAAACAAGATTGTGTTGGGTTGTTCGAAAGCTGACAATATCCCACTTATTTTCTCAAGGTTACCTGGTAGCCATATTGGATATGTTCAGCTGACACTTGTAATTCGTACTTAGTTTAAATTTCTAAAGGACGAACTTCCCTAAATCATATCTCACCTCTGAGAAAAGAGTGTTACATCTCCGAAATTTTCAATTTTGGGAAAATTGCACCACACTACTCTATAACAAGAATGGGCATTAAGTCGATCGCGATCGAACGGTGGACCACCAGGACATTTTGGGGTGACCGCCTTTACTACGACCTAAGACGCGCAAACTAAAAGAGACATATATATAGAACAACGACGCCATAGACACCGAGTTTTTTTTTTATTGTAGTTATGTAGGTAACTACATATTCCGTATTTATTATTAAGTTATAATAAACATTGTAGAATATTTTAATAGCTCACCACACCTACGCTACTGGGTGGACCGCAACACCTTGAAAAAATTAGAAGTAGCCCGTACCCTGGAAAAGTCTGCCCACCCCTGCTCTATAAGAAGTGCTTCTCCTTCTCAAATAATGTTATAAGCCTCGTATCAACACAATCTACTAGATGGCGCTTTTCCCTCTTCGACAACTATGAAGCGGAACTTGCTCATGCGCGAAAAATGAAAATAAGATTTTTGTCAGTGCCTAATGTTATTGTAATAAAATGTTCCTGTAATAAAAATGTCCTTTAAATTTTATACGGAAAATACGCGTTTTTATTTGGAAAATGTTTTTATATGGAAAATAAATTTGTATTTTTTTCTAATCTGCTGTTCATGTTATCAAGATTTTTTCTCTGTGATGTGAAAAGTTTAGATAGATTGTGCATTAGCATAGAGATATGACAGTACTACCTCAAGCTTTTCCGTCCACGTTGACAAAATGAGATTACTAGAAAAGAGTTATCTCTTGTAATTAAAATTCAAAATCATGCTTTAAAAATTGAAAATAACTTTAATAGTAACTATACTGAAGTGATTCGAACAATAAGTTTTTCCAACATTGTCATAGGCATTCATAAAACAAGAAATGAAATTTCGGCATATATCTTCTTTAGCTCTTCCTGAAAATATCGCTATTTTGAGATGTAACACTTTTCTAGCAGAGATGCGATATATTCAATATTGAGAATTCTCGCTTACTTCTAATATCCTTTTCAGCCTAACAAAAGAAAGTCTCCAGTAAAATACAGCTGTAAAAACTTCCTAAAGAAGAAGATATCTATTTCATTTCGTTCAGTAAGAATATTTTTTACGCGCATTTGGAAGACGACAAAAAGTACGGGGTGGATCAAACATTTGGTTCATAAGCAGTAAATGCACTGATAGTTTTCATAAATGCAGAAGCTGCTAGGACGCACGCAGATAGTCAAGAAAGCATATTTATTTTGGTCCATTCAGCCGTGTAAAGCACTCTCACACGCAAGGGTACATGCCCTCCCGAATTTCACCTGAAGTACACCACGAATTCCTAGTTTTCTTTACTACCAGCCACTGCCCGACCAACATGGTCGCTTTTAGTGTTAGATTTTCTTTTGCAAAACTACTCAACTGAAACAGACATATGTAAGGAATGTTACGATTACCTGTCATCATAAATATACGTTGTTAAGGGGTATCCTCTATAAAGTTGATTCTAAAACATCATGATTAAAAAATATGAATTTCCGTTACTTCAGTTAAAGATAAGACTTAGAAATCCAAAGCCAATGATTTTAAAAATTACATTCCGCTCTGTATGTACTTTTTTTTCAAAACTAAGATATCTACACTTTATCATTACACCAAATAAGATATTGTTGGGGAAAATTTTCAAATATAGTAAGGATTACATAACTCTCTGTATGTACTATTCTTCACAATTCAGATATCTACAATTAATCATATCAAATGATAAATTGTTATGAAAATTTCTTCACTTATAAAATGGAGTAAAAATTCATCAAATACTGAAAATAAGGGTAGAAAATTAACTATTACTGGTTGTCAGTTGCTATGCTGGCGACGGTTAAGCCTAACCTCGCTACCATTTATACTCTCTCTTTCACGTCTCTCTCATAATGAATTATTTCTTCTTCGCTTCCTTTCTTGAGACTGTTCCCAATTTTCCCTTGATCATGTAGCTCGCTTTCGAACATTCCTGATTTCAGTGCATAAATCCATGTTGACACGCGGTTGCAAATTGCGGACGGCCGCCAATGTTTATACACTGGTGAAATAAATTAAGAGAATTTGCATATTTTATCGAATCTTATGAAAAGAACTGAACTGAATGTAAAACCACTGCTTCTAGACAAAAATGCAAATATTGTACGTCAAATACGTAAGCGTACACATGTGTGTAGGCGGAGCCAGTTTAGAAACAGGCTTTATAAGCGCGCGTACGTTAAGACGCATTTCGTTCGCTAGCACACCTCGGCGAATTTCTTGCTGTTATTTTGCAGCAATCGGTTAATTTCAAATTGTAATAGTAAAAATTTGTAACTACTAGCTATTAGATGATGGAATGAGGTAGCGAATTGTGGGGAGCCTAGAAGTACGCCAATCAAGTCCAAATTTGTAGAGAATTCAATTTAACGCCCAGCGTCGTGTGTAACTAATGAAAACAGTTCCAGGATACCGGATCCATCGAGAGAAAGCCCGGGCAAGGTCGTCCAAGAGCAACGACGGCCAGAGAAGATTGCCATTTGTCGATTATAGCGAGGCGTAACAGGAGTGCTACAGCTTCTCAGCTCTCTCGTGACTTGTATGCAGCCACAGGAACCCGTGTATCAAGGGTGACTGTTTCCAAAAGACTTTATGAGAGAGGGTTGTTAGCAAGAAGACCTGCTGTTTGCGTCCCGCTCACTTCTACGAACAGGAAAAACCGTTTATCATGGTGCAGAGAGCAGAGATTGGAGTATGGATCAATGGGCGACCTTTCTCTTCACTGATGAGTCCCGGTTCAGCCTAAGCACCGATTCTCGCCGTACGTTCATATGGAGAGAACCAGGGACCCGCTACCTATCCTCCAATGTCCTTGAAATCGACCATCATGGCAGAGACGGTTTAATGGTCTGGGCAGGCATCATGTTGGATGGCCGCACACCTCTCCATGTCTCTGAAAGAGGCACTGTGACTGGTGTGAGGTACAGGGATAAGGTGTTGGAGCCCTATGTTCGCCTTTTCAGGGGTGCAGTTGGCCCTGAGTTCATTTTAATGGACGATAACGCGAGGCCACATAGAACTCTTCTGGTCGACGAATTTCTAGAGAGTGAGGACATTCGCCGGATGGATTGGCCTGCCAGATCTCCAGACCTTAACCCTATAGAGCATGTCTGGGACGCTCTGGGGAGGGCAATTGCAACTCGCAACCCCCCTCCGAGAACCATCCAGGGAATGGAAACAGCGTTGCTGAACAATCGGGACCAATTGCCACAGAAAATGATAAACTGCCTTATTTCATGTATGAAATCACGCTGCGAGATCTGTATATCTGTAAGAGGGGACTATAATCCCTATTAACCCATCTATTAACCCATTTTTTTGTTTATTCTGCAATCGCTGATTCATACCTTCTGACGCCAACGAGTGTTACGCACGATCATGCATGAGTATTACAATTATTGAATGGTTATTTGTTTTGTATTGTATAAATGTATGTACAGATCAAATTTCATTAAAATCGGTACAGTAGTTCTAGAGATAATCCATCAAGTCTGCAAATTCTCTTAGTTTCTTACACCAGTGTATATGGTAGTTCAGCCGTTGCCATTGGGAGTGTAGAAAAATATCGTCGATTTTGGTGCCGCATACCTATATACAATTCATTATATGTATCTTTGAACCGCTTTTATACTTGAGAGTGGCAATAAATTAAGTGAAGACTGCAATGCATATTAATTGTTATACGAATTTCAAATTGGGTTATGCAGAGAATGCTCCTTCAAAAGATTCGTTGTTTGAAATCCCTAAATATTTATGCAGTTATTACATAAACATTTCTTTAATTTCATTCTCTAAGTATATTTAAACCACTTGGATACTCGAGAGTGGCAATAAATCAAATGAAGACTGCAATGCACATTAATTGTACTAGTAATTTTAAATTTCGTTATGAACAGTACGCTCCTTCAAAACATGCATTGCTTGAATACCCTAAATTTTCAATAGTTATTACATAAACATTTCTTAAATTTCATCATAAGTATCTTTAAACCGCTTTGATACTTGAGAGTGGCAATAAATCAAGTGGAGACTGCAATGCATATTAATCGTAATACGAATTTCAAATTGTGTTATGCAGAGAATGCTCCTTCAAAAGATTCGTTGTTTGAAATCCCTAAATATTTAAGCAGTTATTACATAAACATTTCTTAAATTTCATTATAAGTATATTTAAACCGCTTCGATACTCGAGAATGGCAACAAATCAAATGAATACTGAAATGCATATTAATTGTAATAGTAATTTTAAATTGTGTTAGGCAGAGAATGCTCCTACAAATAATTCGTTGTTTGAAGACCCGAAATTTTTCAGTCGCTATTACATAAACATTTCTTACATTTCGTTATAAGTATATTTAAACCGCTTCGATACTCGTGAATGGCAATAAATCAAATGAAGACTACAATGCATATTAATGGCAATAGTAATTTTAAATTGTGTTAGGAAGAGAATGCTCCTACAAATAATTGGTTGTTTGAAAACCCTATATATTTCAGTAGTTATTACATAAATATATCTTTAATTTCATTATAAGTATATTTAAACCCCTTTGATACTCGAGTGTGGCAATAAATCAAATGAAGACTGCAATGCATATTAATTGTACTAGTAATTTTAAATTGTGTTATGAACAGTATTCTCCTTCAAAAGATGCATTGCTTGAATAACCTAAATTTTTCAGTAGTTATTACATAAATATTTCTTAAATTTCATTATAAGTATCTTTAAACCGCTTTGATGCTTGAGAGTGGCAATAAATCAAGTGAAGCCTGCAATGCATATTAATTGTAATACGAATTTCAAATTGTGTTATGCAGAGAATGCTCCTTCAAAAGATTCGTTGTTTGAAATCCCTAAATATTTAAGCAGTTATTACATAAACATTTCTTAAATTTCATTATAAGTATATTAAAACCGCTTCGATACTCGAGAATGGCAACAAATCAAATGAATACTGCAATGCATATTAATGGCAATAGTAATTTTAAATTGTGTTAGGAAGAGAATGCTCCTACAAATAATTGGTTGTTTGAAAACCCTATATATTTCAGTAGCTATTACATAAATATATCTTTAATTTCGTTATAAGTATATTTAAATCCCTTTGATACTCGAGAGTGGCAATAAATCAAATGAAGACTGCAATGCATATAAATTGTACTAGTAATTTTAAATTGTGTTATGAACATTATGCTCCTTCAAAAGATTCGTTGTTTGAAAACCCTAAATATTTCAGTAGTTATTACATAAACATTTGTTAAATTTCATTATAAGTATCTTTAAACCCCTTTGATACTCGAGAGTGGCGATAAATTAAATGAAGACTGCAATACATATTAATTGTAATATTAATTTTAAATTGCGTTATGCAGAGAATGCTCCGTCAAAATATTCCTTGCTTGAAGACCTAAAATTGTTCAGTAGTTATTACATAAACATTTCTTAAATTTCATTATATTTAAACTGCTTTAATACTCGAAAGTGGCAATAAATCAAATGAAGACTGCATTGCATATTAATTGTAATAGTAATTTTAAATTATGTCATGCAGAGAATGCTCCTTCCAAAGATTCGTTGTTTGAAAGCTATAGAGATTCTATGCTCACTTCTACCCAGACTTGGGTGTATATAATTTGAAGTGGCACTCTATTTGAATTTGAAGCAAACACAGTTTATACATGAAACAATGTTTATTGAATTCGTTGCACATATAATTGGCTTTTACAGCAATAAGCATGCGTACTACTTGTACGGAATGTATAAACACAGCTTTCAAGAACAATATATTTTTATACTCACGAACAGTAAGTCAAACCAGCAGTACTGCCATGTAAACTACTGGCCCGCTAAGCACTAGCGCAGGATAACACCTTTTCAACCTTAACAACCTCCCCTTTTTTTCTTAATGACGCTGCGTGGTATTTATACTAAGCGCGTATGCCGAAATTAGCATATCTAAAGCAGCTTCTTTAATTCATTCACTCAAAAGTTCGATTCTTGTGAATCGAATCTTGTGTATACCTTACAAAGCCCTAAATTATTCTGTAGTTATTACATAAGTTCATAGGCGTAGCGTGCTTCTAACATTTGGGAGGGGGGGGGGGCACGAATTCAATTCACTTAGGCCCTATTCCGCGCATTGACTTCCTGGCGGTCCTTAAATTACGAAATAATATGATTCTTTTTAAAAATTGAATAACAATAGAATTGATGCTTGAGCAGTATTCAAAAGTTATACAATGAGAAAAATAAATATAATATAAATAAAATGAAAAAAAAACATATAGCATCGAATTTTTGTTATTGACCATGTCATTGTTGAAACTATGTTAAAGCTAAAGGCATAATCGGAATCTTCAGTTTCAAAGTTTGAAAACGCGGAAAAAAAAACAATTTTCTTAAAAGGTTTCTACAATTTTCCGATTTTAACTGAACTTCTATTAAAGTTTAAATTTATTTCACGTTAAGTTTGTGGGCACTTGCCCCTCTGCCCCCCCCCCCTTCGACGCTACGCCTATGCATAAGCTCCATATCAAAGCACTCATTAAAACAGTATTCGTATTTTTTATTAACATCATGCGCATTTTAATTTATGAATCTTTGTTTTTATTCCGTTAACACACTACGCTGCTTCAGATTGCCCAATGATCGATCTGTGAAATGTTTGTAATACACATTTATTATTTAAATTAAGGAAATTTAGATAAGTCTGAATTTTACAAACATATGAACTGTTTTTTTTATTTGTTAATAACCATTAGATACCCCATAACCTACGGTAATTGTTGAGAAAGTACGTCTTAGGCACTTAACGTGTAAGTGAGCGGGTTCGCACAGCAACGGTTCCTTTTACGCTTCTTATTTTCTTCCGAAAAGTTTTGTAGTTTGTATATTGTATTTTGGCAATTGTTTTAATATTATGATATTAAGTGAATTTGATGCATGATTTGATAAAGTAGTACAAAAAGGGCAGTTTTTAAAGGCAGTTTTGTTGTGTCATGAATATCGTCAATAAATTTGTGCTTTAAGAAGTTTATTGTTTAATTCTTCACTCTCAGTGATGAACCTTTGATATCGGTCAGATGTTAACCTGAATGGAACTGCATTCAGAGAGCAGTTGCAGTTATTTTATTACGCAACAGTAAACCCCGTAATCGGAAATTTTTAAAGGAAAGAAACAAATTCTGACATTGAACCAAAGTGATAGCTTACTCTGAACGATTCAGAATCGCAATTAATCAATCTTTATTTTTTTTAGTAATTTATTTGAGCTCAACAAATATTTTCAATGACAGTTTTGGTTGATTACCCATCTTTCGGAAGCTCTTGAAAATTCTGCTATCTTTACTATCTGCCACATTATCCCTCTAGACTTCATCTGAAAATGAAATAGTTTTTTTTTTCTTTTAGGAATAAAGATTTCTCTTTTAGCAGACAGATATATCCTCAATGAAATTTGAAATGAACGAACCTATAATCTAACTTATGATTGAAACGCACTTTGAAATATTAAGAAAAATAGTTGTTGTGCCGATCAGTTATATTTAATGTATCAATTTTTTAGGAGGTGATCTCTCTACCAAATCTGGTGACCTTAACATTTTATTTTTGTATTAAAGGTGTTCAATAGATTGTAATATTTACTTCACGCACATTCGTCAAAAATCAGTGTCATTTAAAAAAAAATCATCAGCTGATAGCAAATTAGAACTACAGAACTAAAAACACTTATATTCTTGTTACCCCTGATCCTATTTGATTATCACTTGTTTTATTACGGTTTTATTATATTGAGAGTTCTCGCATTCTTTCAAATAGGGCGCTATAATGAAGGCAATTATTCACTGACTTTGGTAATAACTGAAATGCACTTTGAAGTATTAAGAAAAATGGATGTAGTTCCGATCAGTTATATTTAATGTATTAAATATTTAGGGGGCGATTTCTCGACCAAATCTTGTGACCTTCAAATTTTATTTTTGTATTAAAGGTGTTCAATAGATTGTATTCTTTGATTCACGCATTCGTCAAAAGGCATTGCCATCTTTAAAAAAAACATCATCTGATAGCAAATTAGTACTACAGAACTAAAAACACTTATATTTTGTTTACTCCTGATACTATTTGAGTATTTCTTGTTTTATTACGTTTTTATTCTATTCAGATTTCTAGCATACTTTCAAATAGGGCGCTGTAATGAAGCCAATTATCTACTGACTTTGGTGAGGGTTGAAATACACTTAGTAATAAAAAACAATAGGGGAAGAAATGAATGAGGGTTAGAATAGAATGAGGAAGAAAAGAATAGAATTGCTCCAGGGAGTTTTTACAACTCCCTGGAGCAATTGTAAAAAATATCTCTTTTACAAAAACTTAATATTACATGGTTGGTATGATGTTTAATACAGTGTATGTCTCCCATGCTATGAAATACAGTCCGTACAACGCCTAGGCATGCTGAGTATCAAATTATCGAGCTGATCTTGGGGATGGTTACTCCACTCAGCAAGCAAAGCTCTCCCAAGTTCCGGTACACATGTAGGAGGTGGTTGTCGGGCTGCAACTCGTCGGCCAAGTATGTCCCGCACATGCTCTATCGGATTCAAAACAGGTGAGAATGCTGGCCATTCCATACTGGTGATATCCTCAGATTGAAGGCATTCGTTTACGATGTTTGCTCGGTGAGGACGGGCGTTGTCATCCATAAACACAAATTCTGCACCCATGGCATCCCTAAACAAACGTACATGTTGTTCCAGAATGATGTCCCGATAAATGTGGCCGTTCATGGTTCCGATTTGAACATGCAGATCTGTTCTGGATCCCAGTAAAATTCCACCTCAAACGAGCAATCATGCATCACCGTAACATTGTCGTTCAATGATATTGACTTGGTGGTAACGGGTACCTGGCGTTCTCCATATGAAAGTCCGACGTGAATCAGACTGCAAGTTAAACCTGTACTAGTCGATAAACATCACACAAGCCTACTATGACGATGTCCACATTGCACGTTCTCTACTCCAGGCTAAACAAAAGATAAAGAACAAAAAAGATGGTGTCTATATGATACCATTCATAAAAACTACGATTTTTATGAATGGTATCATATAGAGTGAGTTGCCATGAGCGGAACACATCTGACAGGCCTGCGAGCCTATAGGCCAATATTCCCCAAACGTTTGTACACGGTTTGCCTTAAAACTGTGGTACCCGTGGCTGCAGATAGCTGACGAGACAGGTCGGATGCTGTGTTCGTCGGCTTCTTTTGGCAGTTACTGCCAAATACCGGTCTTCATTCGGCGTTGTAACTCGGGAGCGACCGGTACTGTAACGTCTACTGACATTTCCATCATCTTTGAATCGTTGACAAAGCCTAGAGATGACACTTTGGGTAATTCCATGTTCCTCGGATACTTCCATCTGAGTACTCCCACATTCCAGGCGGCCGATAATTCTACCACTTAAAAAATCATCCACGTGCGTCCTCTGTGTCATAACTATTCAGTTATAGCACTGAGAGGCTTACAGAACCCTTGTGAACAATTTTACTTCTTTGTCACCATTCCTTATATACCCCTCTCTTACGCTCTCGTCATTGTGACGTACTATCGGCGTCATCTGGTGGCTTCCTGTAATTTGCATATTATTCTTGAAGATACGTGTGATAATTCGAGAGGTGAAATTTTTACTTTAGAGTTCGATTTCCGTGTGATTCTGAATTATCCTTAATTTATGGACATGAGTGTACTAAAAATGGATGAAGTTCCAATTAGCTACAGTATTTTTTTATTCTGTTGGGTGCAATATCTTACCAAATCATACCAAATAGTTTCTTTTAAGGATGATAAATAGATAAAACACTTTTCACGCATTCGCGCAAAATTAGGGCAAGCTTTTAAAGAATGGTATCGAACGGATACCTCTTCTTAAAAATACATATAATTCGGTAACTACTCACCCAGTTTTGACGTAATTTTTTTAACAGAGGATTACGTTCCTCCATACCGGTTCTCCGGAAAGCAAAATTTCGGAAGCTAAAACCATCCGTCCGTACCTCGAGAATTATAAATTTGGCAGCGCGCTAAACCCTGTCTGTATTGCTTGGACAAGCAGTAAACAGTTAAGCACAAAAGTACCAAATTGCGTCATATACATATATACGTAACACATACATATATACATACAAAAGAGGTAAGCAACGATAAGTTATCCTACCATTATAACCCACGGTAGTTTCGTTAGAAGAGACTACCTGAAATGTTTTTCTTCTTTAAATTCTCCATAACTTTTATTTCTTCATCTGTTTTATTTGTCCTGTGTACCGAAATCCTTCAAACGTGGTGCTATTGCATACCATTTCTGATTACTCGAATTACAAATAAAAATTCGTTTCTTCTTTAAATTGTTAATAACTTTTATTTATTCATATGTTTCATTTGTTTTATTTGTCCGGTATACCGAAATCCTTCAGCCATGGTGCTATTGCGCACCATTTCTGATTACTCGAATTACAAATAAAAATTTGTTTTTTCTTTAAATTGTTAATAACTTTTATTCATCTGTTTCATCTGTTTCATTTGTTTTATTTGTCCGGTGTACCGAAATCCTTCAGCCATGGTGCTATTGCGTACCATTTCTGATTACTCGAATTACAAATAAAAATTCGTTTCTTCTTTAAATTGTTATAACTTATTTCTTCATCTGTTCCCTTTGTTTCATTTGTCCGGTGTACCGAAATCCTTCAGCCATGGTGCTATTGCGTACCATTTCTGATTACTCGAATTACAAATAAGTTTTTCATCAGAAATTTAGCATTGTACAGTTTTTGACATACCTGCGGTGTGTACACGTCTGAAAATAGTTCGTTAAACACTACAATGTTTATTAACTAAAAACCACAGTAATGGGAATTAACATATTTGTCCGGTACTTCCTATGACACTCGTGTATTGTTCTTTTATCGAATACACAAGCACGACTCACTAATTTTGCGTTATATTCCTTCGAACTGGAACTCGGAAACTTTTCCGTCCCAGTTTTTTACTTTGCGATTTTATCGAAAAATAATTGCGAACTTCTTCGAGATTCCGTACCCTAATCAAAATTTCAAATTTTGTATCAACAATAAAAATACTTCATTTTCATATTTGTATTAGAAATTCTCATTCTCGGATGCGTAACATAATAATTTTTTTCCCTCTCTTCGAGGGAAGAATTTCATTTCAGCACTTCCGAAGGAGAGAGAGTGGCATTTCCATTGCTATGGGGATTATTCATAAATCCCGTCCTTAATGAAGACTTCTGAATACACTTCGACGGTAGTAGTTTTTTTTCTTATCACTATAGTATTTTATTTTTAATGGCTGCCGGCGAAATCGTGATTCTTTCTGGGGAGGAGAATTATGGTGTGAATTTTGCTTCATAACTCGGAGGGCGGAAGATACCCATAAAAGCTTTTCAAAGAAACTCCTGGCTTGCTATTAGAAGCCCTTGGCATGTGAATGGAATTTTCGAAAGAAATTTCAAATTTATATCGCGAGAGACACGTCTGAATATCAAGTATGATATCGCCGAGGATTTTATATTTATAAAAACTGACGATTCTTCATAAAAATGCATAATATGCTACGATTTTCACGTAAGGTTTGCTAAAACCGGACAGTATTTGCATTTGCTGTATTACTACATTATGATCCCCCATTACTAGTTCCAAGAAACTCACCTTTACTACACAAGATGATGATTATACATTTTGCCACCTTAGCACTGAACTTTATGTATAAATCAAGCATCGATACAACTAAATTGCCATATGTAAATTTATGGAATATTAGCACACTAAATAATGTATCGTGTGACGTAGAAATTAAAATTTCCACTTTAGAGGGATTTAGTGAAGAAGTTACTATCTAGCCATTCAGTGATATAGTTAAAATTTATATTTCTTCGAAGGCCATCCAGAACATTTCAAGAACACTGTATGAAAAAAATGTCAGGTAGTCTCTTCTAACGAAACTACCGAGGGTTATTAATGTAGGATTACTTATCGTGGCTTACCTCTTTTTTTCAATAAAATTCCTACATACAAAGAGTAGGATGAGTGATAACCCTATGCAGAATAGGTAGAGGGTAAGAAAAATAAGTTAAATATGTTTACTCTGCCCCCTCTTGATTTATAACTCGCGGTTTCAACGTCATAAATTTTGCTTTCCGGTTGACCGTTATGGAGGAACGTAATCATACGTTAAAAACTTTTGAAAATTTCATAGACCTCAATTTTATGCTAAAATAGGCGTTGAATAGAAGAAGAATTATTACAGTTACCAAAATCATAATACATGCTGTGTCAGGTGTAGGCCGCGTCGTGTAGTGATACAAGCATCGCAGGCTTCCAAAAAGCAAGATCGGGTTCGGAACTCAGATAAGGCTTGGATGTTCCTGCGCTGTCCGTTCACAAAGGGTAGTGCTGGGTCACCTATACTGGGCTCCCGCAAATAGTAGTCAAGAAAATCCGTGGTAAACATGGATGAATTTCTTCAAGAGAAATAGTCTCCCGGAATTAGAAAAAAAATTAAGGTTTTGATGAGAATTTACTACATGGAACTTAGTTCAGGGTCTGGATCATCAGCCGTTTTGGGCCGAAAAAGGCACAATTATCGATGTTAGGTGAATCCTGCATCATAGATCTTTTTCAATGCGCATCGCTCACTCCTTTCAACAAAGTCATATCTCAAAAATAGGCGATTTTTAGCGATGCCTGTTTTTAGAAGGCCCTGAGTAGTATATCCCTGCAAGATCGTCATATCTCACAGTTTAATATTTAGCTGCTAGAGAGCAGAATTAATAGTTATTTTTATTACATTTAATTCTACTTTTAACACTCCTTCGGGCGCGTCTCGAAATTTACGTCATCGGGCGCGGTGTATCTGTCAGATACATCTCTGTTTTATGTATTTTCTGTTAATTTGTATTACTTTAAATATTCTATTTTTATTCTTTTTAGGTCCAGACTTTTACACCCGTACCTTTTTCTAGTTTTTTAAATTCTTCAAAATTTTTATTTTTCACAAAACGCCAGCTAATAGAAGTAAACCGATAAAGGCTTTTATTTCAATATTATCTGTTAGTCTTGCATCTCTTTCTCTACTATATAGATTAGAAACTACAGAAATGTATTCTTTAGTGCATTTCACATTTATTTCCAATATTTCGTCAGAAAAAAACAGTTCCAAGAGCAGTATATAGATTTTGTACCTTTCGCACTCCTGATTACTCCAGGTAATTTTGTGATAAAATTCTGCGATCTACCTTTGACATTTTTTCTTCCGATCCATTTTGCCCATTTAGTACTATTGTCTTTTCCTACATAAAAATCATAATTATTAGCATCATCATCAAATTCTGAGTCATTATAATTACTTTCACTACTATCAGAATCCACTTCACATGTTTCTAAAATATCTTCTTCGTCATCATCACTTTCATCAAATTCTTCAGCATTTAATTCCTAATTTCCATCACATAATAGAATACTATGAACTAGCTCAAAGTCTTTTTGATTATTCATCTCTAAAAAGCATTTAGCACTCATCATGGGAAAAGATAAATCAAAAACGTACAGGGAATCTTGATACTTCCGAAAAGCTTCAAGAGACAAACGTTATCGGGCGCGTGTATCTGACAGATGCAAAACTTCAAACAATCTTCAAAACTTGAAATACTCCTACACAGAACTGGTCGTTACTGCATTCCAAAGGAGCAGGTGGTCAAATGAACAGATACTGATAAGGTCAAGGTCGTAAGAAGAAGTTTTAGGGGACAAAAGCAGAGATATTGACACGCATGTATCTGTCAGATCAACGCGCCCGATGGAGTGTTAAACTTTAAAATCACTCTCCTGAAAAATCACGCTGTTTGAGATATGACGTTGTTGAAAGGAGTAAGCGACATGTTACAATGAAATAAGTGACTTTATTTTAAATATATTATTTCAATTTACATTAACTATTCTTCATGAGAACTGATACACTTAGCGTATCAATGCCTTACATCAAGTGGTGATGATCTAATTTAATTTTTTTCTTGTGTGTGGACAGCAAATCACCGGACTTAAACAATTTGATACAGTTACAATGAATTCATCACAGTGTTTATTTCTAAATATTTATCGTAACACCTTTGAATTTGTATTATAAAACTGCATGTTCTTAATTGTTAATCTAATTTTTTACTATTAGAAGCAATTATAATAGCTTTTTAAGATGTATCATTTATTCAATAAATAGTGTCAAGATCAGAATTTACTTTTATAAAACATTAAAAATTTTATTCCTTTATATTACAAAATACAATAAAAATTAATTTCCAAATTAATATTTAAAATTATTTTTATGTGTGATAATTATGTTTCCTTTTTTAATATATTTTTACTATTCAAATATTTTTTTTAATTACGAAAACTATTATACTAAATTATATTGTTTAGATTTATTCGTCATTTTTTAATATTAAGTACGATATTATTATATTTTTATTAATATTATATATTTTTCATTTTGGAAGATAAATCCTTACTTCAAATTCTGTGGGTTCTTTTCTCCTTTAAGTGACTTTTTTTCGTATCTCGCTATTCATTCATTTTATTGAACTTTCGATAAATTTTTCTTTTCATCTCATGTACAGACTTTAAAAGTCATATTTAATTAAATCCGCTATTCAGAAGAAGTTTAAAATAATTCTCTTTTTTAAACACAAATGAATATAATTTCGGATAGAGAATTATATCGGGAAATCTTAATAGCACTTTTTCAGTACTTTATCTGGTAGTGTCACATAAATTTGTAAATATTCTTTGTATAGAAAAGAAATACAGAATTAAGTCGTTCAATGTAAGCTCCAAATATTATTACTGCAAAAACTGTCGGAATACAACAGGAAATACTAATAAACGATAAGTATAAGAAATCGAGTAATTCCCGGTACCAACGAAATTGGCAATCGCTGACTCAGACACTAAAGTAAGTCTACCTGACTTTAGCCGGTCTGGGCAGGAAATTATATAACTAAATAAAGGACGCAGTGGGTCTACTTATTGCTCGTGACATCTTAACTTACTGTATAATCTTTTGTACTGTATTAAAATACTGGTGATGAGTGATAAGATCTTCTTACCTAATAATGAATATATAACACAATAAAATCCACCCGATATCTTGAAATTCCAAATGGCTTTATTCCGCTTCCTTGGCTTGACACATATAACTTAAAGCATAAACATTATGCTGAAACAAATTGCAGCACTAAAGATATTTACAAATACTTATTCAACACTGCTTCACACTCTCACCAGCTGTCACGTAAACATTACACAGAAAACGCCCCCTTTTAAGATTGTTGGTTCAGATGCCAGATGCATTTTGAGTCACCTTCTAACACAAGATGCAAAAATATCACCGGCGCGCGCGTGTGACGTCATAGCGTAAAGCAGCATTCGCACTTATTCATTAATCAGAAGAGAACCGTATAACGCAATACCCGTCATCTAGTTTCAACAATAAGGGCCTGTTCACATAGGAGTCCGTTGCGTTTCGTTAAGGAAAAGATGACGTTGAGACGAAAATAAACCAATCATATACCTCCAAACGATTAGCAATGAAATTTTTAACGCCTATGATTGGTTTATTTTCGTCTCAACGTCATTTTTTCCTTAACGCAACGCAACGCAGCGGACTCCTATGTGAACAGGCCCTAAGTGATACGTTGTATGTTTTTTTTTTGTTTCCAGACCAGGTCCTTATAGGTTTCGAGCATATGTATGCGGCTCCGATTTATATAGCACCACAAGTATTGGAGTCCGTCTCAGCAAGGGGCCACCTCAATTTTGACCGAACATCCCCCAGGAGCGACATTTGGGGGGTCGTACCCTCGCCGACCCTCTCTGGCCTCATAGAGGGACTTTCCGGTCTACTGATTTAACGTTCTGATATCCGGCCTAGACACGGAGGTATTTAATTGCGCGTGCCAGGATTCGATCTTAGCGCCTTCGCCTCCCAAAACCGACGCGATACCATAAGGCCACCTCGAGCCGAAGGGATACTTAGTTTGAATAACCAACAATACAAGTTCATGTTTGTTGACATAGCAAAAATTATCCACGAAACAAGGAATTGTTGTTTGAGTTTCCTAGTTAGAAACTTAAAACATGCAAGGAACGGTATTTAATAGAAACCATAATAGAGCAAATTTTAATTCAGAGGTGTGTCTGAAATAACGTCCAGGATAAGTAACTTTTCATTACAGTATAAACTGAAAGATAGTTTCGATGCGTAACTGATATAATGATGCGCAATTCAGTCAGTATTGTTCCCTTTCAGACCACAGAAGGCGGAACATTTTTTTTAAAAGTTATCCATGCTTAGTAACTTTCAATGTGTAACTGATAGTAATTCATTCAGTATTGTTCCCTTTCAGACCACAGAAGGCGGAACATTTTTTTAAAAAATCTTCCATGCTTAGAAAGTTTCAATGTGTAACTGATAGCAATTCTTTCAGTATTGTTCCCTTTAAGACCACAGAAGGCAGAATTTTTTTTTAAAAATTATCCATGCTTAGTAAGTTTCAATGTGTGACTGATCGTAATTCATTCAGGATTGTTCCCTTTCAGACCACAGAAGGCGGAACATTTTTTAAAAAAACTATTCATGCTTAGTAAGTTTCAATGTGTAACTGATAGTAATTCATTTAGTACCCTTTTAGACTACCGGAAACGGAACTTTTTTTAAAAATTATTTAAGCTTAGTAACTGTATCTAACAGTCTTGCTTTCTAACATACAAATTCATTCGTATCAAGTAAAAAATTACCAAGTAAATCTTTCGAAGAAGGACATGGCCATTTACACCAAAATTTGTTTATTAATGGTTTTTCATCATCACTGAATGGAAATGTGCGATCCCGTTTTCTCATATCAATCAAATGTTTTGATTTTATAATGAAATGTTTGCCGTTCAACGAAATAATGTCACGAGGATTTTAGCATCCCGTCCAAACTCCTCTGAACCGAACATAAAGATTTTATACAAATGTAAAATGTAGAGTAATATTTTTATACTAAATTTTATGTTCGTACAATAATTCCATATTTAAAGTTGTCTGAATTTTACTATTAGCTAACGGCACACAAAAAAGTAGTATATGAATTTCTTGGATTCGCAAATGTGGTTCCAACGTTCTTTAACAAAATTCTGATCTAGGAGAGAACTGCATTATGTATATAGACCTTAGTTCCCCATAACATCCTAAAAAATCATAAAAACTTATTAAAACGAAACAAGCGAGCGAAATCAACCCGTTAAACTGTCATTTGGAAGGGTTTTCTCTTTGTTATGGAATATGATTTATAAGCTTTTGCTTATCACATAGTGATCTTTCTGCATATGTTTGCAGTTTTTTGACAGAAACATAACTATACACAAAACTTTCATGGATAAACAATAGATCAAATCAGAAACATTAATTAATGGTTTAAATATAACACGTAATATTAGATGAGCTCTGTAATATAAGCCTCTATAATATTACACTAAGCCAAATTGTGTTGGAAATTAGTGTCATACTCTGTGTCCGTGTATAATGTTACAAATAATTGTTTGTTTCATGGATGCAAAAAAGTCCCTGTCGTATTGCTCGTCGAAAGTTATCTTATCGGGCGTGAATTAGTTGGGTAGTACATTAATTTATTTATAAAGGGGTAGTTGGGTGCGTTGTGTTTTAAAATTATTTTGTTAATAACCGGGAGCGCACGACAAATAACCAAAACTCAAAATACTTATTCAACTCTAACTCTTATATAAATTACTCCTACTCTGACCGTAATCAACCTTATTTACTGCTACTTTTGCAAACATCTAATAAAGTTCAGGACGTAATTAGCAATTGACGAACAAGTGAACTAAAATATTGAAGAACAAATAGAACAGAGTTGATTTAAATTTAACTTAAACTTAACTTATTTACCAATTATTATACATTTTTTGTACATATTATTTTAATCATACCTTTTATAGGCACACTTATCCATATACCAAAATCAGTTTATCATTATATCCAATATTAACATTCAATATTTACTTGACGAGGAAAATAGGGAGCGCACGACAAATAACCAAAAATCAAAATACTTATTCAACTCTAACTCTTATATAAATTACTCCTACTCTGACCTTAATCAACCTTATTTACTGCTACTTTTACAAACATCTAATAATTATTGACATAACTATCTAAATTCTCAAGACACTGATTTCCCCCAAAATACATATATTCACAATCAATGTATATCTCAACCACAATTTTAAATATAATCAATATATATTTCTCAACCACAATTTTAAATATAATCAAAAACACAATTCAAATATAATATATACTTGCGCATTTTCACTTTCAAGAAATTATATCATGCACAATCCTACTAATTACTATTTAAATATTCAAATACTTGTACTTAATTCAATAATTTTCTGAAATTATCATACAATTATCAGTTCTCTTCCTATTCACTCAAAACACTTCTATTTTTCGAAATATCCCTCAAATATTTATCTACTTATTTCAATAAAGTCAAACACTTTCAAATAATCAAACTTTTCATAAAACATTCCTCAATTCAATTAATTATTCCACAATACCAAACACTACTACTAAATTCAATATAAGCTTTTATGTCACAACTAGTTCTAAACAATTCAAACAATTTCTAAATCGTCGTCTTAAATCAACTCAATTACTTTTAAATCAATAAACATTTCAATCAGTATCAAATTTTCTTATTTTTATCTAAACCACTTCAAATCAAATTTGTTTTCAAAATACACACCTCAATATGCAAAATACTGATAAAATGCAATATATCGAAACACATGTACCAAAATCAATCAAATTTTCACAATTATCACACATAAATCAACTAGTTATATCATTTAAATTTCTAATCAAATTAAAATATTCAATATAATCAAATGCCTCATAATATCTTATACATCAATCGATGTTCTCATTAAATCCAAATTATCAATTCATACATTTTTCTTATCTCTTCATCTCTTATCTTTTCTTATCACAATTAAATATGGCAAGTACACATTTGAAATTCAATCACCTCGCGCTTTAAAACCAAACTTAAAACGCGGCTCCCTTCACCTTGAAAAACAAAAAAAAAATTTATTTCTAAAATCCCTAACACACCATGAGACTGAGTCACGGCAACCATTTGTCGTATTGCTCGTCCAAAGTTATCTTATCGGGCGTGAATTAGTTGGGTAGTACATTAATTTATTTATAAAGGGGTAGTTGGGTGCGTTGTGTTTTAAAATTATTTTGTTAATAACCCGTAGTTCAGAACGTAATTAGCAATTGACGAACAAGTGAACTAAAAAATTGAAGAACAAATAAAACAGAGTTGATTTAAATTTAACTTAAACTTAATTTACTTACAAATTATTATAGAGTTTTTTGTACATATTATTTTAATCATACCTTTTATAGGCACACTTATCCATATACCAAAATCAGTTTATCATTATATCCAATATTAACATTCAAAATTTACTTGACGAGGAAAATAGGGAGAGCACGACAAATAACCAAAACTCAAAATACTTATTCAACTGACTTATTGTTGGAACTTATTGTTCAACTTACTTATTGTTGGAAAAAAAAATTAGCGATCGGGCAAACTGCAAAGGACAATTAGCCTTAACAGTGCGTGGTGAGAGACGGCTCAGGCGTATTGTACGTAGCCAGCGAAGCCAAACATTAGCTCAAATTACCACCCAGTTTAATGACGGTGCCAGTCGTACAGTCAGTAAACGGAAAGTGCAACGCTCGCTTCACCGTATGGGTTTCGGGAACCGTCGACCTACGAGAGTACCATTGCTCTATACTCGCCATCGGGCTGCACGTCTTGCCTGGGCAAGACAGCACAGAGACTGGAGTGTAGAAGACTGGAAACGAGTAGTATGGAATGATGAGTCTCGATTCGGACTACTTAACGCCGACGGGAGGCTGCTAATATGGCGTCAGGCTCATGAAGCCATAGATCCTGCATGGCTGGCTGGAACTGTACTAGGGCATGGTGGCTCAATCATGGTCTGGGGTGTTTTTTCGTGGCGCAGTTTGGGATCTTTGGTGCGTGTACCAACCTCCCTCAATGCAATTCGGTACGTAGAGTTGCTGGGTGATCACCTCCATCCGTTTATGCTGTTCTGTTATCCGCACGGTAATGGAGTTTTCCAGCAAGACAACTGTACCTCTCACAAGTCCCAGTTGGCTACTGGCTGGTTGGATGAGCATTCCTCTGACTTCTCTGTCATGAATTGGCCACCTAGAAGCCCAGACTTAAATCCTATTGAGCATCTTTGGGATGTTTTGTAACAAGGCGTGAAAGGCCATCACTCATCACCAAAGAACCTTACTGAATTATGGACAGCTTTAGCCAATATTTGGCAAGCCATTCTCGTGGAACGTTTCCAGAAACTTGTTGAATCTATGCCTCGTCGTGTGGCAGCCGTTATCAAGGCCAGAGGAGGCCCAACTCGTTACTAGGTAGGTATACCAAATTCAGTGGCACTTCAGTGTATTTATGTTTAGCATAAGGCCCTATTCACATAGTAGAATTCGTCGGCGTCGGCGTTGCCCATATTGAAATATATTCAACCAATTACAAACCTCCAAACGATTAGTCACGAAATTGTTAAGGCCTGTGATTGGTTTAAAATATGTCAATACGAGTCACGCTGACGCATTGTGTGTGAACAGGCCCGAAGCCTGAAGGAGAATCCTCCATCTTATTAAAACTATCGGCAATTTTTTTTCTATCGTAGTAGTTATGAAGACATTAGCCCATCCACACTAGGAATTTATTGTGCAACCATTACTTTTTTTATGGGAGGACTATATACGTGAACCAACACTTCTCCTAGATTCCGTGCTGAGGGGACAGCACGAAAACGTCCATGGTTAACTCAGGATTTGAACCCAAGCCCACTTGTGGAAGCTCTAGACGCTAACCACTATGTAGTCGGTCTATCTGCAATCTATGACAACGAGATAACTGTATATCCAAAGTCAGTTGAATGCAATTAGACAGCGAAACACCCACACTAATTGGCATTCTTGCAACAGCTATTTTTGCTGTATTTGACCGGATGAATAGAGAACTTTCTTTTCAATGGATGGAAGAAAGGGATTTACAGGGGAAAAAAGACATAATGAATAGTAAGATTGTTAATAGAAAAATCAAAAGATATGAGCATTGTGGCTTCCTTGGTGTTCACAACAGTAAAAAATGTAGAAGCTGAATTCGGATCTTTTAATCATAAAGTTAATGGTAGGACAAATAAAGACCTTTAGATGACATTTAAACTTAAACTAGTTGGTACCCGTCAAAACATGAGGGCTAGATAGTAAATAAATGTACTAATACACAAATTATATTAAACAAATCATTGCCAAATATTGAAAAGCATAATTTTAAGAAGAGAGAAATCCACTTTAAAAAATTCCTATTGAACCCAGCAAAAAGAAATATGATTACTCAACAGCGAGAAATAAACAATTTCCGCCAGCTTTAATTCTATATCTCACAAACATAATTAAAAATAAAAATGGCTGGGAGAGAGCGTGAGAAATTCCTCGTAATAAACAAACTAACGTGTTTATACTTCAACGTTCTTAGTATCTAAAGCCAGACTAAAACATGTCACTGAGCATGCGCAGGAACAAATTAACGTGTTTATGCGGACTCGTTCTTAGTGAGTATCAAAAGCCAGATTATAACATGTCACTGAGCATGCACAAAAAGCAATTTTTTTTTAATTTTAAATTATCGCTAATTAATAGAAATTGTGAATTTTACAAAAAACAAATTTGACACAATTCTAGATTAAAATCTTTCGTTTTAGAACAAAATGAAGTAAATGGATGCAGTAGTTTTCTCTCATGAACTGCCCAAAGAGTCTGCTTAGCAACTTAAATATATAGATCATATGAAATTTGACAGGCGAGATAAAAAAACAACTCATTTATTATGTAGTAAGACCCATCAGAATGTTTCTAAGCTATAATGTGTCCGTTTTGAGTTAGGATGGCAACATATTTGTTCTCCATTCTTTAAATTATTTTCTCTTTTGTTACAGTGATGCTGACGTTTTAAAATCCTGACGACGAAATGTAAATTATCTTTTCAACATGAGTAATAGAAGAAAAGGGTAGTTTTCTATCCTACAGGACAAAAAACTGCCTCTGTTCATTAGGTGGGATACCAAAATAAATACTTGAGTAGTAACTACTAAAAATTAACGGATTAATAGCTTTTCACCATTGTATGATAGTACTTAAAAGTCTCAGGATAAATGTGACAAATTAATAACTTTTTGAAGTATTCTACCTAAGGTATTTTTGTGTGTTCGGGCATATGTGTGCGACTCCTGTTTATATAGCACCACAGGCGTCAGTGTCCGTCTTAGATAGTTGCCACCACAATTTTGATTGGACATCCCCCAGGAGCGACATTTGGGACCGTACACTCGCCCACCCACTCTGACCTCATAGAGGAACTTTCCGGTCTACGGATTTAACGTATCCATATCCGGCGTAGAGACGGAAGTATTTAATGGGGCATGTTGGGATTCGATCTGTGCACCCTCAGCACTGAAACCCGGTGCTGAAATCCGATGTCAAATTGTGTCCATTTTGAGTTGTGATGGCAACATATTTGTTTTCCATACTTTAAATTATTTTTACTTTTGTAACAGTGGTGCTGTTGTTTGAAAATCCTGACCGAAATATAAATTATATTTTCAACATGAGTAATATAAGAAAAAGGTAGTTTTCTATCCTACAGGACAAGAAACTGCCCCTGTTCATTAAGTGAGATATCAAAGTAACACCTTAAGTAGTAACTACTAAAAATTAAGGGATTAATAGCTCTTCATTGTATGATTGTACTCAAAAGTCTCAGGATACATGGGATAAATTAATAACTTCTTGAATTATTCTACTTAAGGTATTTTTATGTGTGTAATTGTTCTATTACATATTTTTAAATTCTTCTGAATTGCAGCTTTTCTATGAAACGTTTCTTCCAATTTTGTAGAAATATATGACTCTCATAAAATACTTATTTGCATATCTCATTCCTTGGAGGTATCTGCCAAGAAATAACAGACGTTAGACCTTATTACTTCCATGAATTACACTAACGGCTGTCCGTGCCATTGTGATCATACTTACTTCGTACATAACGTCTAACAAACATTTCCATAATTCATCATTAAATTTAAAGCAACTTATAATATGCGAATGATTTATAATTTCATCCAAATGCATTTGTCATCATTAATCAATTTATGTTATGGGAAGCATAACAGGATTTCGAATTGTCTTTTCTTATTCCATTCTTGATACAGAAATCTCCCGAAAGGCTTAAAACGTATTAATGTTCTTCGGCATTTAGAACAATCAATAGACTGTAATTAATGACTCTCCTCTTTTGATTACCTTAAAGTAATTATTACTGATTACTGTCGATTTTCTGCTCAGAAATGCTCGGACATTGTATTTCGTAAGCTGAAACTACGCTAAGCCTAGGTGTTTCAAATTAGCATGCATTTACGTCATTTTTATTCCTGCTCTGTTAACAATCACCGTTTAGAAAATATCAAACTCTGTATTAAGAAACGTTACCGATTTCAACGATTTCCTCGAATATTTGTTGAACTGACTAACAGACTTCGATACGGTATAAGCTAAAGCATTTGAATGCATTATACAGTGAGTTTTAAAGAAAATTTTCCTCGATATTCTCTCACAAATGTTCACTGTTTCCCTAAATAAACAAGGCATAGCGAGAGATATGCATGATTTAACTTTGCAAGTCTAATTTTACATTCGATGCAGTAAGTGGATATGCAAATTATAGTCTAGTTTCATTTTATTCTCCATGCTAAAGATACAAATCATTATAATTTACACTGGGTAGTAATATAATTGCCTTTTGAAACAAAACTAATAAATTACTTAATTAGATTTATTTTCAATCTATTGAGATTCTTGTAAAACATTTTCATTGCGTAATTAATTTTCCTGGATCTATTAAAATAAATGTTTTATTTGAGTCATCAACAAAAATTTAATGAGCAATTTAAATTAACCAAACTTAAGCGTCTGGTATTAAATACATGCCTAGGTATTTTGTCATACTAATTTCGTTTTATTATTATATGAATTTTAAAAAATAATAAAGAAAGTATAAAATCTCTTTCACCGGCTGTTTTAATTAGAAAACTTGGTTATATTTTCCTGCCAATCACTTTTAATTTATTTTACGTGATTTTCATAGACTCCCTTTTTTCATAATATTATTACTTAAAATACTTGCTATTTTCAAGATCGATATATAACTATCTTATTTTTATTTTTCCAATAAATTTATTTTTTTTAGTTACCTGATACGCGTTTATTGAACTAAAATGTTACATTTAAGGGTGAAGAATTATAAAACAAAACATTTTTAAAAGACTCAAATATTGATTTTAAGTATAAAACGAAAAAAAAAACTGCTAGAAAATAATTTGAACTATTTATAAAAAAACAAATACTGGAAAATAAGAATAATGAAGCTCACGTAGACAATTTACATACTGTGATATATTGTAAAGCTATTTAGAAAATAAAAGCTCTTTTTGTTAGCTCACTTATCAAATTCAACTCTCACAAACCTTTTGTGGAAAGAATATTACATACTAGACAGGTTTGTGCTAATTCCGGAAAGAGTCCATAGAGTGCAGTTTGTGGGGAAAAGGGTACACAAGACCGTCTTTAGAGCCCTTATGTAAGTGAAGTAAGCAAAGTAATCTTTTCTCAGTAAAGTTTCAGCTGAAGTCCAAAAAATACCTGATTTATTCCCTGAATTGGGAATCAAAGCGAATTATATTTTGTTTAGGATTTGGAATACGATTTGTAAAATGTTCACTCTGAATATGAACGGTGAGGTTATACAGTTCCTCTGTTTTATGCTGCTCTATAGACTAGGGTTTTAACCTTATGAACACGTTTTATTTGAAGGTTTTACTAAGTACACACGTTTCATTTGAAAGTTTTACTCTGTAAGTTTGTTGGCGGGGGAGCCCAGTTGGCAAATGCAGCGAGCCAGAGATCTGAACGTCTCTGGTTCCATGCCGGTCGCCAACAAATTCACCGCCGTGTTCACTAATAGTGGCCGGGGCACGCGAAATCTGTCGTGACTACAATGTCTTCCAAGTTCTCAAATTACCTCTGGGTGGGTGCTGGGTCAAGTAGTCTGGAGCCGCCACTTGACTCGTTTCAAAATTCGCGGACCATCAAACGGGTGCAATGTGGACCCACCACCTGTGGCGAACCCGGGACAACGCATGCGTCGAAGTGGTCTCGCGCTTCCGGCTTCCTAGGCTCAGTTCTCCCATCCATTAGGGGGAAAAACCAACTTTGTAAGTTTTACTTAGTACGCACGTTTTACTTGGAAGTTTTACTTTGTAAGTTTTAGCAAGTTATCACCAGTAAAAGCTTTATTTCTAAGTTAACACATTTATAAATTTAAACACTTTGAAGCTTATACGGTTCCTGTCCTATTTTCTTAAAAAAAAACTATAAAATCAAATTTTCAAGTTCAAAATACATGCCCATGGTGCATTGCTCTTTGTATCTCACACCACTTATTTAGTAAATGTTTAAAAACAGCGGTACTCACGATCTAAATCACACATTATCATACTCATTCAGCAGCACTGACCACTCTGCACTCTTTCTTCAACACTGAACTAACTTCAAAACTCAACTGCGATACTCCTCTCAGAGCTGTACTGAACAGAAATTCAAAGAACTCTAATGCAGAATTTGCACAATCGCGATCGCGCCACCCGCAAGACATTCGCGACACATTAGTCATGTTCCTGCATCGACGCGAGTGACCGTTCTCACATTCCCGCCTCTTGCTGTGAACAAGACTTCCCGTCGCAACGGCGCCATTCGTCCCTTTGATTCGTGTCAGAAAACCGTTCCCGAAAGAAGAAACGGCGAGAAAACCGTTTACACATTCGCCCCCCGCGATTCGACTCACCGCTGTCGCGTCTGTGTAAATGCGGTGTTTAAGAAGCACTGATTCGCTTTTCGTCTTTTATACTACAAGTAGCCTATCCAAGCTCTTTTTTTTACAAGTCTGATCTTGGGCTTTGTACATGATAGGTGTTAGTGACGTCAAACAAAAGAATTGAGAAAGGAATCCACAAAGAACTTTTGTACCACAGGAGAAAATATAAAGCCAAGACCATACAAAATCAAGTTAAGTAGTTTGTACTGTGTTAACTAGAGAGTTTAACATTTTCTTTGCTTTTGATTATAGCTTTGTTAATAATCCAACAGTCAACGAAAGCACTTGCGACGAAAGGGCATGGGGCATTAGCTCTCTTCTCTATAAAAAATACTATCGGTTAATGTAGTGAGAATTTGAACGACGAGTACGGAAAATCCAACCTAACCAAAACTTAGAGCTTTGAACTATACATAGCTTGATATCAGAATCAAGCTGTTTCACGTAGGATTACTTTGAACACTGTATGGCCATCCCACATACCAGGGACAGTAAACATTGCAATCCGTACAACAATGAAAGTATATCATACAAAAGTATAACTAATGAAAGTATATCTAATGAATCCACGTTCACACTTTAATTTGCTTTGTTACGTGGGTACAATTAAGAAAAACAGAACTTATTAGCCTTAGAGTATACTTCCATCAGTTACAAGTCCTGGTTCTTCAGTATTCATCTGAAGCACATTACAGAGGCTTAATTTCCAACGACTACTTCCATAACAAGGAATGTTAAGTGCTGCACTTCATCATTTTATCCTGGGTTATCTTATTCAATGCATATTTGTAAATTTTAGCTTGAACGTTTCAAACCGTCTTTTAACTGAATAATGCATCCATTAATTAAGCAGATGTAATCATCCGGTAGTTTAGGAAGCGTAACGGTGCGATGTTCTGTCTCTCACGGCACAGCAGACACAAATCAATTGAACATTTAGTATGTGAGATCAGAGAAACGTTTGTATTATACAGAGTACCCACCTATATCCCTTACACCCCCCTTAACATAAATGGTGACAGCTTGGGCATAAAGTTGGTGACTAGGTATAGTAAAAAGACTATGCACTACTCGAAGATACAACTTACAACGCCATCAATCGGCTAATTTTGGAATTAGCATTTTTATCTCAAAAACGGTACGAGATGCGGGAAAAAAGTCTTTTGCAAAGTTGTTCAGCATCATCGATGTAGTAAGAAAATATACCTTGAGCACATTAATACTGAACACAGAATGTAGAAAATAAACATTTGTTTGATCACGATTTCTAAAATTGTCATGCCATAAAGAGTGGAATAAAGAAACTGAGGCACTTCCCTATCTTCAGGATAATTTATTTATGTTGCTGAAAATGCTCTCCATTAGCCACTATACACATTTGCACTCTGGACTGGATTCTCTGGTCTTTTCGTGCTTCGCTCGCGTTTCACGATGCCATAGTTTCCAAAACCACGACCAAAAAATGTTTTAATTTTTTACATTGTGTTTTCAGTATTAATGTGCGCAAGGTGTCTTTTCTTACTAAATCGATGATGCTAAACGACTTTGTAATTGACGTTTTTCCAGTATCTCGTATCGTTTTGGGGATAAAAACGCTAATTCCCAAATTTTTTGATAGATTTCGTTGTAAGTTGTCTCATCGAGTAGGGCATAGCCTTTTTATTATACCTAGACACAAACTTTATGGCCTAAGCTGTCACCGTTTAGACGTTAAGGGGGATGTAACGGATATAGGTGAGAACCCTGTATACACGTTTTTGCCATAACTTGTTGCTCAGTACGTAGACATTATGACGATACTGTTTTTAAAATTAATTTCCCATAATTCTTTAATAATGTGCGCCAATTTATCAGTTGTTAAACAGCTTGTTAAATTCAATTTTTTGCACTGATGCATTATAGTGTTATAATTCTGTAACGGTAATTTTTTTATATATGAAAAATTTAAGGGTAATGCATTGAGCTGGTTGTTGTGTTAAATCAGAAATAATCGTATAAAACTGTAAAAAGGTTTATTGAAGATTAGATATGGGAAAAATCGCATAGTAATCCCGTGCGATTCTATCCGTGCAAACTAATTATTTGTTTCGCTTAATTTTATAATAACTTTTCATAAATGCAAGGAATTAAAATATTTATAATATATAATCATATTTTAACGTACGAACTACTAACTACAGAAAAAAAGAAACCATTTACAAAACATGTACTACAAAGAACAAAAAAAAACAAAAACTACATCGTATTTTTTTTACTTCTTGCATGATATCATCAAATTAACAACGATGTTTCTGTACTGTAGAAATCTCTTGTGCACTAAAAGAAAATTTTATTCCATTTATTCTCAAACATTTAATATCCCTCCCTACCGAAAAAGATTCGTTTTAAAATTTAAGAGGCTTTTCTCCCATTGAATTTTCTTATACTTCATTAAATAATAGAAATAAACAAGATTTTTTAGTATTTAAAATTTCTAAAAGTACATTAAAAAGAAAACAAGGTAATTTTAACCCTATTTTTCATACGGACTTTAGCATATTAAAGCAGACATATTTTAGTTCTTTAAAATTCTTTAAGACGCTCAAAACCGGTAAAAAATAAATGCGTATATCTCTTTAATTCCTGAACTTAACTTGCATTTAATAATCTACTTAGTTGTGCATGCAATCGAAATATATCTTTATAAAAAATATATATAAGAAAATAATGTGCCCGGAGAGTAATTGCATACTTCCTCGAAAGAAAAATGAAGCATTCGGTTGACCTCTCTTTCTTGATGTTAAGTAATAAAGATCCGAGAGAATAAGGCATTTAATGATTCTAGTCCTTGACAGATCTTATCATTATTACTTCCCTCGCATGGCAAAAGTGATCGATGAAGACCGAATGCGGCACATTACAGTCATTCACAAAAGAATCACATCAGCTTCGGACAATCAGAGCCCAGCACTTAGACAGAACCTATTGTTTAGATGGTCATCTCATACATATACATCAGATTAGACAAGTGCTCCTTAGTTAAAAAGCGGACTGAATACGATTTCTCCTTCGCTCATGTGATGTTTTGCTGCTTCATAAATGGCTTCAGTCCTACATATATCTATATATATACATATATACACGCGCATATAAAGAGGGTGAGATAAAAACAAAATACAGAGAAATCACCCCGAATAGTCGGATGGTATTTAGATGACAGTATTCCGGCGCTTACAATAGCCACTTTCGCGTGATGATCGACATTTGAATAGGCATCATGTGGCACAAGATACATGACACTTTCCGTTTCGGAGTGTCTTTTTTTTTTTCTCCCGGGCCAGCGTCCATCTTTGTCAGTCAGAGAAATAGTCTCTTTTTATCCACCAAATAACATGATTGCTAAATTATCATGCAGCTGTTTGTGGCGTAGATTTATAATTCGAAGAATGTGATCAGAAACGATGGTCATATTTCATGTCACGAACAAATGTTTGTTAGAAATAACCATATTTATTTTCAGGCAGAAAGTATATTTCCTTGAGTGTCGCCTTTTTTTACAGATTTGTTTATACTTCTTAACTTTGGGCGAATTCAAAGTTTAAACGCAGCCATTTATGGTTAGGATTTTAGTCTTCTATTGCTTATGTGAAATCTTGTGCAACACTCCATATAATCTAGTGAATTAACATAACTGTAACATTTCGCGAATTCAAAGTTTAAACGCAGACATTTATGGTTAGAATTTTAGTCTTCTATAGCTTATATCAAATCTTGTACAACATTACATATAATCTAGTAAAATTTCAGAACTAGGCCTAACATTTGTTTGCAATGCTCATAGCTAAATGGCTGATGACGATTTTACTAGAAAAAAAAAGTAATTGCGTAAGTAAAGGATTAATATTTTCGTGAACTAATCATAAAACCATTTGATAACTCTATGGTACCCGATATGAAGGGCTTAATTCAAAAACAGTGATGTTTAGATGTTTGTTAGTATTGATAAAAAATAAAAAAATTCTTTTGACTTGTATAAAAGGCGTAAATCTGTCAATTTTGTATACAAAAGTACATTTCTTTGTACAAAAGACTCAAGTCGAAATTATTATTCTGTGATTCGTATAAAAGCCAATAAATTGGTATAATTAAATCACTCTTTTTGACTTAAGCCCTTTATACAGGGCACCATAGAACTTTTCTTAATATACTGCGGACTCTGATCAACGAAGACACAATGATTCCTCATAAGTTAAGGCTGCTGTGTACTAACCATGGTGGATTCGCTCCCCCCAATGTTAACCTAGGGAGAAAATGTGTCCAAGGATTGCCGAATTGGAGTGAAATATTTTTTTTAAATTGTACTCCGTAATAGAGAAAGAAATTTTACACCTTGGGACATTTTCCGTTATTTTTAAAGCAAGTATTTTAAAATTTTAATTATTCAGGGGGAAAATATGTCGTAGTGTCTGTTAAACACTCCTAAATTCGTTTGGTAGACAAAATTTATAAAATGAATCCTGCTGCAAGGCGCAGAAAAGTTCGGGCTGTCTGAAAATACCATTTTTATTGGATTATCAGCGTTTATGTAGCTGTCAATGGTAGACAAATTTTCTCCATAGGTTAACAGCGAGATGAGCGAATCCAATAGGGTTAGTACACAGTAGCCATATGGACCGTACAGGTTGCTAGTACCCCAATTTCTTAATCTTAAATTAAAATTCCCCTAAATTTCGGCAAAGTGTATTTTCATGGAAGGTTTTGTGTGGTGTGGACCCGAATATGGGATATTGTGTAAAAATATGTAATTTAGAACAGCCAAATATTTTAGTAGTAAAGTAAGAAAAATTGTTGCTAGTTGGGAGAGAGAGATTTTTTTTCAATCGAGGTACATGTCATGACCCTCTTTCTAACACGTGATTCACTCAAAGTCTTCTAGTGATCTAATGATCTAAGCGTTGCATTACAAATAGTGGAAGTCACACTGCACACACACACACACACACACACATATATATATATATATATATATATATATATATGTGTGTGTGTGTGTCTGTGTATATAATATATATATATATATATATATATATATATATAATATGCATGAATAAATATCTGTGTTAAACTTAAAAAATAAATCACTAAAATATCATAGTGTATTGCAGTCATAGCATTCATATCATCAATAAAATCATACAATTTTAATACACACAACAATAAATTTCCTCCTTCCTTTCCCCTTGAACCATTTGTTAGAAATCCTGGCTCAGAGAGAGAGAGACTAGCAGTGTCTTATCTCCTCAAAATCTCCATCCTGTCTGCCTAAACCTACATGTGATATTTACAATGTATGAACTTGTTAATTTCGCTGACAAATGTCAATCAAGGTGTTCCGCCTCAAATTCCAGTAGAGTAGAACCGTCCAAAACCACAGATGTATGCATTTTGAAAGCCTTCATAGAACGACCACAAGTGCAAAGCAGAGTTCCCTCTAAAAGGATTCTTTAAGGGCAAGTATAAAAATTAAAGAACAGGAATTACACCAATAAAAAGGGATAACTTATAAGTCCCACCCTGAGTTTTAAAAAAGGTAGGAAATTAAAAAACGTTTCCAACATAACATATTATAAATAAATATATTATATATATACCCAACAAACACAAGACTGACGGCAACTTGACGGGCCGGTGCTGGAGGCGCCGGCAGAACGATAGGCTCGGGGGAAATGATCCGTACCGTTGCCGGGTGACTTACGAATCTCCGACGGGGAATCCCGTATTGTGTACCCTTTTGAGGGCCGGTGACGGTTGGATGGTAATCGACTCGAAACCGCTTTTCCAAAACCGTCCCGGAATTGATGCTCCGATTCGTAACCAGAAGTAGCAGAAATCTGCATCAGAATTATGGATTTGAAAGGGAAGGCGAAGATTAAATTAAACAGACTTTTCAAAAATATTTATTTCATTGTTGTGAAACTTCTTTTACGCAGAAAATTCCCATAATTTTCCTTGTATGTAAAGATTGTATTATGTGAGAAGTATTATGTGAAATTGTATAATTGTATTATGTGAAAATTCACATAATTTTCCTTGTATGTAAAGATTGTATTCTGTGTGTATGTTTTTAACTCCCTAGAAGCTTATAAAAACAGATAAAAATTAGTTTCATTGTTTATTTTTATATATTACTGTAGAAATTAAATATCTACTTAAAAATGGGTCCTTGTTGCACCACTCTTTATTTATAAGAGAGGAAATAGTGATAAAATTTGTATTTTTTAAAATTTCTTTTATAGTATATTAAAATAATAATATATATTTTTGTAGATAAAATATTCAAAATATATTTTTCAGGAAACTTACATATTCTAAGTATTTCTAATTGTTAGATGCCATTATAAAACAACTAATTTTGTAGAACTTTTTCTCGAATTTCATTGTATTAATTTTACAGTAACATATTCTTATAATACACATTTGAATGAAAGAAAAGGAATTTTAAATTAACAGTTAAAATAAACAAATCACACATATTTAGAAAAACATTAATGTAATGTAAATAAAGGAATCACGCCATTATTCAATCCAGTGTTCACCGCAGTTCCATCACATCCAATTGCAGTAATGTTAAGTGTTGGTCGTAAACATATTTGCAATTGCTTAATTTTTAAGCATTTATTTCAAACGGGTTTGATTTTGATTTTTAAACGCGATGCTATACACTATGGCTGTGTTGTGATATAGACAATAGACCGTCTAAGCTCATGAAGTACCTGAGAGAGCTATAGGCTCGGTAAGAAAATTACGGGGCACTCTATTCATTTTGAGATTGATTCAACAAGTATGATAAATAATAAAAAAAGGGAAAAAAAAAGATGTGACATAGCAAATTTGAAATTGATTGTGTAGGAATTCAGATTAAAGAATAAGGTTAAGATAAATTTTAAAAGATTGTATTTTAAAATTTAAGTCATGAATTAGTTAATTATTTAGAACTTCCTAGAGTTTAATTTATTAAATTACTATGATTAATATAAATAATGTAGTAAAGTTTTAGCTTGAAATTTACGTTAAAAATTAAAAATTCCCTAAAACTTCGGAGAGGGAACCAGAGATCCTGTCATGATGATTTCTAACTTTTTTCACTTCATAAGTATTTTCTAAGTTGACCTAATAATTGTAGTATCTTTGTAATTTCTCTTCAATTCACTTAAAAACTTACTCTTCACTTAAAAAAGAGGGGGAGGAAGTCGTCTGTGTTTTTTAGCTCCCCAGAAGCTTATGAAAACAGAAAAGAAATTTCTCAGCTACCAAAATATGTTATCACTTCATAAGTATTTTCTAAGTTGACCTAATAATTGTAATATCTTTGTAATTTCTCTTTAATTCACTTAAAAACTTACTCTGTATTCATTAAGTGTCATTCCTAATCTTTTCACATAATTTTCTAATCGTTTGATTATTTTTTTGCGGAACACCCCATTGTTTTAACCATGAAATTACAGAGTACTGTAGCTTCATGGTTTTAACTAACTTTGAATTCAAACTGATCGCTCAGCGCCATTGTTTTTTTTTTCGGAGAAGAAAGGCGTCGTATAGTTTGAATGGCAGCTCCCTCGACCAATGGGCAACAGATAATACGCAGCTCAAAGCTCCCTCTCGTATGACTGGCGCCATATTCGTAACATTGCACGTGTTTAAGAAGGACAAAAGTGGATATAATATACCCAGAGAAAATTTTCAGGGTAAGTTGAACTTTTATATTTATTTATATAAGTATTTGCTAATTAAATTAATATTTAGAATTGTAATTTGTACGCACTATTTAGATTTTTATATCCTTTAGAAAGTATAAAATACATGACACAAATATCAATTCTAAATCTACATAGGTGAAAAATAAAAATGTATTTTCATTTCCAGTATAATAATTTTGATTTTACTTCTTTAAAGAAATTTGAAAGAAAATTATAATGAATTTTTTTTTATTATGTTAATCCAAATTAAACATTTTTTCACTACTGGATTGATAAATCAGTTACACATGATTCCTCCATAGTAAATTCATGCATAGTATTCAATGCATAGTATTCCTGCATAGTATTCAATGGCGAAAAATTGTAAAATATATTTAATAGGAAAATGGACAATGTTCTTATTGCAGGTATCAATAGGCAACAAATTATCCGTGTCTAAATGTTAAAAGATGGATTCAAAAACATTCCACATTATAAAAGATTCTAAAAATGAACTTGTAAATCATACAAAAGGATCTATTGAATTCCTTATCAAATTGTGTTTTGAGTAATCTTTATAAAATACTGTGCATTTTATACATTATAAAGAAATTAAGAACAAATATTCTTAAAATTTTTGTGTTCATAATTTAAAAGAATGTATTTAGTATAATTATATATTTTAATTTAAATACTAAACACTAATAGGTATTTTTCATGTATAATCTTAATAGCCTTAAAATATAATTTTTTTTAATTCTATTAATAATGTTCTATGTGTACACTCAATTGCTATATATGTATATGTTATTCCTACTGGGTGAAATTCCTTTATTTTCTGTCTATCGAGAGTAAAGATATATTCAAAATTTCAAAACCAGATCAAAATATTGTTTAATCAGTATCCACATGTCAAGTAAATATTGAAACAATAGCAAATATTGGAGCATTTTTTTATTTTGAATATTTCATTAAATAAAAAGCTTATTTAAGGAACATTTTGAATTTCAATTGCTATTAATCAATATTTTGAACTGGCTTTGATATTTAGATTATATTTCTACTCTCTCTGAAGATATAAAATAAAACAATTTCACTCTTTAGGAATAACATAATGGTGCATACTTTTTGCAACTGAGTGTATATATTCGGGGATACTCTAGATTTGTGTGCACGGCCGCCATCTTGGATTTTTCCGCCAGGGTTTGGCGCATTTCTCATGGTGATAATTATTGCGTTCTGGTAAAAATAACCCAATGTCAAATTCTCTAATTTTAAGATCAAACAAATAATTTTAGGTCAGATCTCAGCCTTGATCTGGAAATATTTTAAGCAGTGTTTTCAAAACGCTGGACTTTGAATTTTTTTTATCTTTTTTAATAAAAATCAACTGTTTAAATTATGAAACTTAGAAAATTTTTTGAAAAATCCTTTAAACGTTGGACTTAGATTTATTTTTGGGTTTTTAATAAAAACCCCTTTTTTAAATTATGAAACTTATTTTTTTGAAAAAATCATTCTCAAATATTGGAAATTTTGGGTTTTTCTTTTAGCTTTTTTAATAAAACCCAATAAAATCAGGACAAGGATTATTTGACCATTTATCCTGCTGTGTTGGAAATAAGGAAATAAAAACCCTTTTCTTAAACCAATAGCTTAACCTTAACTAACTTCTTAACTTAGGTTCCTGGGGAGAGAGAAGTTGAACTTCAGTTATTTAAATTTATTTAAATAAAAATTTTAAAATAGATTGTATTTAAAATGTATACTGTATTTTACATTTTACGAAAAAATGATGGCAGATAATTTTTACTTCAAATAAATGAAATGGTGTATCATAACAGTATACTAATTGACAAATCCATTATCAGTTTTTCGTTAACTTAATAAATTTAAGTTGCTTTTAATTTTGTTTATCGATTGTCAATTATCATACTGTTATGATACACCATTTCATTTATTTGAAGTAAAAATTATCTGCCATCATTTTTTCGTAAAATGTAAAATACAGTATACATTTTAAATACAATCTATTTTAAAAATTTTTATAATTCCAAGTTGTAGTAGATTACAAATAAATTTAAATAACTGAAGTTCAACTTCTCTCTCCCCAGGAACCTAAGTTTAGAAGTTAGTTAAGGTTAAGCTATTGGTTTAGGAAAAGGTTTTTTTTTTTTTCTTATTACCAACACAGCAGGATAAATGGTCAAATAATCCTTGTCCCGATTTTATTGTATGCACAAAATATTTGGTTAAGGTCAAATCTGAAGTAAAATTTCATTACCACAATGCCCTTAACCCCCCCTCCCCCCCAAAAAAAAATGATAATAATAATAAAGGAGAATCTGGTTACTCACCATAAATTTATGGGTTCATAATTTTTTTACATTTTTCAAAGCTGAATTTTAGATAATTTTTAAATTGCAAGATATTTAGGTGGTACGAAAATGCTGTATATTTTTTCTAATTAGCAATATATTAGCATAATATTTTGATGATTCATTGCTATTTGTCAAAGAGTTAGGGTAAATTGAATACATGGCACTGAAATTTTATCTGTAAGTAAAATCCATTTGTCGAAATTTTTTATATGAATCATAATTTGAAAAGGTAGTTTTTAATTAAAAATGCAAAAAAAAAATCTAAGTCCAACGATTAAATGATTTTTCAAAAATATTTCTAAGTTTCATAATTTAAAAAAGTGGGTTTTATTAAAAAAGCTAAAAGAAAAACCCAAAATGTCCAATATTTGAGAATGATTTGTTCAAAAAAATTTCCAAGTTTCATAATTAAAAAAAGGGGGTTTTATTAAAAACCCAAAATCTAAGTCCATTTAAAGGATTTTTCAAAATTTTTTCTAAGTTTCATAATTTAAACAGGTGGTTTTTATTAAAAAAGCTAAAAAAAATTCAAAGTCCAGCGTTTTGAAAACACCGCTTAAAACATATTGGCGAGAATTTTTCCACTCCTCAAAACACGGTAAAATCGCCAAGTTGGCGCAAAAAAAATCCAAGATGGCGGCCGTGCACACAAATCTAGAGTAGTCCCCTGAATTCATTCAAATATGGTCTTTGAACTACAGGTTTATATTTCAGATTTATTTCAAAATTTTGGAAATTTAGATCGTTTTGGAGTTTTAAATTTGTGTCAATATAGATGCCACGTGCATTTAATTTTCTAATTTGTATCGTGTTTGAAATAACTTTTATCAGTGTTATTAGAGATGAGGGCAGTGAAAATTATTCCAGAATAGACTATTTAGATACATAAATTGTTTCTTAAATTATTAATTTGCATTCCATGTTTTTAAATTATATATTTATAAGTATATAGATTTGTAGATTATCAGAATGTGTACATAAAAAAAATTGCTTTATTGTAATAGATATTATACGATAAGAGTTTTTATAAATCTGAGAATGTTCTCAATAACTATCTATAAGCTGTTCATCTCTAAAGGTCTTTTGGAAATTATTTTGTTGTCATGCTGTGCAAAATAAATGTGAACTTATTGGCTTAAAGTATATATATAAAGGGTAAAATTAGTTTATTTTCCCCTTTTTATATTAGTGATAAGCAAGTTTATAAAGAACTCGTACTTTTCAATACTTCTTGGTTTGATAAACCATTAAATTTTTATTATGGCATTATAAGAAAATATTGGTTTCTTTACAGAATTTTGAAACTGGAATCTAACTTCGGGCTTGAAAGACAAATACCACTTGGATCTCATAACTCATGTAAGGTTTTTGTTTAACGTCACTGAGCCTACCTTTTTTTATTCTCGAGCTATACTTTTATTTTCAGCAGTGGACTTGTGGCCAAAATCACTGTTTTCAATATTTTTTTAGATTTATTTTTAACTAATTAAATTTTTCTATGAAAAAACTATAAAAATATTTATTAAACAACTAAAAAATTTCAAATTAGTTTTTTTAACTTAGACACTAATCTGAACTTTCTCATAAACTTTGGTCTCAATAATTTGTGGATAGAATATTGATTTTCTTTATTTATTCTTTTTTAACTGTGAAGCTTGTTGTTAAGGTTTTAGATGAGTGAGAAAGTGCAATCCAGGGATTTCAGTTAACATGACTCCCTGGTCATGTTAACTCTTGTGAAAAAACTTGAAAGGTCTTTAACTCTTGCCAAAAAAAGAGATTTATATTATAAAAGTATAAAATGCCAAGGTTTATTTAGAAAATATAAAATCTGTTCATGGACAAAGTTTGTTTATAAAACTGTAGATAAGACATTCATTGTGAGTTGTGGTTTATTATATCAAAATGTGTGTTTGATAAGTGAATGAAATAACCCTTTCTTAATAATGGAATAGAACTCCTGTATAATCAATGAATTCACGGATACAAGATACAGTTCCAAAAAGCAAAACGCCTGGTTTACAGAGTCTTTTATAATAACAGAAAAATGATATTTATATTATGAAAATGTGAAGTGCCAAGCTTTATTTATTCTTAATGGTTAACATTAAAATTTTAAAAATATTTTTAGAATTTCCTGATAAGTTGTTAGAGGTTCGTTGATAATTCATTACAGAAGTAGTAAAAAGGAAATTGCTTTTGGATGTATTAGATCATTAATTAATGGGCTAAGTAATTTTAAATTTTGGTAAAATTTAATTTTATGCATGCCATAAATTTTTCTCTCTGTTAAACATGTTTATTCCATTTTAAGTCTTAATACTTATATAAAGAATTTGGATTAAATGAAAACAGTAATGAGTGATGGTGAAAATGTATTAAATGTGGTAATTGAATTGCTTGATGTTCTAAGACATAAAATTTCTCATCATCAAAATACAATAATTGACTTCTTGACTGAACAACTGACTTTATTATTAAACAATATCCTATTTTGCTACCCCCCTTGTTTAAGTATATTATATAATCATCCTTCAAATCCTAATAGACCATTATTTTATATTTTTGATCCTGTACACATTCTGAAGTGTGTCAGAAATAATTGGCTGAATCAGAAGAATTATGGTCAGTGTATGCATTTTATTGATTTTAATGATCATAACTTAACTAAAACTGCCTCTTTTAGAACCATTAAAAGTATCCATTCTTTAGAGGATGGACAGATAGTGTTATCATAATGTGTTTGGATAATTATATCCAAACACATATTTAAACATAATATGTGTTTGGATTAACTTTTAAAAACTCCATCTTCTATGGAGAGACAAAATGTAAAACTATGCCTTAAAATTTTCAATGACTATTTTGTTGAAGGGTTGAAAGTGCTTTCTACACATACTGATGAACCTTTTTGTTTAGAAAAATCTGAATATATTGCAATCATTATTAAATGGTGGAAGATAATGAATGTGTAAAGTAAGTTAAAAGGGGGTCATAAACGAGATGTGTATTGTGAGTCTTTGCCATCTAATTCATCCAATGAAAAGGTTATGTACCTACAAAAATTCTTAGTTTGGCTTGATACTTGGAATTCTCTTAAATATACTTCTGGCGTTTTAACTAAAACATATACCACACTTTCTCACACTACACATGCTGTACTTGAAATGTGAACATATTGTTGCAATGAATTGGGGATGGCATATTTCTTAACAATAAAAATTCAAACCGACATTATTGAAAATAGGTTTGGAAAGTTTCGCCAATTGTCTGGGTCACAATACAACATCTCGTTGACACAGGTTTTCGAAAATGAATCGAAGCTTAGACTTCAAACCCTAGCCCCTTAATTTTATAATTTGTATCGTGTTTGAAATCACTTTTATCTGTGTTATTAGAGATGAAGGCAGTAAAAAAAATATCTTTAATATTTTATCCTAAATATATCTATTATGTGCTTTCTTACATGCACATGCACACATTAGCCAGTTAAGACATAACTATGTTTTACTATCCTAAAATTAAGAGTTAGAAACTCATTAAATCTAAACTTTAGTTAAGTGTATGTCTGGGAACTAGTACCTCATCTCGTATATGGTATGTCAACTGGAATTTTTTCAAAAATTCTGATTAGTACTTTTTTTTCTCCCCATTGATTCTGAACTCTTCAAGTTAAGCATGAGCTTTGGGTTAATGAAAAAAATCATAGACAGCATCTGTTTTATGTTGTTCTTTAAATTGTTGCATTATGCTTAGAATTTCTTTTATTGCCTTGTCAAATATTTGATTGTACTAAATTTTTTTAAATTCCACTGAGCATCTTGTTTAGCTGTTTAAAAAAATGGGGGGAAATGCATTGTGAATTGTCTTTACTTTCTCAAAGTTTCATAATTAAATATGTTGATAAAGTTGTGCCTGAAAAATAACTCAACTGATTCTAAACATCAGTTGGAGTTTTATGGAAAGCCAAATTATATGGAAAGTTGAAATTGTTTCTTGGAAGTTTTGTGAGGTAGTAATCTAGTTCATGTATATTAAAGTCTTATTTAAATATTGTGCTAAACATATTCAGCACATTGAAAGTCTGATTACTTCTCAACTTTTAATCACCAGGCAATTTTTGGTATTAAATTATATGCTCAGTGCATATTCCATTATGAGTAATTTTCACTCAATCTGATTTGAAAATTCATGTGAGGAGAAATTTTTCTGATTATAATTTAACAGCTTGCCTTGTGTTATTATATATTTATTTTTATTCATTTCAGAAAGTCTGTTGGACAGTGTCTAATATAGCTGCTGGTAATACACAAGATTCAATGAGGTATTTAAAAAAGTCATGTATTTAATACCTTTTGGTTAATGTAATGTTACTTTTTAAAAAATAGTAAATTTACTGCTAAAAAAGTAAATTTACTGCTAAAACTTAATTTATTCTCTAGTTGAGTGCAGTGGCATAGATTATTTTACAAAGTGCAATAAAATACTTTTAACTTTTCAAACCGAACTTCTAACCAGAAATTTAAAAAAAAATTAATAAAACTTTTAAAATTGAAAATATTTTCATGGATCTAAAGAATCGAACATAACACCTGTATGGTCAACTAAGTCATGGATAAAAGATGCAGCCCTAAAAGCAAAAGGCCTGGTTTCTGTATACTTTTATAATAATCATGTTACAACAGTATACAGAAACCAGGATTTTTGCTTTTAGAACTGAATCGTTTATCCATGAATTTGTTGACTATACAGGTTTTCTATTCCATTGTTAAGATCTGTGAAAATACTCTCATTAGCAAAATATTTTTTAAAAAACTTAAATTTGGGTTAGAAGCTTGGTTCAAAAAGTCTAAGTGTTTCTTCACGCTTTATAATATAATCTATGCCATTTCACTCAACATTGACAGCTAGTCAATATTACCCACCTCATTTTTCAAATTAACCTAGACTAATCAAACAATATATCATAACAATTGTTTAGTAATTACTGAATCTAAATAGTATATTTTGAATATTTTTTTACTGTGGTTATCCCTAATAACAGCTGCTCGCAAATAAAAAATACTTTATACACAGATCTCCACCATAATTTGACAATTTAGTAACAAAAGATATGCTCTATTAAAATACTATGCAGAATTTAGTATCCCAAATTACTTTCTACCACAATTTTTGTAAAACCAATTACTGTGAAAGCTACATCATATAATAAATGTTTACTTTATTCATTATTATAGTAATAGATTAGTTAAAGAGTATTCACCCTTTTCACTAAATTTCTGAGTACAGTACGACATTCAATCTTGTCAATTAAATGATTAGTTATTACAGATATAAATAAAATAGATTAGAATGCCTTGATAGAGTACAATAATTGAAAGCTGACTGAGAGACTTGTTTAGAATGACAACAAAATTTTCTCTTCACTATCGAGAATCACTCTCACATTGAAAGTAAAGAAACACAAGAATGAAGATTGAATACTATATAAAATCTTTAATTTCTAAATCTGACCCAGCATCTGTATTAATGCTCTGTATGGCATGTTGTAATCAAATTTAGAAGTTTTAAGATTTTGTATGCTAATGTTTTACTTAGCATTCAATCTTTATTCTTGTGTTTCTCTACTTTCAACAGCATTATTGTCAATAGTGAAGAGGAAATTTTGGTGTCATTCTAGACAAGTCTCTGATTCAGCTTTCAATGTTGAGCTGAAATTATGCTCAACATTAAAAACTTATTATTGTACTCTTATCAAGGCAATCTACCCTATTTTATTTATATCTATAATAACAAATTAATCGACATGGTTGGATTTTCTACTGTACAGAGAGAAATTTAGTGAAAAGGGGAATACTCTTTACAAATATTTTATAACTATTTTCTATTAGTATATTTATTTAATCAAGTAAATATTTTTTACATGATGTAGTTTTCACAGTATGTAATTGGTTTTACAAAAAAAATGTGGTAGGAATTTACTTCTTGGAAGTAGTTATCAATAAAATGACAACAGATTTAAAACTGCACTCATGTGTTGGGTGCTGTTTTATATCAAGTTTTTTTAAACCCCTGTCTCAGAATTTATATTTCCTAATTGGATTTATTTAATTCTACTTTATCAACAATGAATTTTTTCAACTACTTTCAACAATCAACTATTTTTACAACAATAAATTACCCTTTAATGTACAAAACTATGCAAAAAATAATTTTCTTATCTGCAGAGCATTTACTAACTCTACATCAAAAAATAATTTAAATAAATTCTTTTGATTCATAAATTATATCTGGGGATGGGAGTCATTTTCCTTTCACATAAATTTATGAACTGATTTTCTCTTTCTTTTTTTTCCCTAGATGCTGTAAAGATGGAGCCAGAGGTACAGCAAAAGGATCCTGTTTTGTAGAAAATATAGAAAAAAATTGTGTAAATGTGCAATGTACTTTCTAAATAAACTATTTTTACTTTAAACCAGCTCTTTTCTGTATTTAAAAACATGTGTGTCTATAATTATTTCTCAAAATTACAATAGAAGATATTACTATCATTGTACTATTTCTCAAAAATAGTACTATCAAGTGTTGGATATTGAAAATCCAATATAATATAAAAGAAAATATTTTTTAAAAATGACTTATAAGAATTTAATGAATTACTCTTTAATTCACAAAACTATGCAAAAAATAATTTTCTTATCTGTAGAGCATTTATTAACTCTACACCAAAAAATAATTTAAATAAATTCTTCTGAGCAAGTTTTCACAAGCTCACAAAGATGGGTTTCATCATACACACTACACATTACTCAGGTTTGAAAGATAAATATATCAAATTATGTTAATAAATTTTATACTGGGGAAGTACAAATTTTTTGGGTTAATTATTAAAGTAGTACTGTTTTACATACTATAATCTCATTCTAAATTAAAAAAAAACAAACTGGAACCTTAGATCGAATGGAAAGATGATTTAGCTTTAATGGTTGGTATTAATGTTATCTTAACTTTCAAATTTGGGTAAATGTATCTTAATACGAAATGAGGTTTTGTTCTAACAAGTAAACTAATGATTCATATGCAAATTTTTAGGTAATAACAAAGATCAGTATTTGGCAATACCTAAAAATACATAAGGCAAAACTGAATACTAGAAATATGAAGGCAAAAAAATAATAATAATAATAAAAGTGAAAGGGTTGATACCAGAGGTTAATCGTCAATGAAATAAATAAGCATATAAACGAAAGGGTCCTTTGAAAAACTGCCGGCGGTCCGATTCTGGTAGAATGCTGGCATGATGCCCGGACCTACGGCACATTGCTGTTTACGAGATGGGTAGATGACGGTATGTCGACACCAATTATTGCTCCCGTAACCGGCCCGTCAACCTCCGGTTACGCTCCGGCTATCTGTCCGCATCGATGGCTTAATCGCGGCTGCCTAACGGTTCGCAGTCGGATGAACGATGGCTCGAATCCTACCGGAAGCGGCCCGGCAGTCGACGGGGTAGTCGCGGGCGAGAGGACACAGCCGTGACGGAAACGATACTGACCTAATGCGCCGGCCCGGCAGTGGTGAAATCGGCTGGCCGGAACCTTCCGACCCCGGCCCGATGACTTTGTGTTTGTTGGGTATATATATATATATATATATATATATATATATATATATATATATATATATATATATATATATATATATATATATATATATATATATATATATCAGAATTTAAGTGGGAAAAGAATGATTACCTTAAAATTAAAGGGGGCTTGGGAATTAAATTATATTCGTGGCGCAATTCGCCTCTAATTGTTCGTATTTCAAGACGCGAATTGGGAAAGGGAAATTCCCCTTTTCTTTATGTAATCTTGGTGCGCTTGTGGGTTCTGCGGTCGAGGAGGAAACATTACATTTATCCTTGAAAGATGTCTGGTTTGGGCTCTGCGCATGTGCAGGGAGAGTTGACGCGCGCAGATGCCCGCGAATTTTTGTCAGAACGCGGGATTTAATCGTTGATAGTGGACGCGTGTCAGCTGGGTCCACAATTTGAAAATGGCGAGCGCTCAAATATGCGCTACTTGGATCAGTGGTTGCTGGAAGGTGAAATAAATTGACTTGATTTAGTTGGAACTATGTTTGTTTATTGGATTTAGACTACTTACCACTCGCCACCAGTATTAAGATAATGACTGCAAATTGATGTGAGAACAGGTAAACCACACGCCTGTCATATATATATATATATATATATATATATCCCATGTTATAAAGTCCAATGGACCCGTATTCATATATGAGCCATTCACAAGCGATATCGGTTTGAGTCCACTTTTTAAAATTTTTTAAATTCTAGTGTCAAAGTAATTTATTGTCTCCAAAATTTTTATATTCATAATAAAATTCCAAAATAATATGAATTAACACCATTAAATGACAATATTTTTTGGACACGAATAATAAGTTAATTTTTCCGGAAGCCAATCAAGTTAAGTCTATACTCTAATGTAAATCGTTGTAATAATGCAATTCAAACACAGAGGCATGTAAGTACTTGATGATAACAGTAAATAGTTCAGCGTTGTTTCATGACAAAAATAAAAGTTTCATAAATCAGCACATAGAAGTTTCACTGCACTGTTTAAATTGTGAGAAAAAAGATTTAAAAAATAATTCATCCTAAGAACAGTAGTGAAAAATATGGTGATATGCAAAAGATGATGCTCCGAAAAATGGCCAAAAACTAGATTTATATTTACATTGCTAGACTATCATGTAATATAATGCTTTTTCTACAATATACATGATTTCAGGTGTCTTGTGTTCTTTGGAGATATTATAAAATGTTTATATCGAGTATTCCAGAATAAAGTAAACAGTTTTATGTGCACACGTAAGATAACTCTTTCAACAGTTTTGATATTGTATTTGTTCAATATGCACGATTAATGTGTGCATATATGTGTGCCTAATGTTACACATATTTCATTTTGGGTTCCATAATTCATAGGCACATGATTTTAAACTCTAATGCCCGTTGCACACACGGCGCTTTTAACCGTGGAGGAAAAAATCCGTCGGACGTCGTTCCAACAGTAGTCAAAACATCCGCCGGCACACAGTGGCACTCGACAGCTGCACAAACTACCGTCGACGGAAAATTTACCGATCGTTTTTTTTTTTCCACCCAGTGTGCAAGCTCCAATTGACTTCCGTGGTCTACTGCTAGAACGACGTCCGACGGATTTTTTCCGCCACGGATAAAAACGCCGTGTGTGCAACGGGCCTAATGCGTTGAATCCCAACCGGTGTACCTCGGCCCTTTAGTGTGCCGTGAGATCGGTCAGGGGTGCAGCGAGATTTTTTTGGATAAAAAAAAATTATTGCCAGGTCCAAATTAAAATCTCTATATTTAAGTTGCTAAGCCGATTCTTTGGGCTGTCCGGGAGAGAAAACTACTGCATCAATTTACTTTATTTTGGTCTTAAACGAAATATTTTAATCTATCGATGTATCAAATTTAGTTTTTGTAACCGCAATTTCAATTAATTAACGATAATTTACAATTTAAAAATTGCTTTTTGCGCATGTTCAGTGACATGTTTAAATCTGGCTTTAGATACTCACTAAGTACGAGGCAGCATAAACACATTAATTTCTTTCTGCGCAGGCTCAGTGACATGTTTAAATCTGAGTTTAGATACTTACTATGCACGCGGCCGCATAAACACGTTAATTTGTTTATTCCGAGCAATCTCTCTCGTTCTATCTCTGAAATTTTTATTTTTAACTCTGTTTGTGAGATATAGAAATAAACTTGACGGAAATTGTTTATTTTTCGCTGTTGAGTAAACCTATTTCTTTTTATTCGGTTTAATAGTAATTTTTTAGGGTGTATTCCTCTCTTCTGAATATTTTGATTTTCAACATTTGGCAGTGACGTATTGAGTATAATTTGTGTATTAGTACATTTATTTACTATCCAGCCGTCATGTTTTGACGGATACCAACTAGTAAATATTAAGTTGAATAGATTAATATTACGCCAGACAGATCGTAACACAAATCGATGCACTCATTGCTGGGTGTGAATTAGCTAATCTCACATCCACAATTGTTAGGCTTGATATCAAATACCTTTTGTGGTCTAAGCATCAATCTCAAGTCTCGCATTAATAACACAAAACTTGTATTAGCGATTTCCATTGAAGGCCTCTAGTGTTATACTATACTGAATCCCATGGCTACTTTTGAAACTGTATTAATATATCCAATTCTAGTGTTTATCACTTTTATCTTTCAATAAATGTACAAAATCAGCAGTGCAATGTGTATTAGTTTGAACTGCAATTTATCATGTTCCTGAAATAAATTGCAATTTGATTTATTATTAAATATTTGACACAACTAAAATTCTAGAAACGGTGTCTCAAGTTCCTAATCTCATTCACAAGGGTGACGCAAACATAAAAAGCTTGGGAATCCCTGCTCTAACATAAACCCATACTGTCTTCTGACTAAGAATATTTTATTAATCGTTCTATATTTTATGATCCTTCTTGGGCAAAATCGACGTAACCATACTAATATATCCAATTCTAGTGTTTGTCACTTTTATCTTTCAATAAATGTACAAAATCAGCAGTGCAATGTGTATTAGTTTGAACTTCAATTTATCATGTTCCTGAAATATATTGCAATTTGATTTACTATTAAAAAATTTGAAACAACTAAAATTCTAGAAACGGTGTCTCAAGTTCCTAATCTCATTCCCAAGGGTGACGCAAACATAAAAAGTTTGGAAATCCCTGCTCTAACATAAACCCATACTGTCTTCTGACTAAGAATATTTTATTAATCGTTCTATATTTTATGATCCTTCTTGGGCAAAATCGACGTAACCATACTAATATATCCAATTCTAGTGTTTGTCACTTTTATCTTTCAATAAATGTACAAAATCAGCAGTGCAATGTGTATTAGTTTGAACTTCAATTTATCATGTTCCTGAAATATATTGCAATTTGATTTACTATTAAAAAATTTGAAACAACTAAAATTCTAGAAACGGTGTCTCAAGTTCCTAATCTCATTCCCAAGGGTGACGCAAACATAAAAAGTTTGGAAATCCCTGCTCTAACATAAACCCATACTGTCTTCTGATTAAGAATATTTTAGTAGTCGTTCTATGTTTTAAGCTTATTCCAACGCAAAAGAGACATAAATTAGATGAACAATATTTAATCCCTTTAAAACTGTCAATTTCTTCAATAAACTTTAATGTTCTATTTCTCAGTGATAGTTCTTTTTAAAATGACCTACACTATTCTATATTCTGCTTTAAACATATTAATGCGGTAAAAAGAAAATCTGTATCTTTTTCCTTACATGTAAGCGACTTTATACACAGATCTAACAGCTTTTGCAGCTTTAAAGTACCCTTTGATTTCATCCCAAACAGATCAAAAGTAATGCTCATGGCTTTGAGAAATGGTAGAAATAGAAAAAAGTTCCTAACATGTGCATCAGAAAAGAAATAAAAAAGCGGAACCATTTATGAAAATATTTTTGAGGGTATTCGAAAAATTCGTCAAAGAATCTTAAAAATATTTCGAAATCGTTTGATGTTTCATTTTTTCTATGCTTACATCTCAGTATTTAAATGTCCATAATCGTTCAGTCATTTCATATTCAAAAATTTTTGTATCGCATTTGAACCGTCTTGCAGATTTTGAGCATTCGAAAAAGAAGGATGCATGATGTTCTCTCTTAAATAAAATTTTCCTGGTATCAAAACATTTGCAAAAACAGTTCCTTTTCTAAAACATTATTAAAAATATTTTTTCATAGTTCAGTCACCATATATTTATAAAGATAAAACTTTTTAGTAGAATTCATGTATTCAATTTTATTTGACCGATATCATATTAATTATATGTAAATAGTGACCATTAACTCACAAAAACATAATTGCATATATATATATATATATATATATATATATATATATATATACAGTGGCTCCCAAAAGTGTTCGTACATTTACGAATTTCAATGAAATAGGGGTCTATCCATCAATTAAAATGAATATTTCAGAATGGGTATTTAATAATAAGATCTATAATCTATTCTTAACAAAACTACATGAAATATTTTGAAAACATAGAAAAACTTTATATTTAAGAAACCAGTAATGAAAAAGTAACAAAAACTTTATCTCACAAAAGTCATCGTACAATGAAATGTTTTCGGATAAATTCATAATTAAAATTATCATCTTGCGCTTTATTTTTATTTTTGAATTATGGTGGCATGTAAAATATCGTTTAGCTTTAATTTTTGCTTGCCTACTTCGTAATTTTCTATTTATTATTTAAAAATGGCTCGTAGTCGTAAAGAAACAACAAACAGCATTCGAAAATTGATTATTTTTCATTATAGTAGTGGTAAATCAGTTCGGAATATTGCTAAATTACTTAATTTATTCCTTTCTACTGTGCAGTATGTGAAAAAACACTTTAAAGAAGAAAATCGGATCGAAAACAAGTTAAGAAAAGGCCGTCCGGCAAAGTTAACAAAACGTGATCAAAGATTTATAATTAGAAAATTTGTGAAAAATTCACGTTTGAGTGCCATAAAAGTTTCTGCAGAATTCAATGAAACATTTTCTACTTCAATTTCACCTGAAAATTTTTGACGAGTTCTCAGAACAGCTGGATTACATGGGCGTTCTGCCCATAGAAGTTTTTTTGTGAGTGAGAAAAACAGAAAGTTTAGGCTTCCCTTCGCACTATCAATGATAAATAAGCTCCAAACCTATTGGAATAATGTCTTATTTGCCGATGAACATTTTTGGTGCTGATGGGCGTATAATTGTATGGAGAAGAAAAAAAATGAGGAACTTAATCCCAAGAACTCATTAGGAACAGTTAAGCATGCCGGTGGAGGTATCCTTGTGTGGGAGTGCATGTCAGCATCAGGACTAGGAAATTTGGTATTTATTGATGGCATAATGAATCATGCTGTTTTTATAAATATTTTAAGAGACAATTTTAAATTATCAGCTCAAAATTTGGCTATTGGAAACAACTTTGTTTTTTATCAAAATAACGATCCTAAGCACACGGCTCTCAACGTTCGCATCTGGTGTCTCTATAATTAATTGTACACAAGTTTTGAAAACACCACCTCAATCGCCAGATAGGACCCAATAGAACATATTTGGAGAAAACTGGAGGTTCGAGTACGAAAACATGACATTCACACGAAAATTGAACTAAAAACAATTATGATGGAAGAATGGATGAACATTGATGCAAAAATTACAAAAGAACTAAAGCAATCTATTCCCAGACGTTTAAAAGCTGTTGTGGATGCTAAAGGATATCCTACTAAATATTAATTTAACGAAAAATTAGAATATTTACTAATATGTAGAGATTTTTTACAAGTGTACGATGACTTTTGTGAGATAAAGTTTTTGTTACTTTTGGATTATTGGTTTCTTAAAAACAAAGTTTTACTATGTTTTCAAAATATTTCATGTAGTTTTGTTAAGAATAGATTATGGATCTTATTATTAAATATCCATTCTGAAATATTAATTTTAATCAATGGATAGATCCTTATTCCATTGAAAATCGTAAGTGTACGAACACTTTTGGGAGCCACTGTATATATATATATATATATATATATATATATATATATATATATATATATATATATATATATATATATATATATATATATATATATATATATATATATATATAGATATATATAGTAGCTAAAAACCCGTACTTCGCTACGGAGTACATTAAAATTAAATACAACGGTCAACGTATGCAATTAATGCCAAAAATATGTATAAATATATCTATAATAAATACAAAGATCAATGTATGCAATTGATGTAAAAAAAATAAAAAAAAATTATAAAAAAATCGTAACGGATATTTTTATAGACAAAATAATGTAGAAGAAAATATTCAAATTAAATCTAATAGGAAATACTAAAGAACATAGTTAATATAGTACAGTTTGAGGAACATATCTTTTACTGTATTTTAATATTTTTTTTTGATAATGTCCAATCGTCTGCCGCATTAGCAAGATCTGTTTAGTTGTTATGGACGTGACGATAAATTTATTTAAAGTACCAAAAAAAAGAAATCACGTGATCAGCATTTAATAAAATAAATTCTAAAAATGAATCTTTAAAAATTCACCAAAAATCAGAAAATGGAGATAAAGATTCAAAAAATATTTCATTTTAAAGGAATTTTTATGATTTTTCTCATGATATAAATTTTTTAACCCTCAAATTATTATTTTAAATGCAAACTTCAAAAAAGCTACTAAAACAGCTTAAAAATTTTATTTTAAAAAATCTAAGAAGAATTTTTCAAAAATCTTTCTTAGTGCACCCCTACACTATAAGAAAAATCACCGTGCAAAATTTCAGCCCTTTAGGTCCAGTGGTTTGGTCTTAGCGTTGTATGTCAGTGCGTTGTATGTATATATATATATATATATATATATATATATATATATATATATATATATATATATATATATATTTATAAAAAAATCGTAAGGGATATTTTTTAAGGCAAACTAATGTAGAAGGAAATATTCAAATTAAATCTAATAGTACATACTAAAGAATATAGTACAGTTAATATAGTACAGTTTGAGGAAGATATCTTTTACTGTACTTTAATATTTTTTTGGATAATATCCAATCGTCTGCTGCATTAGAAAGAAAAAAAAATATTTTTTGTCTATTTCATTGTTATCAAGTGACGATAAATTTATTTAAAGTACCAGAAAAATAAATCACGTGATTAGCATTTAATAAATTAAATTCCAAAATTTAATTTTTTAAAATTCACCAAAACTCAGAAAAGGGAGGTAAAGGTTCGAAAAAGTTTTCATTTTACAGGAATTTTCATGATCTTTCTCATGGTGTAAATTTTATAACCCTCAAATTATTATTTTAAATGCAAACTTAAAAGAAGTTACTAAAACAGCTTAAAAATTCAATTTTAAAAAATCTAAGAAGAATATTTCAAAAACTTTCTTAGTGCACCCCTACACTAAAAGAAGAATCGCCATGCAAAATTTCATTCCTTTAGGTTCAGCGGTTTGGTCTGTGCGTTGTATGTCAGTGAGTCAGTCAGTGAATTAGTCAGTTACGGAACTGTTTTGTACATATATATATATATATATATATATATGATTATAATTAAAGTTTAAGTTTCAAAACGCTATGAAAAAATAACCACTGATGAGAATGACGTCAAATTTGAACGGCATGTTATTGAAAGAGGCGGAAAGCGTATGGCAGAAGAAAAAAAATTGTTTCAAAAGTTAGCAACAGATGGCGCTGTAAGCGGCAGAAAATGTAAATTAAAATACCTGTCATGGGCACGACACATTTCAGTGTTATAAATCCGCCATTTACACGGCTGTTCCTCATTTCGTGTCTCAGACGTTCGCCATGGGTGTCTCACTGCAGGACCGCGCTCCCCTGGTAAAGCTGTATTACAAGAACGATGATTGTGCAAGAGTAGCTCTGCAAAAGTTCAGGACACTGAAGGTTTTAAAATAAGGCGTTGGTCCAATGAGTGTCGTGGGTCTGAAGAAAATGATGCAAAAATTCGAAACGACAGATCCGTTTGATGTGCAATCTGGTAGAGGGTGAAAACGAGTGCATTCGATGGTAGTTGAAGAAGTGGCCACAGCATTACAGGAGGGGTCGGCCGGTGGTGTGCAATCGTGCAGTGCACGAGGAATTGCCCGAACATTGGAGAGGCCGACAAGCACGGTGCTGAAAATTGTACGAAACATCCTGCAATGCTATCCGTACAAAATTGGCCGTGTGCAGCCAATTTGTTGCTTCCGTCTGACTTGCCAGCAAGGGAGACGTTTGCGTTAGAATTTCTTGGTCGCATGGAAGTGGATAATGAATGGCTGTGGAAAATTTTGTGGACAGATGAAGCCCATTTCCATCTGACAGGGTACGTCAATACCCAGAATTGTCGAATATGGGCAACAGAAAATCCACTGGCAACGCACCCCGTACCACTTCATTCTGAAAAGGTCACGGTGTGGTGCGGCTGTACGGCATCATTCATCCTACAGCCATATTTTTTCGAGCAGACGGGTGCTTCCGGTCCTGTTACTGCTACCGTCACTGGTCAGCGCTATGCGTCTCTTTTGCGCAACCACGTCATTCCAGCTCTGCAACAGCGTGGATGTGTGGATGAAATCATTTTTATGCAAGATGGCGCTCCGCCGCACATTGTACATCCCATGAAGCAGCTGCTGAGGCGCCATTTTGGAAATGTTCGAATTATCAGCCGTCATTTCCCTACAGCCTGGCCGTCCCGATCACCTGATCTTACTACGTGTGACTTCTGGCTGTGGGGTTATCTCAAAGATGTTGTGTTCAGTGCTCCAATTGCAAATTTAGCGGAATTAAAGGCACGCATTTCGCAACACATTCTGAACATCACCCCGGAGACACTGCGATCCGTTGTGGAACATGCTGTTTGTCGCTTTCAACTTGTTGCTCACAACGGTGGACACCATATTGAACATGTTTTGCGCCAGTCTCGGGACATTTCTGAACTTTTTTGATGAATGGTTCTTATGCGGTATGTCGCCGCAAAACTCTTGAAACCGATTTGTCCCTTTCGATGTGATATGTACAGTCATGCAAATAAAATTACTCAACAATTATAATTTGTCAATGCGTTTTAATGTGTAACTTACACCTTAGCCGTTGTTTTACGAATCATTTCTCATTTCTCGTCGTGATTCTGCCGCTTACAGCGCCATCTGTTGCTAAAATTTGAAACTAAATTTTTTCTTCTGCCATACGCTTTCCGCCTTTTTCAATAACATGCCGTTCAAATTTGACGTCATTATCATCAGTGGTTCTTTTATATATATATATATATATATATATATATATATATATATATATATATATATATATATCTTTATATATATACTAGTAGGTAACCCGTCATTTTAACGTCATAATGGAAAAAGTATATGAAAGTTAAAAAATATCCCGAATTATCTAAAATATTGCATTTAATCGACACCTTGTAAAAGCAAACCCTTTCATTATTTTTTATTTATTTAGTTTTTCATGCGATTGGAGTAGTAGACTGCCATCCAACCCGTCATTTTGACGTCATAATACTAAAAATGACGTCATAATGGAAAAAGTATATGAAAGTTAAAAACTTTTTTTACAGTTCACTTCACGATTCATTCACATTCAAGTTTATTTACTTTCAGAATTCATTGCAAAAGTAAACAGATTTTTAAAAACTGTTAAATATACAGCTAAAAACATCCAATTTTTTTTAGTTCTGAATGTTTTATAGAAAAATAGGCTGAACAAATGTGATTTGATGGAGAAGATATTTGTTTTTAGGTAAGAAAAAAAATTCTGATCCACATCTGAAATTGAAATTAAGCCTATTTGGCGGTTTGTTTACTGAGGGCTTCAATTGATAGATGAGTACAGCCCGGAAGTGTCATACAGAGACAACGGCTATTATATATATATATATATATATATATATATATATATACATATATGTGTGTGTGTGTGTTTGTTTTAGGTAGGGTACAATATGAAAACTTGGAATATTCATTATAATTATGTAGTCTGAGGGCGGTACAAGTGGTCAAACTTCAATAAAAGTTTACATTTTCAGATATAAAAATATATTAATTAAGGCATTACTAAAAGAGACACGTTCGTAGGTGTTGCCCATACGCTGTTCCTAAAGTGTCTCATTCAAGGGAGTAAATGTGAAAACGTGTTATACGTCACTTCATACACCAAATTATCAAAATGGACCCTTCGTGTGGTCAGACATGTCATTAGGTCAGAAATTCCGAAGTTTGACATTGCTTTATATGGTTATGTCCGCTACTGCTATGCCATCTAACAGCTCTGCTGTCTATTTTCTCACTGGCCATTTTTAGCTCAGGGCTCGTCTGAGGGTAAATGTAAAAATCCCGAAAAGTTCAAAACGGGTTGATAAAATTAGTAATTTACCGTTTAAAGTAAGTTAGGGAATGAGTTTAATTTAAGGGATGAGAAGTGATTTTTGCATAATATATATATATATATTTGTGTGTGTGTGTGTGTACGTAAAAAGTCAATAAAATAGATTAAAGAATTCTGGAAACAAATTACTATAAAGTCTTAAGCCTTCTTAAGACACGATTCATTTAGCAATTTACCAACAAAGGGTTACAATGTAAAATTTACTGAGCGTAGGAACAATGTTGCTATTTTTAGCAATTATGAATTAGATAAAAAGTGGTGATTAGGAAAATTGACAAAGAGAGAAACAGAACATAAAAAAGAAGAAAGAAATTATGGTATATCAGAAAATTTGAGACTTGAATAGAAGATGAAAGAAAAGTATATACTTTAGTAAAGTATAACAAAACTTTAAGTGATAATGAACAAAGTTAAACATTAATAACGCTTAATAAACTTTTAATCGTATCGATTATCAATAATAAATTTATGTTGCTTAGTGCATTTGTGTAATTTATTATTTACGGTCTAAGATATTTTGTATGTACTGGGATTCTTTATTATTACTTGGAATAGATTAAAAATATTGGCATCATAATAAAATGTAGGAATGGCAACCTGTTTTGGATTGATTAGTACAGTTCTTCAAGTCAGACCGGAAAGCATTAAGTAGGGTCGTTAGTATGGACAATTCACAAATGCATGTGTGAATTTGGCCTGATGAAGAACTACATCTATTAGGTAGAAAATAGTTACTATTCTCATTTTTTATTTTGGATTTTCATAACCTGTTTGATTCTGGTTTTTTTGGAATGTTCGTAAAGACCATCACACCTAATAACGTTTCCCGGTGATGAGATATTATATCAGTTGGTTTTATGAGAAATTGTATTAATTGGTTTGAAACATGTAGACTCTCTTATTTCTTATCGTTAATTTTAAGAATATGTCAGTTTCTGTTATGTAAATATATTTTAGTGGGTAACAATCAGAAAATTTCAGATTCATTTACGAGATAGAAATTCATTCAAGACATAGAACTTCAAGGGATAAATTTTCTTGACTCACTCCAGTTTGTATTCAACATATGGATATCAAAGTGTTGACTTAATAATTCGTGACTTAATAATGACATTAATAATTAGTTATATAGATAATTAGTTATATTGATAAGTTATTGATAAGTTACTAGTTATATTGATAATTAGTTATGAAAACTACAGACCAAAACGCTTGGCGATTGGTTTAAAGACGTGTTTGGCCATTCACTAAATAAGTAGAAAAATAAAGAAATAACGTGTATGATCTGTTTTGCGTACAATACTTCTAATAAGCAATTTTTCCTTTTTTAATTTTAAAATATTGTTGTCGATTTTTCTATACAGACCACAACTAAATTAATTAGGTTTCTGTCAATTTACTTAAAACATTTCAATTTTTGGGGTTTATCAGAATTTGTTCGAAATTTACAGCTTTTACAGTCGGGAAGTAATTACATGGTGTGTTTAAGTTTATATTTTTTTCCACTAGAATTTTATTACATTCCTCAAAATATAAAAGAATTTAACATTTTAGAACATCTTGATTCAAAGCGTGCCAACCTTTGAAATCAATGCTAACATCTTACAAAAAAAAGGGGCATAAAATAATTCAAGCATTGTCTCTTTTCAGTATTCATGACTGCCATATTTCACAAATTTCTGAGAATTCCATCTATTTTACAAATGCTTTTCAGAGTTTTTTTTTTTTCAAATGCTTACTCAGCATAATAAACAAATGCATATTTTATAAGCTTACAAAGACTTGTCTAAAAATAAATGCAATAGTATAGAAACAATCAGTATATTTAAATAATTTGGCAAAATTAAAAATGATCACTCTAAATGTTAAATTAAATATGACAGTGCAAAACAATGGAATCTTTATAAAACATGAAAGGACATTATAACTTAAGACTGGTGTATACAAATCCTATTGGATTCTCACACCTCAATGTTTACCTATGGAGAAACTTTGTCTACTATTTATAGCTACATAAATGCAGAAAATCCAATAAAAATCGTATTTTCAGATAGCCTTAACTTTTATGCACCTTGCAACAGAATTCATTTTATAAATTTCGTCCACCAAAGGAATTTAGGAGCGTTTGAATCACACTATACCAGATATTTACTCCCTAACAATTTAACTTTTAAAATATTATTTGAATTTCTTTTAAGCGAAAAATGACCAAAGGCGTAAACTTTCTTTCTCTATTACGGAGTACAATATTTAAAAAAAAATCTTTAAATCCAAGTTGGCAATCCTTGGACACATTTTCTCCATAGGTTAACACTGGGGTGAGCGAATTCAATACGGTTAGTACACAGCAGACTTAACGCTTAATTTAAAGTTTTGTCTCCAATATTATCATAAGAAATTCCCATAATGATGAGTTCTAATGATTTCAAAATACCTAGATAATGTGGCTAAAAAATATTTCAATTTGTTAAATTTTCATTTAAGTTAAAATTAAATTACCTTAATAGCTTAAATATTTCTGATTAGAAAATTACGACTAACCGGGAAATTTGAATTACTTTTAGAGCATGCAATCAAGAAAATTTAATTTGTAGAGGTGTTTGCTAAAAGCGAAAAAAATTCATAAAGTTACCTGACGTGACTTTTTCCAGGAGTATTTCTTATTTTCTTTTAAAACCTTTTCTTTTAAAACGCCTTTTTCTTTTAAAAAATCTATTTTAATTATTAATTAATGTAAAATTAATTTAAGGTATTATTTAGGCTATTATTAAGGTAAAAAAAGATTTACAATTTATTGGCTATCAACTGGAAATTTATTGGTATAATATTTTGTTCAACCCGGACAAAGTCGGGACGGGCCGCTAGTACAACATAAAAGTGCTTTATATCTTAACAGTTAATTTAAAGTTTTGCCTCTAATATCATCTTAAGACATTCTGATAATGATGAGTTCTAAGGATTTCAAAATACCTAGACAATGCGATTAAAAAATATTTTGATTTGTTAAATTTGAATTTTAGTTCAAATTAATTTTTTTAATTACCCCAAAAATTCTGGTTTGGAAACATGAATTACTTTTAGAGTATACAATTAAGAAAATTTAATTCATATAGGTGTTTGGTAAGAGCGAAAGAAATTTCATAAAGTTACCTGACGTGACTTTTTCCAGGAGTATTTCTTATTTTCTTTAAACTTTCATGTGAATTTTAGTGACATATCAATCCTGGGTGATCTCCTTCATTTTCATTCCAGTGGAGAATGCTATTAGGGCAAAATAATGATATGCAAAACAATAGAGTTATTATAAAACATAAAAGGGCGTTATAACTTAACAGTTAATTTAAAGTTTTGCCTCCAATATCATCTTAAGACCTTCTGATAATGATGAGTTCTAAGGATTTCAAAATACCTAGACAATGCGATTAAAAAATATTTTGATTTGTTAAATTTGAATTTTAGTTCAAATTAATTTTTTTAATTACCCCAAAAATTCTGGTTGGGAAACATGAAATACTTTTAGAGTATACAATTAAGAAAATTTAATTCATATAGGTGTTTGGTAAGAGCGAAAGAAATTTCATAAAGTTACCTGACGTGACTTTTTCCAGGAGTATTTCTTATTTTCTTTAAACTTTCATGTGAATTTTAGTGACATATCAATCCTGGGTGATCTCCTTCAATTTCATTCCAGTGGAGAATGCTATTAGGGCAAAATAATGATATGCAAAACAGTAGAGTTATTACAAAACATAAAAGGGCGTTATAACTTAACAGTTAATTTAAAGTTTTGCCTCCAATATCATCTTAAGACCATCTGATAATGATGAGTTCTAAGGATTTCAAAATACCTAGACAATGCGATTAAAAAATATTTTGATTTGTTAAATTTGAATTTCAGTTAAAATTAATTTTTTTTAACTACCCAAAAAATTCTGGTTGGGAAATATGAATTACATTTAGAGTATGCAATTAAGAAAATTTAATTCATATAGGTGTTTGGTAAGAGCGAAAGAAATTTCATAAAGTTACCTGACGTGACTTTTTCCAGGAGTATTTCTTATTTTCTTTAAACTTTCATGTGAATTTTAGTGACATATCAATCCTGGGTGATCTCCTTCATTTTCATTCCAGTGGAGAATGCTATTAGGGCAAAATAATGATATGCAAAGCAATAGAGTTATTATACAACATAAAAGTGCTTTATATCTTAACAGTTAATTTAAAGTTTTGCCTCCAATATCATCTTAAGACCTTCTGATAATGATGAGTTCTAAGGATTTCAAAATACCTAGACAATGCGATTAAAAAATATTTTGATTTGTTAAATTTGAATTTCAGTTAAAATTAATTTTTTTTAACTACCCAAAAAATTCTGGTTGGGAAATATGAATTACATTTAGAGTATGCAATTAAGAAAATTTAATTCATATAGGTGTTTGGTAAGAGCGAAAGAAATTTCATAAAGTTACCTGACGTGACTTTTTCCAGGAGTATTTCTTATTTTCTTTAAACTTTCATGTGAATTTTAGTGACATATCAATCCTGGGTGATCTCCTTCATTTTCATTCCAGTGGAGAATGCTATTAGGGCAAAATAATGATATGCAAAACAATAGAGTTATTATAAAACATAAAAGGGCGTTATAACTTAACAGTTAATTTAAAGTTTTGCCTCCAATATCATCTTAAGACCTTCTGATAATGATGAGTTCTAAGGATTTCAAAATACCTAGACAATGCGATTAAAAAATATTTTGATTTGTTAAATTTGAATTTTAGTTAAAATTAATTTTTTTTAATTACCCAAAAAATTCTGGTTGGGAAATATGAATTACTATTAATTTTCTTAGAGTATACAATTAAGAAAATTTAATTCATATAGGTGTTTGCTAAGAGCGGAAGAAAATTCATAAAGTTATCTGACGTGACTTTTTCCAGGAGTATTTCTTATTTTCTTTAAACTTTCATGTGAATTTTAGTGACATATCAATCCTGGGTGATCTCCTTCATTTTCATTCCAGTGGAGAATGCTATTAGGGCAAAATAATGATATGCAAAACAATAGAGTTATTATAAAACATAAAAGGGCGTTATAACTTAACAGTTAATTTAAAGTTTTGCCTCCAATATCATCTTAAGACCTTCTGATAATGATGAGTTCTAAGGATTTCAAAATACCTAGACAACGCGATTAAAAAATATTTCAATTTGTTAAATTTGCATTTTAGTTAAAATTAATTTTTTTAATTACCCAAAAAATTCTGGTTGGAAAATATGATTTACTATTAATTTTCTTAGAGTATACAATTGAGAAAATTTAATTCATATAGGTGTTTGCTAAGAGCGGAAGAAAATTCATAAAGTTATCTGACGTGACTTTTTCCAGGAGTATTTCTTATTTTGTTTAAACTTTCATGTGAATTTTAGTGACATATCAATCATATGGGCGAGCTCCTTTATTTTCATTCCAGTGGAGAATGCTATTAGTCACGATGTAATGTAATAAAATGTCAGAGCTCTAAGTATGCCATCTTTTTTTACCACCTTCGACATTTATAAATAACCTTAAGCAAATATTTCTGGTACGAACGAAAAAAAAAATAATACATCATCTAACAAATTAAAAATTCTTGTAATGTCGGCGATTCCACGATTTGGCCTCAAAGAAATCCAACATACATTATGTTTAACTATTCCCCGATGTTAATTTAATGTTTTGTAATATACTGCGTCAAAGTCATAACTTTATTTTTCACTTTATATAGTTTTCGGGGGTTTGAAGCAACTTTGAAACAATATTTTCTTTGAAAAGTTATGAGCTTTTAGTTTTATAGATAATGGAATTTTGATAAAATATGATGTCGTAAAGGATGTGAAGTGTAACATATGCTCGGAGAAAATATTTTACAAAATGAAATTTTAGAACAAATGTTCTTGTAGTGCAGTTTTTTCCCGACTACAAATATTCACAGGAAACGTCCCAGATGGCTTAGCGGCGTTGCTGAAATAGTAAACAATCAATCAAGTGTTTATAAAAAAAATTTACTATTTCTTTATATAACGAGGTTTTATGAGCCCCTTTGCTTTGGGCTCAGTAAGTGAAAAGTCTGTGATTTATTCCCGTAAGTTGAATTTTATAAACAGGAAAAATTTAATAAAAACGCTGTTTGAAATGACTCAGATAAGGAATAAGTAGCTTCAAATATTGAATCCATTATGGAAAACGTTTCTTTACCCAAAGCAGCGTCTGTAAAAAAAGAAAACTGTTGTTAAAGTTAAGGATTTTAAATGGTAGTTTTGAGGAATGGAACTTAATAAAAAATGTTTTCTCTAGAACTTCTTTAGTAAACATGTTTTTTATGATGATTCCATGGCCCTTTTTTATCAAATAAAGCACCTAATACTTGAAGGTAATATTTGATTTCTAATATCACTATAATTGTATTCGTTAATCCATCATGTTCTGTGGATAGAATACTCTTAAACTATGACGTAAGAGAGTAGTGGCTTTCACGTGTTAGACAGAAACAGTTCTTCGTGATTAAAAGGTTAAGTTAAAACATTTTCCTTTGATATATATATTTATGGTACCGATTGAAAAGGTGCACAAAATGTCTTTCGAAATTTGCAAAAACGAAAATTTTTTTATAATACTAGAATCTTCCGTTTTTAGTACCCTTCATTTAGGCAAATGTCAAATTTTTAATGTACCATTTTTTTTATTTGCAAGTAGTTATATTTATGAAAGTGGGTCCTAGAAATATTGTCGTAGCATTTATTATCAATTTAATGAAATTTTTGTTATTTTCTGATAATTGCGTTTTATTACATATGTGATTTATTTCATTACAAATTTTATCTTGTAATGTGATATCTTTTGTGAATTCATCATTTCTTTAACTTTATCAGTTTTTTGTCATTTTTATAGATTTGAAATAATTATTTTTGTGTTGAGCTTGTTATTGCTGTTAGTTAATTTCATGTAGTTAATTGAAGTCGTCTTCAAATTATTTAATTTGCGTAATTAAAAATTATATAAATTATATATATATATATATATATATATATATATATATATATATATACAGAGGCTGTTCACACATTTTTTAGACGATGTATATTGTATTCACAAAACTAAATTACATAAAATTCTTGTGTTTTAAATGTTCTATTTGACATCCCTTATTCTGAACTATCTTTCGACACCGCAATTTCCAGGATAATAATGCCTTTTGAAGTGTCAGAAGAGGTATTCTATCCCATTCCTCCTGAACAGCTATCCAGAGTCCTGTAAGAGTTTGGGGACGACGTTTGGATAATGCAGATTTTAAAAGTCCTAAAGCACAAAAATCCATAGGTGATACATCGGGAGATTTAGTAGGGATATCAGTGAAGAGTATGGCCTTGATACCAGTTTTTTGTTCCATTTCTTTTAGAAAATTTACAGTGGATTTTGATGTGCGATTGCTAGCTTTGTCCTGATGGAGTCTCACAGATTGATGGCACTGTGGGTAAAACGATGGTATTTCATTCAGAAAAATTTGCGATAAAATATGTTCCTGATAGTATTTGGAGTTAATCTTGACATTTTTATCCACTCTCTTTATTTTTAACTTGCAATTATAAGAAAAACCAGCAACAATCATGAATCCCTTAGAAAAACTTTCTTTCGATTCTTTGAACCATGTACTTAAATTTTTTTTCTCCCCTTTTATGATAATAAATGGCTCTTTTTTTGTTGCAATCATTTAAATACACCCATGATTCATCTATTGTGACAACTGTTTTCCATTTTTCTTTGGATAAGTGTTTCTTATATAGAATTCTGCAGCGTGTCCTGCGTTCAGCGATATGATTTGGAAGAAGACTATGCACATTGCGTTTTTTCGCTTTCTTAAGATTCAAATCAACGTTTATCATTTTGTTTACAGTGAACACAGAGCATTTTAATGATTTTGCAACTGTGATTTGACTAGGGGGATTTTCTTTTTAACATTAAACAACGTACCTTTGCAATAGTCGAAGATGTCCGTTTTTTCCTTGGATACTTGTTTGGAATTTTTGTCCCAATTGAGGCTCCAATTTGACGTTTTTCCCTTTCTTGTTGACGATATTACCTATCGAAGCTTTAGATATCACAAAACCATGACTCTCACAACGTTTTTGGATAACGGAGTATCCATATTTCTCTTCGGAAAGAGTATAAATGTAGCCTTCGAACCACTGCTTTGTTAAAAACGCCATTTTGAATAAAAACAAAACTTTCAAGCCGCAGATGATAATTTTGACTTTTAAAAACATAGTACAATTACAATTATTTCTTTTGCAGCAAACGCTTTTTTATTACCGCTTACCAAAATCGTCTAAAAAATGTGCGAACAGCCTCTGTATATATATATATATATATATATATATATATATATATATAGTGTTACCCAACTAACTTTCATGGTGAGAACAAAACCTAAAACCTAGAGAAAATTTCAAATCAATCCAGACTTCTAGAGCAGGGGTCTCCAAAAATTTTAGCCTAAGGGCTACCGATATATATATATATATATATATATATATATATATATATATATATATATATATATATATATATATATATATATATATATATATATATATATATATATATATATATATAATTTTTAATCATGCAACTGACTCCTCCAAAGTCCCAAAGGCCAGGACCTAGCTAGCTAGCTCATCATACCAACATACTGTAGTTTTGAATTACGCACAAATTTTCGGTTGCATAAATTTGCCCGTGGTTTTTATCGCTCCGGGCACTACTTATCTGTGTGAAAAAACATTCTCCAAAATGAAATATACAAAAAATATTTACAGATCCAAATTAACTGATGGCCATTTGAAGTCGCTGCATAATTTCCATTTGTAAACTTGATCCACAACTGCAAACAATTGTCAGTGGAAAGTTACAGCTACATAAATCTCATTAATCATAATTGTAATGTATAATTTCTTTATTTAAATTACCTATGTATGTAACTTATTGTAAGTTTTTAGGATAAATCTCACATCATTAACTACAGTTAAACTGTTCAATTTCATTATGTATGTCACTTATTGTGATACCTAATTGGTCGTTAACTAAAAAAGCATCTAATTATTATTTTGTATGCTTTACTTATATTGTAAATTTTACAATGTAATCAAAATAAACTACGGCGGGCCGGTGTTGGCCCGCAGGTCGTTATTTAGAGACCCTGTTCTAGATAGTGCCTATTTTATAGAAACTATTCCTAAATCTTTTAATCGATCTTGGGTTATTTTTCATAGATAATTCTCTAAAATTTTCAGTTGCACTCGATTTCTCCTACAGTTTCAGATAGTGTTCGTAGAGTTTTTACACCTACAACAACGTTTGGAAATAGGTATTCAAAATGTATTTCTCGTGATCTCAAATTCAGTTATACGGTTTATATAAAAAGGCCCGGATATTCGCTTATGCTTGCGTCATTTTGTGAATTTCGTGATACATCAGATTAAACTGTGAATAATTTTTCGTTAATCGTAAAAAAATCTCATATTTTTACTTTGTCTCATTTTGGCGCGTCTTTTAATTTGCTGTCTGGCCTCACCTATGAGACTGGCTGTGGTTGTTTGACGCTCGAGAGACAGGAACATTTGGTCAAAAACTGTAGGGCGGTGAGGTAGGGACTTCGTAAGGTATTTCGGAAATTTCTAACCGAATTTTTAAAAACAATTTTGTGTGTATTTATTTGAACGAAATACGTTTCTTTCGTTTCGAAAATACGCCGGTACTGCAAACACAATTTATATTTTACTGTTTTTTTTTTTAATATCCCTTCCCTTAAAATGTATTTTAATTATCTGCTTTATTTAAATGGATCCTTAAATGGAACTCAGTCATCACTCCCTCGCCTTGAACAGGAATTACGATAATCAATTATGATGTTAAATCAACTAATGCTTTGGATCGCTGAGATCAGATTAAAAACCCAATCAGTCGATATATTTCAGCAAAATATCGGGTAGGCAGGCCTAGATTTCCGCATGGGCAAGTGGGGCCCAGGGCCCCCAAAGTTATGGGGCCCCCTAATTTAGTATAAAGTTGTACATAGTTTAGAGAATTTGTTTTTTGGTTAATATAGTAAAGGGGTGCAGTGGCGGATACAGAAAAAAATCCTGGGTGTTGCACAGTGCACCCACTATAGTGAAAGCATGCTTACGTCCATAAGCGTTTCTTGTTTAATATTTTTTTGGGGGGGTGGGTGAGAGGGGAAAGTTGTAATAACTCCAGACTGTGATTTATTTTGAATTTCAAAAGAAAATTTAATGAATCTATTTATTAACATTAAAAAGTAAATTAATTAATTAAGACTTCTTATTAATATTCATTATTTTCTTCAAATTTTTTTCTTGTCGGTCGAAATTTTTTTTGAATTTCTGGTCCCGATTTAAGGGAGGCCTGGGTGAGTGTCCCACATGTTCATGTGGAAATCTGGTCCTGAGGAGGGGGGACATGCCCCACTCTGGATCTGTCCTTGAAGGGGGCCCCCAAAGTCTGCTTTGCCCAGGGCCCCATTGTGTCAAAGTCTGGCCCTGCGGGTAGGCCTTACTCCGGAATGAGGAATTAGACGACATGGCGCTTTTACTTCCATTTCGGACGTCGATGGAACACCTGTAGTTATCGTTTATATTTTCACATCAAAGAGACAGACTGCAGAGTAAATGGGAAACAAGCATGGGTGCATCAGGGAGCAACATATATCCATGGCCCCAAATCCCCGAGTTGAATGGTCAGACGAGGATGCTTAAATTATATTAATGTACCCTATAAATAAAAGTAGAATTAAAGTGAAAAGAATAGGCAGAAAAGAAAATACTTTGTGACGCAGGGGTAAATTTGTGACGCATAGCTATTGTTTCGTCTTTACGGATCTTTCGCCGCGCCCGTCATACCGGGAAGGAAAAGAACTGCGCCAACAGCTTGTCCGACATACAGAAACACCCAGTGGCAAGTGTTCGAAGCTTCTGTGCACCATTTGTCTTTTCTGGCCAGTGTATTGTTCAAACCTATTGTCAAGCTATTTACTCAAACTTCGGAAACATTGTGTGCTGAAAGTTAACACCTTTTATATCCTTTGATATCCAGTACTGTACATCTTACAGTACTGGATATAACTTTCCTATATATATATGTGTGTATGTGTGTGTGTATAGGTCTTTATCTATCGGTATTTATCGTTAGATAAATAATCCATTTTCGGGAAAATAAAGAATATTTAATAAGGGATTTTATTTATAATGTTAACTAAAATACTTCCAAACTGTCAACGACTCCAGTTATACTTTATTACATGTTAAAGAAATTATAGAAATTATGAAAAAGTTTAGATTTTTAAGAAATTTGCGAACTTTGTCAAATTTTCATGATAAATATTTCAATACATGGGTAATCTGAGAAAAATATACATTGGATTTTTGTATATTTTTCACAATATTTTACATGGGGTAAAATTAAAACCTAACAACTCTATCTTGGAAATGAAAAAAAAAAGATTAATCTTTGCTTTTATTATTACAATATTCTAGTAGATGGCAGAACCGAGTCACACTAGCCACATATCTTTTATTCTACAAGGTCGCATCATAGCGATAAGGAAGTTTTAGTTTAGGTTTGATTTCATGACTGCTGATTAGATCTGTACTCCCCCATTCTCACGCAGAGTGTGTTATTAATTGTTATGCAAAGTAATTTTCAGCTGAACTAGTTGTTGACTAGCGCATATATCCTTTCTTTTCCATATCAGGTGAGTGAATTCTAAACTATTCAACGAAACTTGGTACTTCATATTAAAGCAAAAACTGTGCCGCTTGGCGAGAAAATGGCTATAAAGCGCTAATTATGTTCCCTCCTTGTTAGTATAGTTGCTTTTCGCTGTCGAGGCTTTACGCTATAAGTTTCGTCTTGAGCTTTTTATTTATTTATTTTTCGTTTATAATAAAAATTATCTGAATACCTGTACTTCGCGACGAAATACAGGGTCACCGAAAAAGGTTGAACACATTTCATATAATCATATTTAATGAAATAATTACAATAAAAACAATTCTTTCGTTGTAATGTACAGAATTTAATAGAATTTTACCGTAATAAGTTTCAATATGAGCACCGTTGGTTGCTCTTCACATATCAAGTCGATAATCAATCTCTAACCAGGTGTTACGGAGCATGTCCGGCGTCACTGTGGCAATTGCATCGACAATTCTCTCCCGTAAATGTGTCGAGCCCCGTACCTTTACGCTTTAAACAATGTTCTTGGCGTAACCCCAGATTTGTACTCCACTAACCACAACACACATCGAGCTTTCTCCTGAACGGTCGACATTACACTGACGGAAAGCCCAACGAATACCTCTTCTATCTTGCATCGCTTCTGAGCAACGTTCCACGTCACGGTTGCGTACCAGTTACATTTAGAAATCTTCGACACTTGCCCAGTTGTTTGAAAAGAATATTATTGCGTTTGCTGAATTTCTTTTAGAATTATGAACTTTCGAAATGTGTTCAAACTTTTTCGATGACCCTGTACATTAGTTCCATCAGTTATGTAATTAGGTCAGTTTAAATTAACTTTAGTATTAAAGTATTGTCATTCCTCATAGAAGTCCACCCTATATTTTAACGGTAGTAATCTGACATTAAATAATGGGTTTTGCATATGTATTTTGGGGGGGATTTAAAACCTTATTTTAACGTCTTTAAAGGTTTAATTTATTTTAAAAAATCGTCCTAAGTGAGCACCTAGGGAATTAGATCAGTGGGTATCGAACTTTCTTTGAAATAAAAAATCACGCAACCCCCAATGAACATTTTTTGGTTGTAGCAAATTGTTTTTTAAAAAATTAGGAAAATGTTTTTAAAAAATAGAAAAAGAAATAAGCAAATTTTTACACACTATTCAAAAAATCAATGAGCTGTAGATTGTGAGTATATATTTATTTTGCCTAGTAACAATTTAAAAAAAAGTCGCATTTATTTTCTATAATTGTTTTTGCCAAATCTCATGTAACCAAAACTTCGTATTGAAATATCAATATGTATTCACATTTCATTTCGGTAAAAGAGCATGATTTTAGAATTATAAGCTTCATATTAAAGCACTAAAATTCACAAACTGTATTTACTTATATAAACACTAAAATAGAAAAAAAAATTAATTAAACGGATGAACCTGGATCTCGAATAATAATTATTTGGTATTTGTTGAAATATTTTCGAGTGCTACCATAGCGTTATCTTCGGGTTAATTTCTTGATGGTTGTATGGTTTTTCTAGCAACTTATTTTGAAATGCCATTCTCACAAAGATATGTAAAAGCTAATGTAAGTAATTTACGTATAGCGTTGCAAGACTGACACCTTATATAACGACATCATATCATGTACTTTTATATAACAATAATGATACGAATCACGTAAGAAAATATAAATAAAACTTCATAAATATGTTATAAAAATAAAGCATAATTTTTAATTAAATAATTAAGTGATATAAATTTACTTCAAACTATCTTTTACCTCTCGGGGGATCGCGACCCACAGTTTGCGTACCACTGCATTAGAGGAACCGCAACGCAAAATTTCAACTTCCGAGGCCTTCTGTTTACAGCAGTGGTTCCCAACTAGCAGAATTCTGCGGACCACTAAACCAGAAATTAAACCATTTGCAACCACCACCACCTCCCACCAACTTGAAGGGGGGGGGGTGCCTTCCGGGGGGTATGGGGATATGGAATATCCCTCAGGCAAACGGGATACAGGATTGACGTACTCAGAGTCTAACGTATCGTATTCTAATACTAAAATAGGAAACCTTTATGCTGCGAGAATCAATGAATAATTGTTATTTAAAGTTTGGAAGTGATGAGATTTACATACAGACAACATTGCACAATTCGTTATTCTTATAACACGGTTTCGTTCTTGCACTGTACAAGAAAGTCAAAATGACAGTGAAAAGTATGACAAATTTATGAATTTTTTTAAAAAACCTTTCTATTAAAAACTGAAACTATATTATTCTAAACAAATGATTCTCAACCATTTAGCCGAAGCATTTTTGGGCACAGCGAGATTCTTAAAGTTTGTCACTACTCTGAAAAGCTATACATAAGCGAATTCAAGACTTTTTACATTACTCTACAAATCGACGAAACAACTTATATTACGGGAAAAGCGCACTTAATTGCATTCGTTTAATTCATTCACTAAAATAATATAACTGACCAATTTTTATATTGTCGTGAATTATCTGATTTCAAAACAGTAGAACATACCTATTTTCGATGAAATTTATCCGTACTTACAGGAAATTAAATTTTCGTGAAATTTGTGCATTGGTATTTGCATAGACAGTGCTCCAACTATGACTGGATCTATAAAAGAATTTGTAGCACATGTACGGGAACATAATGCAGATATATTAGTTACCCATTGTTTTTGGCATCGGGAAGCACTCATTACAAAACAATTACCATCAGAATTGAAAACAGTGCTGGAACAATGTGTTAAAATGTTTAATTAATATAAAATCAAGACCATTAAAAAGTCGCCTATTTAGTCAATTATGCCAGGCTATGGAGTCTAAATACGAATCGTTGTTACTGCACACGGAAGTTAGGTGGTTATCCAGAGGGAAAATTTTATCGAGCGTGCTTGAATTAAAATGACATAAAGATATCTCTTGAACAAGATAATAACGATTTTGTTGATTTGTCGGATGACAAAATATGGCGTGCTCATCTAGCAAACTTACCTGATATTTTTTTATGTCAGGTTCCCACCTATATCCGTTACACCCTCCTTAACGTCTAAACGGTGACAGCTTACGCCATAAAGTTGGTGTCTAGGTATCGTAAAATGGGTATGCGCTACTCGATGAGACAACTTACAACGCCATCTATCGATAAATTTTGAAATTAGCGTTTTTATCTCAAAAACGGTACGAGATACGGGGAAAAAGTCAGTTACAAACTTGTTCAGCATCGTCGATTTAGTAAGAAAATACACCTTGCGCACATTTATACTTAAAACAGAATGTAGAAAATGAACATTTGTTTGGTCACTTTTTCGATAATTGTAATGCCATAAAAAGTGGAAGAAAGAAACTGAGACACTTCCCTATCTCCACGATCATTTATTTATGTTGCTGAAAATGCTCTCCATTAGCCACTATACACATTTGCACTCTGGACTGGATTTCTCGCCACACATTGTGCAACATGGCAGGTGTTACGGTGGCACAATCATCATTAATGCGTCGTCGAAGATCCTGCAATGTTGGCGGAGGAGTCGCATATACCTGCCCTTTTATGTGTCCCCATAAGAAGAGGTCCAATGGGGTAAGTCGGGTGAACGCGGGGGCCACTCTACGAAACCACCATACCCGATGACTTGATTCTCGAATGTTTCCATTAGGTACTGCTTAACGTTTGATGTCTTATGCGGAGGGGCGCCGTCATGTTGTAACCATACATTTCTTAGTTGGTGCAACGGTAGATTCTCAAAAAAGTTGGTTATTATATCCTGCAGAAGCTCCAGGTACAGTTGTCCTGTTAACGTTCCCTCGTAAAATACTGGTCCAATGAGCACCAAACGTTTACAGACCAGCGTACTTGATATCGAACTTCGACAGCATATCTAGGATTTTCCATTGATCAGGTATGAACGTTCTGTATGTTCCACATTCCGTTGTCTGCCAGGAATGTTGGGTGAACCTCTAAGTTATTCATCACAAACTTGCACCACGTGTAATGTTTCTCAGCATCTCTTGACAGCAATCCCTGCACGTGTGTGGATCGGTATGGATGAGCACCAAAATCATTGAGGATTTTCCAAACGTGGCTTTTTGAGAGGCCACAATTTTCACTGATCATTTTTGTGATGCTCTGGGGATTGGCGAGAGCGTATGCTAGCACATCTTCCGGTTGAACTTTGCGTCCTACATTACAAGGTCTGCGAACTCGAAGTCGGCTGGTCACGCAGCCCGTCTCCCTTAAACGTTCTACAACTTGTACGATGGTCTACCACAGCGCAGGGGTGTCAAACTCAAAGGCTACCTTGGGCCAAACAAACAAGGTTTAACTATAGGTGGGCCGCAAAAAAAATCAATATTAATAGAAACGTAGGTTTATTTACCTAATTACAGTATATTAAGCATAAATATATGCATGTTGTTTAATAATATCAAAGAAAGAGTATCATTAAAAAGACATTTAGCGAATACTTCCTATCTTATTATATTTCTGCATCAGTTATTTTATTATATATTATTGTGTGCCAATATATTGGCCCGGTCGCAAAAATTTTCGTCGCGGGCCGCCAGTTTCATACCCCTGGTCTACCGTGTAGTATGCGGGCCTACAGGAAAACGTTCACAATAGAGCCTTGCAGCTGCTTTCCCTCACGCCCACATTCACCGTATATTAACATCTCGCAATACTCTGCAATGCCAAATTCTGCCATAACCATCAGTTTTAATGTACAACTCAGCAAAAATATCCTTTTTATACTACACTAGCCTCTGGTGAACAGGTATGACATTCCAACCTCATAATACATGGTAATCGGTGTGATTTTTATACCAGGCATGGTTGTTTAAAGCTTTTATAGTCCAGAAAGTTATCATACTTTGTAAAGACATTCAGTAAAACTCGTTAATTGGCGGGGACAGAACCATGGTTCTCATGAATGCGAATCGCTTGCGTTTTCCCTGCGCCACAACACAGGTTGGTAGTTATTCCTTGAGGTGGTCTTCTCGAGATTCGCTGGCATTTCACGATCAAACAAATGTTCATTTTTTACATTCTGTTTTGAGTACTAATGTGCGCAAGGTGTATTTTCTTACTACATCGAAGATGCTGAACAACTTTGTACCTGACTTTTTTCCCGTATCTTGTACCGTTTTTTAGATAAAAACGCTAATTCCAAAATTTGTCGATAGATTTCATTGTAAGTTGTCTCATCGAGTAGCGCATAGCCTTTTTACTATACCTAGACACCAACTTTATGGCCTAAGCTGTCACCGTTTAGAAGTTAAGCGGAGAGTGTAACGGATACAGGTGGGAACCCTGTATATAATAACATAAATACAAGTACGCTAGGACAGAAAGAAAATATTTTAAACTCAACCGATAAATTGTCGGGATTTTAATTGAAACTTTATGGAAGAATAAAGCACAAGAAGGTAGTTTAGAAGAGTTTAAGTCAGTTCCAAGAGACTGTTATAAAATTCATAAAATAGTTATTGGTCATTTGTCAATACCACAGCAAAGAATTGTTCATTACTTTCCAAATTTAAATATTAGAAAAACTTATTGTATTCGAAATTCATTTGTGATAAACGATACGTCAGTGTATAAGTGAACTTTGAAAGAAGAGGAAGAACAAATTTCGGTGTGTAATAACCGAGATTTAATTTCAAACCATTCAGAAGAATCAATTAATTCGTTCTTGATTAAACTTAGATACGATTATCCGACAATATCACAGAAAGCTTAAGTGTGTTATTACAATTTTCCACATGTTATTTGTATGAATTCAGATTTTGCGCTTTGACCAACATAAAAACGAAAAAAGATCCAAAGTTTTAAAGCTGGATCACGAAATGAAAATAGCATTGCCATTTTTACTCCCAAATATAAATAAAGTTATCAAAAAACAGCAAGCTCAAATTTCGTTTTAAATTTAATTTGTTGTTAAATAAACATTTTGTTTACTTTGTAACGCAATTTCATTTTATATTTGAATGAAAATTATTTCGTATGCTATTTTTACAAAATATTTTATAGCTACATCAATCAATTAATCATCCAAGTAAAATTCTTTTAAATTTATCTTATTGTTAGTGTACCGCCGAATTTTTAAATTATTAAAAGTGTTCTGTGAGAATCACTGCTCTAAACACTTGTGAGAATATTGTTCGTATAGGAGTTGGAGTAATTTGCCATTTTTAAGAACCACTTTGTACATATATGTATTTTACTCCGTTCTTTCAGACGTATTTAAAATGAGAATTTGCCTGTTGGACGAACAGGTTTAGGACTATTTAATTGGTCACCGAAATCATGTGGTCTATGCCCTCGTGTTTTTGTATGATTACAATTTGTTATTTAGTAGTACAGAATGCGGCCAGATGGTTTCGGCATTTGTTAATGAGAAATTGTTTACGAAACTAGGCTTATTTATGGATTCAGGGTTTCTAACCATACATGGAAATGTTCTTTGGTAATGTTAATTTTGTATGGTCGTTGGTCTTAGACCAAAGATACTAAGAAATCTTTTTGAAAAATTCGATTCTTAAGGGGGTAGGACCCTCCCAAACCCTTCCCCCCCCCCCCAAAAAAAAAGCACTGTATTTCTGGAACATAAAGGCCTAGGTATTCACTAAGTATTTCTCTTTAGATATACAAATTAAGAATTTTTAACTTACTTTCCCGTACCTCTAGTTCCTTTTTTGTGCATCCTTTACATTACGTTTTGACATACTCTTCCGTTCTACATTTCTTTCTTAAGACCTAGGTGCTTACCGCAGATTTCATTTTATAAATGCAAATTTTAATGGATTAAAAGAAGCTTAATCCTTTTCTCCCACCTAAAATTAATGAAAGAAAGTCTCTATCATTGAAACCATAAGGACTAGGAAGTTCAAATTTTGTATTGCAGTTCCTCATAAGCCTTAGGTACTCACTAAGTATTTCTCTTTAGATATACAAATTAAGAATTTTTAACTTACTTTTCCCGTACCTCTAGTTCTTTTTTTGTGCATCCTTTACATTACGTTTTGACATACTCTTCCGTTCTACATTTCTTTCTTAAGACCTAGGTGCTTACTGCAGATTTCATTTTAAAAATGCAAATTTTAATGGATTAAAAGAAGCTTAATCCTTCTCCCCCACCTAAAATTAATGAAAGAAAGTCACTATCACTGAAACCATATGGACTAGGAAGCTCAAATTTTGTATTGCAGTTCCTCATAAGCCCTAGGTATTCACTAAGTATTTCTCTTTAGATATACAAATTAAGAATTTTTAACTTACTTTTCCCGTACCTCTAGTTCTTTTTTTGTGCATCCTTTACATTACGTTTTGACATACTCTTCCGTTCTACATTTCTTTCTTAAGACCTAGGTGCTTACTGCAGATTTCATTTTAAAAATGCAAATTTTAATGGATTAAAAGAAGCTTAATCCTTCTCCCCCACCTAAAATTAATGAAAGAAAGTCACTATCACTGAAACCATATGGACTAGGAAGCTCAAATTTTGTATTGCAGTTCCTCATAAGCCCTAGGTATTCACTAAGTATTTCTCTTTAGATATACAAATTAAGAATTTTTAACTTACTTTTCCCGTACCTCTAGTTCTTTTTTTGTGCATCCTTTACATTATGTTTTGACATACTCTTCCGTTCTACATTTCTTTCTTAATACCTAGGTGCTTACTGCAGATTTTATTTTAAAAATGCAAATTTTAATGGATTAAAAGAAGCTTAATCCTTCTCCCCCACCTAAAATTAATGAAAGAAAGTCACTATCACTGAAACCATAAGGACTAGGAAGCTCAAATTTTGTATTGCAGTTCCCCATAAGCCCTAGGTATTCACTAAGTATTTCTCTTTAGATATGCAAATTAAGAATTTTTAACTTACTTTTCCCGTACCTCTGGTTCTTTTTTTTGTGCATCCTTTACATTACGATTTGACATACTCTTCCATTCTCCATTTGTTTGCTTTGTAACCAGAAAAACTCAGCATTAATTTGTTTTTACTCTTCCACGTGTGCCCTTAATATTTAAAACTCATCTGCTAATCTGTTGTTGTTGTTCTTGTTTTGATTCTAATGCTCCCTGACCGGAAGTATTCCAGACCTGGTCCATATATGCTAGCGGGCTGACGGGTGCGGCTCTGGTTTCCGGTTTATAATGGCACCACAAGGGTCGGATTCTGAATTAGCCAGGCGCCTCCTCAATTTTTAACCCCAGGAGCGTCATCTGGGGGGATCGTACCCTGTCCCATCCTTTCTGACCGCATAAAAGGACTTTCCGCTCTACATATTTAATGTGCCACTAGACGGCTTAGACACGGGGGTATTTTTTATGGTGATTGTCGACATTTGGACCGAGCATCCTCATCGCTGAAAGCGGACGCGCTACCGCTAGGCTACTTGGAGCCCTCTCTGCTGATCTACAGTGGCTGGCTACATGTAGTTTTTCAATAGTTTATTTTCGCGGAGTATCAACGACAATTTTCAGTTTATCCTCTATTACCAAAAATGGTGGTGGATTTCTTCTCTAATATATATATATATATATATATATATATATATATATATATATATATATATATATATATATATATATATATATATATATATATTAATTTCACGTCACACTGTGCATAGCAACAAAGATATTACATGTAACACCTCATTGGAGGAAGGGATTATTTTTCTCTTCACTCATGCCCTAGATACTGAAGATGATGTATGAGAGTGTGTCTGTGAAATGAGCACACCGAATGAAGGATGCTGTAATGAAGGAAGGATGATTAATCATTTTAAAATCTTATATGCTGTAATGAGCATACACACGATATGTAGAAAGGAATTTAGGATGTATCGTAGAAATGAGAACTGGGGATTCACAAACAATCGGGTAGGAGATTGCTGCGCAATCATTTCAAGCGACGGAAAGACAGAGGTATATAGCGATGCATAAATTTAGAAGAGAGAGCGTGGCCTTACATCTCGGCCAAAGTTTACAAGAAACAAAATTGTCCTACGTTCAGGCGTATATGAAATAGACATTTCCTTATTTCACCACCAGGGTTAGAATTGATTGATTGGTTAGAATCAATCGCATGGCCTATACCCCTCGGCTTCTCAAGTGATTGCAATTTATAGTGAAATAGTCCACGCGCGTTTCAGCTTTCTGTTAGTGAGTAAGAATTTGAAAACAGGCCTTATTTATTACATACAAACTGATCGGAGCCCACGGGTTCAGACCTTACATGGTAATGAAATTGTGATTTTAAGCACTGACTGCAGGTTTGGGGTATTTCTAGTGCCAGGGAATGATTGAGTGGCACGTGCATTAAAGGTTACTATAAATTATCCATTAAGTTAGTCATAGATCAGATTTTAGGAGAGGAGTTGTGCTTTATTAAAACAGAGAATTTAGAACACGTGTTTTGTTAAAACTAAGAGCAGGTATTTTTTCTTCACACACACACACACACACACACATATATATATATATATATACCCAACAAACACAGAGGCATCGGGCCGGGGTCGGAAGGTTCCGGCCAGCCGATTTCACCACTACCGGGCCGGCGCATTAGGTCAGTATCGTTTCCGTCACGGCTGTGTCCTCTCGCCCGCGACTACCCCGTCGACTGCTGGGCCGCTTCCGGTAGGATTAGAGCCATTGTTCATCCGACTGCGAACCGTTAGGCAGCCGCGATTAAGCCATCGATGCGGACAGATAACCGGAGCGTAACCGGAGGTTGACGGGCCGGTTACGGGAGCAATAATTGGTGTCGACATACCGTCATCTACCCATCTCGTAAACAGCAATGTGCCGTAGGTCCGGGCATCATGCCAGCATTCTACCAGAATCGGACCGCCGGCAGTTTTTCAAAGTTTTGCGTAGGACCCTTTCGTTTATATGCCTATTTTTATTATTTATTTCATTGACGATTAACCTCTGATATAAACCCTTTCACTTTTATTATTATTATTATTTTTTTGCCTTCATATTTCTAGTATTCTTTCCAGTTTTGCCTTATGTATTTTTAGGTATTACCAAATACTGATCTTTGTTATTACCTAAAAATTTGCATATGAATCACAAGTTTACTTGTTAGAACAAAACCTCATTTTGTATTAAGATACATTTACCCAAATTTGAAAGTTAAGATAACATTAATACCAACCATTAAAGCTAAATCATCTTTCCATTCGATCTAAGGTTCCAGTTTGTTTTTTTTAAATTTAGAATGAGATTATAGTATGTAAAACAGTACTACTTTAATAATTAACCCAAAAAATTTGTACTTCCCCAGTATAAAATTTATTGACATAATTTGATAAATTTATAAACATAAATTTGATACATTCATTTTTCAAACCTGAGTAATGTGTAGTGTGTATGATGAAACCCATCTTTGTGAGCTTGTGAAAACTTGCTCAGAAGAATTTATTTAAATTATTTTTTGGTGTAGAGTTAATAAATGCTCTACAGATAAGAAAATTATTTTTTGCATAGTTTTGTGAATTAAAGAGTAATTCATTAAATTCTTATAAGTCATTTTTAAAAAATATTTTCTTTTATATTATATTGGACTTTCAATATCCAACACTTGATAGTACTATTTTTGAGAAATAGTACTATGATAGTAATATCTTCTATTGTAATTTTGAGAAATAATTATAGTCACACATGTTTTTAAATACAGAAAAGAGCTGGTTTAAAGTAAAAATAGTTTATTTAGAAAGTACATAGCACATTTACACAATTTTTTTCTATATTTTCTACAAAACAGGATCCTTTCGCTGTACCTCTGGCTCCATCTTTACAGCATCTAGGGAAAAAAAAGAAAGAGAAAATCAGTTCATAAATTTATGTGAAAGGAAAATGACTCCCATCTCCTGATATAATTTATGAATCAAAAGAATTTATTTAAATTATTTTTTGATGTAGAGTTAGTAAATGCTCTGCAGATAAAAAAATTATTTTTTGCATAGTTTTGTACATTAAAGGGTAATTTATTGTTGTAAAAATAGTTGATTGTTGAAAGTAGTTGAAAAAATTCATTGTTGATAAAGTAGAATTAAAAAAATCCAATTAGGAAATATAAATTCTGAGACAGGGGTTTAAAAAAACTTGATATAAAACAGCACCCAACACATGAGTGCAGTTTTAAATCTGTTGTCATTTTATTGATAACTACTTCCAAGAAGTAAATTCCTACCACTTTTTTTTGTAAAACCAATTACATACTGTGAAAACTACATCATGTAAAAAATATTTACTTGATTAAATAAATATACTAATAGAAAATAGTTATAAAATATTTGTTAAAGAGTATTCCCCTTTTCACTAAATTTCTCTCTGTACAGTAGAAAATCCAACCATGTCGATTAATTTGTTATTATAGATATAAATAAAATAGGGTAGATTGCCTTGATAAGAGTACAATAATAAGTTTTTAATGTTGAGCATAATTTCAGCTCAACATTGAAAGCTGAATCAGAGACTTGTCTAGAATGACATCAAAATTTCCTCTTCACTATTGACAATAATGCTGTTGAAAGTAGAGAAACACAAGAATAAAGTTTGAATGCTAAGTAAAACATTAGCATACAAAATCTTAAATTTCTAAATTTGATTACAACATGCCATAGAGAGCATTAATACAGATGCTGGGTCAGATTTAGAAATGTAAGATTTTATAAGTATTCAATCTTCATTCTTGTGTTTCTTTACTTTCAATGTGAAAGTGATTCTCGATAGTGAAGAGAAAATTTTGTTGTCATTCTAAACAAGTCTCTCAGTCAGCTTTTAATTATTGTACTCTATCAAGGCATTCTAATCTATTTTATTTATATCTGTAATAACTAATCATTTAATTGACAGGATTGAATGTCGTACTGTACTCAGAAATTTAGTGAAAAGGGTGAATACTCTTTAACTAATCTATTACTATAATAATGAATAAAGTAAACATTTATTATATGATGTAGCTTTCACAGTAATTGGTTTTACAAAAATTGTCGTAGAAAGTAATTTGGGATACTAACTTCTGCATAGTATTTTAATAGAGCATATCTTTTGTTACTTAATTGTCAAATTATGGTGGAGATCTGTGTATAAAATATTTTTTATTTGCGAGCAGCTGTTATTAGGGATAACCACAGTAAAAAATTATTCAAAATATACTATTTAGATTCAGTAATTACTAAACAATTGTTATGATATATTGTTTGATTAGTCTAGGTTAATTTGAAAAATGAGGTGGGTAATATTGACTAGCTGTCAATGTTGAGTGAAATGGCATAGATTATATTATAAAGCGTGAAGAAACACTTAGACTTTTTGAACCAAGCTTCTAACCCAAATTTAAGTTTTTAAAAAAATATTTTGCTAATGAGAGTATTTTCACAGATCTTAACAATGGAATAGAAAACCCGTATAGTCAACAAATTCATGGATAAACGATTCAGTTCTAAAAGCAAAAACACTGGTTTCTGTATACTGTTGTAACATTATTATTATAAAAGTATACAGAAACCAGGCCTTTTGCTTTTAGGGCTGCATCTTTTATCCATGACTTAGTTGACCATACAGGTGTTATGTTCGATTCTTTAGATCCATGAAAATATTTTAAATTTTAAAAGTTTTATTAATTTTTTTTTTAAATTCTGGTTAGAAGTTCGGTTTGAAAAGTTAAAAGTATTTTATTGCACTTTGTAAAATAATCTATGCCACTGCACTCAACTAGAGAATAAAATTAAGTTTTAGCAGTAAATTTACTTGAAGTAACATTACATTAACCAAAAGGTATTAAATACATGACTTTTTTAAATACCTCATTGAATCTTGTGTATTACCAGCAGTAATATTAGACACTGTCCACCAGACTTTCTGAAATGAATAAAAATAAATATATAATAACACAAGGCAAGCTGTTAAATTATAATCAGAAAAATTTCTCCTCACATGAATTTTCAAATCAGATTGAGTGAAAATTACACATAATGGAATATGCACTGAGCATATAATTTAATACCAAAAATTGCCTGATGATTAAAAGTTGAGAAGTAATCAGACTTTCAATGTGCTGAATATGTTTAGCACAATATTTAAATAAGACTGTAATATACATGAACTAGATTACTACCTCACAAAACTTCCAAGAAACAATTTCAACTAACTATTGTATAACTTTCCATATAATTTGGCTTTCCATAAAACTCCAACTGATGTTCAGAATCAGTTGAGTTATTTTTCAGGCAGAACTTTATCAACATATTTAATTATGAAACTTTGAGAAAGTAAAGACAATTTACAATGCATTTCCCCCCATTTTTTAAACAGCTAAACAAGATGCTCAGTGGAATTTTAAAAAATTTAGTACAATCAAATATTTGACAAGGCAATAAAAGAAATTCTAAGCATAATGCAACAATTTAAAGAACAACATAAAACAGATGCTGTCTATGATTTTTTTCATTAACCCAAAGCTCATGCTTAACTTGAAGAGTTCAGAATCTATGGGGAGAAAAAAAAGTACTAATCAGAATTTTTGAAAACATTCCAGTTTACATACCATATACGAGATGAGGTACTAGTTCCCAGACATACACTTAACTCAAGTTTAGATTTAATGAGTTTCTAACTCTTAATTTTAGGATAGTAAAACATAGTTATGTCTTAACTGGCTAATGTGTGCATGTGCATGTAAGAAAGCACATAATAGATATATTTAAGATAAAATACTAAAGATATTTTTTTTACTGCCTTCATCTCTAATGACACAGATAAAAGTGATTTCAAACACGATACAAATTATAAAATTAAGGGGCTAGGGTTTGAAGTCTAAGCTTCGATTCATTTTCGAAAACCTGTGTCAACGAGATGTTGTATTGTGACCCAGACAATTGGCGAAACTTTCCAAGCCTATTTTCAATAATGTCGGTTTGAATTTTTCCTGTTAAGAAATATGCCATCCCCAATTCATTGCAACAATATGTTCACATTTCAAGTACAGCATGTGTAGTGTGATAAAGTGTGGTATATGTTTTAGTTAAAAAGCCAGAAGTATATTTAAGAGAATTCCAAGTATCAAGCCAAACTAAGAATTTTTGTAGGTACATAACCTTTTCATTGGATGCATTAGATGACAAAGGCTCACAATACACATCTCGTTTATGACCCCCTTTTAACTTACTTTACACATTCATTATCTTCCACCATTTAATAATGATTGCAATATATTCAGATGTTTCTAAACCAAAAGGTTCATCAGTATGTGTAGAAAGCACTTTCAACCCTTCAACAAAATGGTCATTGAAAATTTTAAGGCATAGTTTTACATTTTGTCTCTCCATAGAAGATGGATATTTTAAAAGTTAATCCAAACACATATTATGTTTAAATATGTGTTTGGATATAATTATCCAAACACATATTATGATAACACTATCTGTCCATCCTCTAAAGAATGGATACTTTAAATGGTTCTAAAAGAGGCAGTTTTAGTTAAGTTATGATCATTAAAAACAATAAAATGCATACACTGACCATAATTCTTCTGATTCAGCCAATTATTTCTGACACACTTCAGAATGTGTACAGGATCAAAAATATAAAATAATAGTCTATTAGGATTTGAAGTATGATTATATAATATACTTAAACAAGGGGGGTAGCAAAATAGGATATTGTTTAATAATAAAGTCAGTTGTTTTAATAATAAAGTCAGTTGTTCAGTCAAGAAGTCAATTATTGTATTTTGATGATGAGAAATTTTATGTCTTAGAACATCAAGCAATTCAATTACCACATTTAATACATTTTCACCATCACTCATTACTGTTTTCATTTAATCCAAATTCTTTATATCAGTATTAAGACTTAAAATGGAATAAACATGTTTAACAGAGAGAAAAATTTATGGCATGCATAAAATTAAAGTTTACCAAAATTTAAAATTACTTAGCCCATTAACTAATGATCTAATACATCCAAAAGCAATTTCCTTTTTACTACTTCTGTAATGAATTATCAACGAACCTCTAACAACTTATCAGGAAATTCTAAAAATATTTTTAAAATTTTAATGTTAACCATTAAGAATAAATAAAGCTTGGCACTTCACATTTTCATAATATAAATATCGTTTTTCTGTTATTATAAAAAACTCTGTAAACCAGGCGTTTTGCTTTTTGAAACTGTATCTTGTATCCGTGAATTCATTGATTATACAGGAGTTCTATTCCATTATTAAGAAGGGGTTATTTCATTCACTTATCAAACACACATTTTGATATAATAAACCACAACTCACAATGAATGTCTTATCTACAGTTTTATAAACAAACTTTGTCCATGAACAGATTTTATATTTTCTAAATAAACCTTGGCATTTTATACTTTTATAATATAAATCTCTTTTTTTGGCAAGAGTTAGACTTTCAAGTTTTTTCACAAGAGTTAACATGACCAGGGAGTCATGTTAACTGAAATCCCTGGACTGCACTTTCTTACTCACCTAAAACCTTAACAACAAGCTTCACAGTTAAAAAAGAATAAATAAAGAAAATCAATATTCTATCCACAAATTATTGAGACCAAAGTTTATGAGAAAGTTCAGATTAGCGTCTAAGTTAAAAAAACTAATTTGAAATTTTTAGTTGTTTAATAAATATTTCTATAGTTTTTTCATAGAAAAATTTAAATTAGTTAAAAATAAATCTAAAAAAATATTAAAAACAGTGATTTTAGCCACAAGTCCACTGCTGAAAATAAAAGTATATCTCGAGAATAAAAAAAGATAGGCTCAGTGACGTTAAACAAAAACTTACAGGTTATGAGATCTAAGTGGTATTTGTCTTTCAAGCCCGAAGTTCTGAAGTTAGATTCCAGTTTCAAAATTCTGTAAAGAAACCAATATTTTCTTATAATGCCATAATAAAAATTTAATGGTTTATCAAACCAAGAAGTATTGAAAAGTAGAGTTCTTTATAAACTTACTTATCACTAATATAAAAAGGGGAAAAGAAACTAATTTTACCCTTTATATATATACTTTAAGCCAATAAGTTCACATTTATTTTGCACAGCATGACAACAAAATAATTTCCAAAAGACCTTTAGAGATGAACAGCTTATAGATAGTTATTGAGAACATTCTTAGATTTATAAAAACTCTTATCGTACAATATCTATTACAATAAAGCAATTTTTTGTATGTACACATTCTGATAATCTACAAATCTATATACTTATAAATATATCATTTAAAAACATGGAATGCAAATTAATAATTTAAGAAACAATTTATGTATCTAAATAGTCTATTTTGGAATAATTTTCACTGCCCTCATCTCTAATAACACTGATAAAAGTGATTTCAAACACGATACAAATTAGAAAATTAAATGCACGTGGCATCTATATTGACACAAATTTAAAACTCTAAAACGATCTAAATTTCCAAAATTTTGAAATAAATCTGAAATATAAACCTGTAGTTCGAAGACCATATTTGAATGAATTCAGGAATACAATGGAGTTCACATACCTACAAAAATTAATAATTCTTGAAAATATATTTACACTCAATTGCAAGAATATATACACTCAGTTGCAAAAAGTATGCACCATTATGTTATTCCTAAAGAGTGAAATTGTTTTATTTTATATCTTCAGAGAGAGTAGAAATATAATCTAAATATCAAAGCCAGTTCAAAATATTGATTAATAGCAATTGAAATTCAAAATGTTCCTTAAATAAGCTTTTTATTCAATGAGATATTCAAAATAAAAAAATGTTCCAATATTTGCTATTGTTTCAATATTTACTTCACATGTGGATACTAATCAAACAATATTTTGATCTGGTTTTGAAATTTTGAATATATCTTTACTCTCGATAGACATAAAATAAAGGAATTTCACCCAGTAGGAATAACATATACATATATAGCAATTGAGTGTACACATAGAACATTATTAATAGAATTTTAAAAAATTATATTTTAAGGTTATTAAGATTATACATGAAAAATACCTATTAGTGTTTAGTATTTAAATTAAAATTTATAATTATACTAAATACATTCTTTTAAATTATGAACACAAAAATTTTAAGAATATTTGTTCTTAATTTCTTTATAATGTATAAAATGCACAGTATTTTATAAAGATTACTCAAAACACAATTTGATAAGGAATTCAATAGATCCTTTTGTATGATTTACAAGTTCATTTTTAGAATCTTTTATAATGTGGAATGTTTTTGAATCCATCTTTTAACATTTAGACACGGATAATTTGTTGCCTATTGATACCTGGCAATAAGAACATTGTCCATTTTCCTATTAAATATATTTTACAATTTTTCACCATTGAATACTATGCAGGAATACTATGCATTGAATACTATGCATGAATGTACTATGGAGGAATCATGTGTAACTGATTTATCAATCCAGTAGTAAAAAAATGTTTAATTTGGATTAACATATTAAAAAAAATTTCATTATAATTTTCTTTCAAATTTCTTTAAAGAAGTAAAATGGAAAATATTATACTGGAAATGAAAATACATTTTTATTTTTCACCTATGTAGATTTGGAATTGATATTTGTGTCATGTATTTTATACTTTCTAAAGGATATAAAAATATAAATAGTGCGTACAAATTACAATTCTAAATATTAATTTAATTAGCAAATACTTATATAAATAAATATAAAAGTTCAACTTACCCTGAAAATTTTCTCTGGGTATATTGTCCTTAAACACGTGCAATCTAAAATTTTAGGGTTACAAATATAGCGCCAGTCACGCATTTTGAGGTCATACGAGAGGCAGCTTTGAGCTGCGTATTATCTGTTGCCCATTGGTCGAGGGAGCTGCCATTCAAACTATACGACACGCCTTTCTTCTCCGAAAAAAAAATAATGGCGCTGAGCGATCAGTTTGAATTCAAAGTTAGTTAAAACCATGAAGCTACAGTACTCTGTAATTTCATGGTTAAAACAAACGGGTGTTCCGCAAAAAAATAATCAAACGATTAGAAAATTATGTGAAAAAATTAGGAATGACACTTAATGAATACAGAGTAAGTTTTTAAGTGAATTAAAGAGAAATTACAAAGATATTACAATTATTAGGTCAACTTAGAAAATACTTATGAAGTGATAACATATTTTGGTAGCTGAGAAATTTCTTTTCTGTTTTCATAAGCTTCTGGGGAGCTAAAAACACAGACGACGACTTCCTCCCCCTCTTTTTTAAGTGAAGAGTAAGTTTTTAAGTGAATTGAAGAGAAATTACAAAGATATTACAATTATTAGGTCAACTTAGAAAATACTTATGAAGTGAAAAAAGTTAGAAATCATCATGACAGGATCTCTGGTTCCCTCTCCGAAGTTTTAGGGAATTTTTAATTTTTAACGTAAATTTCAAGCTAAAACTTTACTACATTATTTATATTAATCATAGTAATTTAATAAATTAAACTCTAGGAAGTTCTAAATAATTAACCAATTCATGACTTAAATTTTAAAATACAATCTTTTAAAATTTATCTTAACCTAATTCTTTAATCTTAATTCCTACACAATCAATTTCAAATTTGCTATGTCTCATCTTTTTTTTTCCCTTTTTTTATTATTTATCATACTTGTTGAATCAATCTCAAAATGAATAGAGTGCCCCGTAATTTTCTTACCGAGCCTATAGCTCTCTCAGGTACTTCATGAGCTTAGACCGTCTATTGTCTATATCACAACACAGCCATAGTGTATAGCATCGCGTTTAAAAATCAAAATCAAACCCGTTTGAAATAAATGCTTGAAAATTAAGCAATTGAAAATATGTTTACGACCAACACTTAACATTACTGCAATTGGATGTGATGGAACTGCGGTGAACACTGGATTGAATAATGGCGTGATTCCTTTATTTACATTACATTAATGTTTTCTAAATATGTGTGATTTGTTTATTTTAACTGTTAATTTAAAATTCCTTTTCTTTCATTCAAATGTGTATTATAAGAATATGTTACTGTAAAATTAATAAGATGAAATTCGAGAAAAAATTCTAAAAAATCAGTTGTTTTATAATGGCATCTAACAATTAGAAATACTTAGAATATGTAAGTTTCCTGAAATATATATTTTGAATATTTTATCTACAAAAATATATATTATTATTTTAATATACTATAAAAGAAATTTTAAAAAATACAAATTTTATCACTATTTCCTCTCTTATAAATAAAGAGTGGTGCAACAAGGACCCATTTATAAGTAGATATTTAATTTCTACAGTAATATATAAAAATAAACAATGAAACTAATTTTTATCTGTTTTTATAAGCTTCTAGGGAGTTAAAAACATACACACATAATACAATCTTTACATACAAGGAAAATTATGTGAATTTTCACATAATACAATTATACAATTTCACATAATACTTCTCACATAATACAATCTTTACATACAAGGAAAATTATGGGAATTTTCCGCGTAAAAGAAGTTTCACAACAATGAAATAAATATTTTTGAAAAGTCTGTTTAATTTAATCTTCGCCTTCCCTTTCAAATCCGTAATTCTGATGCAGATTTCTGCTACTTCTGGTTACGAATCGGAGCACCAATTCCGGGACGTAGAGGAAAAGCGATTTCGGGTCGATTACCATCCAACCGTCACCGGCTCTCAAAAGGGTACACAATACGGGATCCCCCGTCGGAGATTCGTAAGTCACCCGGCAACGGTACGGATCATTTCCCCCGAGCCTATCGTTCTGCCGGCGCCTCCAGCACCAGACCGTCAAGTTGCCGTCAGTCTTGTGTTTGTTGGGTATATATATATATATATATATATATGTGTGTGTGTGTATGTACGTACCCCCTATGTTACGTAAAACATATTACACTTGATTTATCCGTCATAAAATTGTAGTCGTGGCAGCACAAGTGATCAAACTTCAATAACATTAAATTCATTATGGAATTACGATAAACGAAACGGCGGACATTTTTCACAGAGAAGAGATCCCGAAGAGAGAAAATGAGAAGAAAAGCAATGATGTATAACTGCATTACACAAATTCCCAAAGTGGCCCTTTACTGTGGTCAGAATCTTCATTCATCAGCATATTTTGATGTCTGGCATTGCTGTACATGGTTATACCCTGTAGTCTAAAACTGCTATGCTGGCTATTTTCTTAGGGGTCATTTTTAGCCCAGAGCTCACCAGACGCTGTACAGAAAAATTGCGAAAAGTTTGAAAAGGATTAATATAGTTAATAATTGTTAAAACAAGTATATAAATATATATATATATATATATATATATATATATATATACACTCATGGACAAAAAAATTAGCGCACCAAGAAATAAATGCGGGATCGTAACGAAACTTGCAATGAAGGTACATGTCGGGGAGATATGCAAATGATAAGAAATGCAGCGTGATTGCGCATTACGTATAGCCGGTAGAGGGCGTTGAACATCGTACTCTGTGGAGTATAAAACAGGTAACCAAAGCTTGTTTGAGTGTGCTGAATCATTTAAAAAGAAGAGCTGAGATAGACATGCCATTACGCCGTGTTCGAAAACAATATAAGCAGTTGTCGCAGTTTGAGAGGGGGAGAATCGTCAGGATGATGGAAGCTGGGTGGTCAGCTAGGCGAGTAGCTCGTCAATTAGGCCGCTCTGATTGTGTTGTGAGGAGGTGTTGGGACCAGTGGACCCGAAAGATGTCATGTACACGAAGACCAGGCTGAGGACGCCCTCGACAGACCAGTCGTCGAGTAGACCACCTCATCGTAAGAAATGCACGCGTACAGCCAACTGCTTCATCGGCTGCCATCCAGGCACAGGTAGCACCTTCACTAGGGGCCTCTGTGTCTTCTCGAACTATACGAAGGCGCCTGACTGAAGGACAGTTGATATCGCGGCGCCCATTACGTGTGGTGCCCTTGACGCCCACCCATCGACGCCTCCGTTTGGAGTTTTGCCGCGCACGAGGAAACTGGACTGCAACGGAATAGAACCAGGTCGTCTTTAGCGACGAATCCAGATTCAATCTCGGCAGTGATGACAATCGTGTTCGTGTGTGGAGAGCCCGTGGTGAACGCTTCAATCCTGCCTTTGCTGTACAGCGACACATCGCTCCCACAGCTGGTGTGATGGTATGGGGTGCCATTGCCTACAATACACGGTCACCCCTAGTATTGTTCCGTGGCACCATGACAGCCCAGCGGTATGTTCATGAAATCCTGAAACCACATGTGTTGCCACTCATGCAATGGCTCCCAGGAGCCATTTTTCAACAAGACAATGCTCGGCCTCATACGGCAAGGGTGTCACAAGACTGTCTCCGCACTGTTATTGCCCTTCCTTGGCCTGCCCGATCCCCAGATTTGTCTCCAATCGAGCATATCTGGGATCATTTGGGATGACGAGTTAGGCATCCCACGAGTTTGAACGAACTAGAGGCAAGGTTACAGCATATATGGAACGAAATGTCTCAAGACATCATACAGAACTTATATGACTCAATGCCCGATCGTATCGCATCGTGCATTCGCGCTAGAGGGGGTCCAACGGAGTATTAACTCCTCCGTTCTTTTGCTTTTTTTTCTGAAATAAATTATGCTTTTTCTTTGATTTTCTTATCATTTACTTATATCAAAGTAGTCATTACGTTTTTAAAATTTTGTTTCATTTTGACGACTCCTTCTTGGGGCGCTAATTTTTTTGTCCATGAGTGTATATATCTATATGTGTGTGTGTGTGTGTGTGAGAGAGAGAGAGAGAGAGTTAGTTAGTTAGATTTCCTGTTAAGTTAAAAATATTAGCACGGTTTCGTATTTACCATCAAATTTATTGAGTCATTCTGGTAGACAGATGAGGTCTTCCTTCCAAGAGGGGTTATCGAGTCTATCTGGAGAGTGGAAAAGAAAAAAGAAATTTTACATCACTTCGTACCTCAAATTCTCGAAATGGAAATTTCCTTGTGGTCAGGATTGCCATAGTATGCACATTTCGAAGTGTGGCATAATTTAATATGTTTACATCTTCGAAGACTGCTCTGCTGTCTATTATCCCACCGGTAAATTTTAGCCCAGCGCTCGCCTGCGGGGTGACTGTAAAAATTACGGAAAGTTTTAAAAGTGGTTAATAAAATTAGTAAATTATAGGACAAATAAAGTTAAGGAATCATGAATATATTCTTGGCATAACTAACACTAACACACACACACACACACACATATATATATATATATATATATATATATATATATATATATATACAGTGGACGCTCGTTAATTCGAACTCGAAGGTTCTCGGAAAAAAGTTCGAATTATCCGAAGTTCGAATTATCCGATGTTAAGAGAAAATATATAACTTTAAATGTGTATCACTGACGAAAAAACTCTCCTAGTATGTATAACCCCAAAAAATATATTATACTATATATTATAAAGTTAAACATATTAAAAAGCAATACAGACTTACCTTAATCATAAAATGAAGCAGAAGATATGCAGTCTAAAGTAAACTTTTATTAAAAATATGAATTAAACTTTGGGGAAAAACTGTAAAATTGATGTTTGGTTCTGTTTGTCATGCCTACATTGTTCAGCCAGCTTCTCGATTTGAAGCAAACATTTCAATTCATTTTCAGAGGAAGGTTCCATCTGAATAAATGCTTTCAGAGTTTTAATAGAGTCCATTCTGGCCGCATTAAAAATATCTTTCGGCAGGTAAGTAGAAAAGAGCCCTGGCAGTTTCCTACCGAAATTAGTGCATACGTCTTCGTTTACATCAGAGCTTTGGCCACATACAGTTTGATAAGAAATATTTTGCCTTGACTTAAATCGAGAAAGCCATGGATCAATGCATTTAAAATCTTCAATACCCATTCGACTTGCCAATTCCTCAGCCTTCGTCAGCACTAGGGGTCCATTTATCGGAAAATTTCGAGATCTAACATCCTGGAGCCATAGCAGTAGAGCTCTTTCTAGAACTTCTTGGGACGCATTTCCCATGCGTTTCCTTCCTCTAGCAAATTTTGATTTTTCCCATGAATCTAAAATTGACTCCTTGTTTTTCAAATTAGTTGACAAGGCATTTTTTTAATTCCATAGTCATCTGCTAACTTTGTTTTACATTCGCCAATCTCTACTTTCTTTAAAATTTCTACCTTTGTCTCCAAAGTTAGGATTTTGTACTTTCCACGTGTAGACATCCTGAATTTTTACACGTTCACACCACACAATGAGGAAGAAAAACTAGACCACATTAACTTGTCTGCACTGCAGTTATAACTGACGCAGCTCCCTAGAATCTGTTGTAAAGACTAGTTTTTCTGAAATTCTAAGAAAATCGATCCAAATAAAGGAAAATTGCTTTTTTCGTTTAGCACTAATAAGAAGGACAATAGCTACTAACGTTTAGCAGACATGCAATAGTCTAGGAATGCAGGCATGTGCCTCTTTACACAGAAAAGAAATTTTGACACACAAAATAATAAATACAGTGTGTATTTTCTCCATTAAACGATGAAAAAGAATTTTTTTTGTCAAATTTTTAGTTCGAATTTACCGAAGTGATAAAAATTTAGTTCGAATTAACGAGATATTTTTAACATTAACTCCAATACAAGTTTTTGGGGGCCTTTGAATTAGTTCGAATTAACCAAAAGTTCGAATTAACTAGCGTCCACTGTATATATATATATATATAGTCGAACCCCGGTATATAACGAACTCCCGGATATAACGAATGAAAAATTTGGTCCCGACGTTTTCCTGTTGTATTTCATGCTAATTTATCGTCTTATAGCGAATCTCCGAAATCTTAAAATTCGGCTATAACGAACCTTTTTATTTTTAGTCGACTACAGAATTTTTTTTATAACTTTTTAACCCTTTAACAGTTTCATTTTTTTCCAGAATTCGGTCCAAAAAATGTCACATTTATTATTGCATTTTTTGTTCATTTTACATTTTTAAGTAGGAATATGTTATTAAAGTCCGAATCACAAGAAAATAGCACCATACGCTCTGAATTATCCATTATTTAAAAGTAAAAATACATTATTCATCTCTTACATCGATAAAATTATCAGGCGATTAGTAAAATATAACCAAAAAGCTATAGATTGAAAGATAACAGTTCGTCTTCTGATACAAAACATACGAAAAAAACCCGCGCGTTTCAACCAATCAGAATAGAAAGCACAATAGACTGCAAACTATCATTTACTGGACAACCTTCGCCATCTATACGAATAATTTGTTACTAAAAATAGAAAGATACAGGCGAAACGGTGAAAGAGAAAGAGAAATCAGATTGCCCGTACGGCGTACGGGCAAATCCGTAAAGGCCCGAAAGCCGTAACCGTACAGCATACGGGCAAAACAGAGAAGGGGTTAAGAATGTTGAAGATACAACGAATGTTGAAGAAGCAAAGAATGTTGAAGAAGATGATGAAGATTTACCTATCGCGATGTGGATAGAAAAGCACAAAATTTCATCATTCTGGAATTGTGACAAGCAATTGTACGAAACATGTGATGATGAAGTCAGTACATGTTAAAAACCGACTAATGTTGACATTGTGGAAGAAATTAAAATGAATCATTCTGAAATCGAAGATTCTGACGCTGATGAAGAAGAGTACATAAATGACGAAATCCCCACCATCTCAGATGCTACAGAAGCGATGCGTGTCAATAATAAGTTTTTGTCTATACAAACAGTGGAAGAAAGAGTGTTGGAATAATTCGATGTATTGGACAAAGAAATTCATAAAATGTTTTTGAAACCGGCATCCCGTCAGGAGAAGATTACCGATTATTTCTGCAGCAAAACAGTGAATCCTTAATAACCATTTTTAATAGATTTAATAATTTTTCAATACATCATTATTGAATACCCATAGCAAATAATGAGTTACATATTTTGTGAACTCTAACATTTTTCTTAACTGTTCGGATATATCGAACAAAACCTTTGGTCCCTTGAAGTTCGTTATAACGAGGTTGGACTGTATGCACACACACACACACACATATATATATATAACATTAAAAACCCCATACCATTTTAAAATCTAACATTATTCTAAATTCCCTTGGGCGTACGAGCTAAATTTCGCTTTTGATTCTAAACTCTAATAACCTCGAGAGAAAATATTAAATGGCTTCCTTTTTCAAAAATGCGCGGCGTCCCCAATATTTTAGATAAGCTCTGCGCAGATTATATAAAACCACATGTGACTTATCGACAACAGCAAATCCCTAATCGCGATGATGATCACATGACAAAGTTTATATAAACCACATGAACGGAAACATGTACGTTTTTTTTGATTTTGTAATTGTCCTGGAAAGACGTATTCTCCGTCTAATAAAATTTAATGCCGTAACTTGCCGCGTCGTTTTTTCGAGCCACGACTACTCTTCATTCCCAGTGATGTGCTGGACGCCCACTCTTTCCTTGGGTTGTCCAGTACGTTACAATGAGACGGCTGGATGTACAGACTTGTAACAGAAATTCAAGTTTTGCTGCGCGGAAATCCACAATTGAGTTCCAGGCCAGAAGTACGGTTGCTGTTTGCGGTCTTCGGTCAGGAGAATAATTTTCACGCTGTGGACTTTGTATGTCAAGGTCGAGATCTCCTCTTTCCCCGTCATTCCGATGTAGTACGTGTTGTGCGCTACTGTTTTGGTTCGAGTTCTGTGTGCTAAGCAATGCAGAGAGACATGTTTGTTTTTCTGAACCGGAGTTCATCGTGATTTTCAAGCGGAATAATGTGCGCGTTTTTGAAAAAATACCTTGAAGGCTTCATCAAAAACTGATAATAATAATAATAATTGTGTACGCGTGTATCTGAAAGAAGCTTTACAGATTGTGCCATCGAAGAATGTGCGTCTTTTTTTTTTTCACAAGTTATGTAGCTGCTTTTGCTTCTGACTTCGACTTCGAGTGAATCTTCTTAGTGATTTGTGTTCCCCATTGCTTCGTGTGATCACCATTTAAATTCTTCGCGAGTGTCATCATGTAAAAAGTGCGTAATCCCCACCATTCAAAAATCATCGATGTGTTCTTGTGTGTGAATTTAATTAAGCCGGTATGCAAGCCCTAGCGCTGTACCGTGAATAAATAAAAATAAAAAAATTTGTGCAACAGAGAATTTTACAGTAACAAGACAAGCATCACATGACCAGGTTGTATGTCTACCATCATAAACTTTTTAAAATTGTTTAGTAAACTATGATTGTATGATATTATATTCTTGTTTTAAATTGAAATATAATTGTGATATTGTGTTAAACTTATAAGATGGAAGATAAAACTATAAAGACAGAATTTCAGGGGGAAGATAAAATTGAGACACAATGCAAGGACCATTTTCAACTTGAAAATGTAGAGAGGGAATTCAGGGATTTTATTCCTTTTGACCCAGAGGGGGGAATGAAATTACAAAAATGGCTTGCCTATATTGAGCAGAAATTTTGCCAAGCAAATGTTTCAGATGAACATAAACTAAGATATATTTCAAAATTTCTCAGAGGGAAGGCTCTAACAGTTTTTGTAAACAATTGCCTAGACATCCAAGATTGGACAGAATTAAAAGACACTTTGCAAGAATTATTCTTTGAGGCAGATAGCGTGGAATTCTCTGAATTTTCCAATTTGAAATTTGAATATAATGATGACTTAACTAAATATTTTCATAAAAAAATTGATGTAGGAAAGAGATTGGGGTTATCACAGAAATTAATACTAGAAGGCCTAACAGAAGGCCTAAATGCTCAAATGAGAATGACCATAGCTGCAAATCCTCCTCAAACCACAACAGAATGGATAGTGTTGGCTAATAAGCTAATCAAAATAAATAATGAAGGAAACAAAACTAATCAGGAGAATCGGGATAACTTTTTTAACACTAGATTTGAAAATAGGAACCAATTACGACAGAATTATTACAACCAACCTCAAGTTAGGATGAATTATAGCCCACCTTACCAATTTAGACAAAATTACTCTTCCCAGCCTCAATTTAGACCTAATAATAATCAACAAACTCAGTTTAGACCTAATTATAGTCAGCAGCAACAATTCAGACAATGGCAACCCAGAGATCAAAGGTTGAATAGAAATTTTGCACCCAATCCCAATAACCAAATTAATCACCACCAACAAAATGCAGACTTACCATCTAGACCCTGTCGAAAATGTTCTAACTTTGGCATAAGTAATGCTTATCATTGGGAACAAACTTGCTCTATTAATGAGAGATTTAATAAGATGTCGGTGTCAGACAATAAACATCATTATGAGGAATCTGAATTTGAAAGAGATCAGGCGCCAGAATGACAATTACTGTCATTGAGGGGAAACATTATCAGAAATAATAGGGTTGACAAAACAAAAAGACTATATGAAAATGAGAAACAGAATTTTTTAAATTGTGTGATTGACACTGCTTCGACTATTAGTCTGATGTCACAAAAACTGGTCAAGCAATGTCAACTGAAATGCTATTCAAGCTCTCCAATTAAGGTCAGGCAAGCTGAGGGTGAAATCTTAATTACAACTAAATGTGTATTAACTTTGAGAATAGGGAAAATAATTAGAAACATTTCTGCATATGTTTTGGACAATGACTTGCCTTATCTTATTCTGGGACTTCCTGAGTGTAAAGAGTTTAAATTAGTAATTGATTGTAACCAATTGTGTGTGTATCAAAATAGAATTGCTTTGAAAATGGTTAATATTTGTGATATAAGTAAAATTTCATTACACCTACAAAATAAATGTGATAATAAGCATGTGGATAATAATAGTAATGGTCATGAAATTGAAGTTTCTAATATGTTTAACCATTATGAAGAAAATTCCCAGAAAGAAAATGATATTTTCTGTATTGATTATGATGTAAATGACAATTTTAATGAAAGCTCTGGTGAAATCAAAGCAGAAAGTAATCCAAATTATGAAAATGTTGACATTAATGATCAAATCAAAAATTTAGATGTTGATAGGGAATTAAAGAATTTATTGCACAAAAATAATAGACTGTTTTCAGCTAACAAATATGACATAGGCAAAATAAGGATGGAACCCCAAAGAATAATCCTAAATTCTGATTTACCAGTGAGTCTAAGAGCATACAGGACTTCGCCAACTGAGGAAAAAGAGATCAGGACCCAAATTAAAAATTTGTTAGAAGCAGGAATCATAAAAGAATCACATAGTTCATACTCAAGTCCTGTGACTTTGGCAAGAAAGCGAAATGAGGGAAAAACTAGACTTTGTATTGATTTCAGAAAACTAAATTTAATTACTAAGACAGATGCAGAACCCTTACCCAGAATTGATGATATTCTAGATAAATTAAGCAGAGCTAATTACTTTTCAACTTTAGACCTTACCTCAGGGTATTGGCATGTACCCGTCCACCCAAAAGATACTGAGAAATTGGCATTTGCCACTACTTTTGGCTTATACGAATGGCTAAGACTCCCATTTGGCTTAAAGAACGCCCCTGCAATATTCAATAGGACTATCAGGAGAATTTTAGATAAATATAAAGTTAACTTTGCATGCCACTATTTCGATGATATTATAATTTTTTCAGACTCCAAAGAACAACACCTTGAACATTTAGAGATACTATTTAACATTTTCAAAAAAGAGAATATCAAGTTAAAATTAACTAAATGTACTTTTCTGCAACAACAAATTAATTTTCTTGGATATAATGTAACAAATGGGAAAATTGCCCCAGACAACATTAACATTGAAAAGATAAAGTGTTTGAAACCACCAACTAATGTAAAAGAACTCCAAAGATTCTTGGGCACAATAAATGTGTATAATAAGTTTATTCCAAAATATGCAAAAGTAAAACAGCCATTAAATACATTATTGAAAAAGGGAGTAAAATGGGGATGGTCAGACAAGTGCCAAGAAGCTTTTGAGGATCTTAAGAATTTATTGATTTGTAAACCAATATTGCAATTGTATGATGTAAACAAAGACTGTCATTTATTTGTGGATGCTAGTAAACAACAGGTTGGAGCTGTTTTAAAACAGCCAGGTGAAGATGGGGTGTTGCATCCCATAGCATATCACTCTCGTGTATTAAAGGACTATGAGGCAAATTATTCTATTACTGAACTTGAGTGTTTGGCAATTGTGGACAGTTTAGACAGGTATTATCATTATCTCCACGGGAAAAAGTTCACAATTCACACAGACCATGCTGCCTTAGTTTGGCTTAAAAATGTGAAAAATCTTCGAGGTCGACTCTTTCGCTGGTCATTAAAACTAAGTATGTTCGACTATGAAATTAAATACCAGAAGGGAACTGCAAATATTGAAGCTGACATGCTTTCAAGGAACCCTATTCTAGAACCTAAAACCCAAATAAACCATTTAATTGAACTAAGAAAAATTGTAGAATTTCAAAATAAAGACAATGTACAGGGACTTAAATATAAAAAACTAAATGATGTAATCTACATGAGAAAGAAAGGATTTTTAAAAATTGTAGTACCATTTTCATTGAGGTTAGAAATTTTAAAAAGAGCCCACGAGGATTATGGACACCCTGGAATAAATAAAACAATGCAATTACTCACACCCCAATATTATTGGCCCAAAATCAATGAGGACATTAGTAATTAGGTTAAACATTGCCATACTTGTCAATTAAACAAAAAGAAAAGACAGAAAAGGTTTGGATTGCTGCAAGAAGTACCTCCGACAGACCAACCCTTTGAGTGCTTAAGTTTAGACACAGTAGGCGGATTTAATTACTATAATTCCACAAAGAAATATTTACATTTGATAATTGACCATGCAACGCGTTATATTTGGGCTTTTCCATCAAAAAGCGTAACTACTGAAACTTATACGAATTGCTTAAAACAAATATTCCAAATTCAAACACCAAAAAAATTGCTAACCGACAGAAATGCAGCTTTTACATGTTCAAAGTTTAGAAGATTTTTAGAGCATAACAATGTGCAACAATTACTTACCTCGAGTCATCATCCACAAACGAACGGAAAGGTAGAGAGGGTAAATCAAACAATAATTACTAGATTAAGGTGCAAAGTACATAACTCGACAAGCAAAACTCCTTGGACAACCCTATTAAATGAAGTAATTAATGAATACAATCATACGCCTCATTCAGTCACCCAAATGACCCCAGCTTACCTACTTTTTGGAATATTACCTTATGAACCTCATGTTAAAAAACAAGATTTTTATCCTCAGGTGGATGAGGCGAGAAAATTAGCTAAAGAAAGGACAATTAATTACCATAATAGGAATAAAGTAAAATATGATGCACGTTTTGTAGAATCTAAATTTAATGTTGGAGATTTAGTGTTATTCGAAGAATTTCACTACCCTAATACTAGAAAATTAAGCTCACCCTATTCTGGACCTTACACTATTCTAAAACAAATGTCAAAAGTTAATTATGAAATTGATAGACCAAACTTTCACACTAAACGAGATTCTGAAATTGTCCATGCTTGCAGATTAAGATATTATAATGCACCAGAGAACTTAAAACTACACCACGAATAATGACAAACATTAGATCCATTTTTCTTTCTTTTCTATGTGATGCTTAACATCATTATATATATTTTTTAATTTGATATAATTAATTATGTGTTGTCCTTAAAAAAAAAAAAAAAACTGTCTAACGTAAACTTTCTTCTTAAGAATACTATTATATGTGAATTTTTTTTGGATCTCAATTTAAACACCGACTATGACAACTCTACTTCTTTAACCTTTCAGTAAATTTCCTACTTCTTGAAAAACACTTTCCTATCACCCAACTCTACAAGCGCGTTGGATGCCGTCCCAACTGTTTAAGATCTTATTAATTTTTTTTGCTATTTGTTTTTAATTCATCAACTCAGTCACTTAAAGTGCTGAAGACTATATGCTTGAGTAATGACTAAAACAGGGCTGGGATGGCCACTCCTTTTGTCCTCCCATTTCTATATATTATACTCCCACAGGTATGACAACTGCACCTTTTCCTTTTTCTCCATCTGTGTACTATGCAAGATGCTGTTTTCCAACGCAGGCATATTCTGTCGGAGATTTACGGTTAGTCCACTGTACGGCTAAAAGACTCTTCCTCCTTATTAGTCAGAGAACAATATGGAGAAAGAAAACCCACTTGTTACACAAACATAAACACAACCCTCACTGCTTAGAGGTAGAATTAAAGAATTTGAGACTAAGAGTTGGGGAACACACATACAACAAGGTATCTTCAAAACAAGGAAATGGATCCACATAAACTTATAATAAATGTACAAAAATGAATAGTAAATAAATAATTTGAAAATAAAGTGAAAAGTATTGAGAATTAATAAATAAAGTTAGAATAAATATGAATAAGTATAATTAAAGAATATTGAATAGAATTTTGGAATGAATAAATATTGTCGAAATAAAATGAATATAAGAAATGATGAAATGAGAATAAGAAATATAAAAGATATTAAAAAGAGATTTTTGTTGATAATAAGTAATATTGAAATAAAGGAGATAATGGATATTAAGAAAAAATAATGAGATAAATAAAGATACGAAAACTAGATAATGAGTGATATGTTTTGTAATTTTTATATACAATTGATATATTTGAAATGTGATTTTATTAAATCTTGTGATTTTTATTGAAAGTGTGATTTTTATTATAAACTGTGATTTTTATTATATAACTAAAGAACTAATTTTCTTTATATGTAAACAAGTCGAGATAATGTGATGTTTATGTATTCTACGTTTGTGAAGCAGAAATAACACAGCACTAAAAAGACTGATTTTTTTTTGTACCCAAATACAAAGGACTATTTTTTTTTCTATTTAAGCCAATACATTGTGATCTTTTTTGTGTATTCTGCACTTGCGAGATGATAGGACACAGAACCTACCGAACTGTGATTTTTTTTTTGTACTTTTCTCAAGCAACATACTGTAGCTAACATAATAAGGAACGTGAACTATAAGCTACCATGTGTACCTTACAAACTTTTTTGGACTCACCCCAATGTTGTGAGAGTTGAGGAGGAAAGTACAATAACTTCAAATTATTATTGTCATGTTCAATTCCATTTACTTCACATGTTTGTTTGTTGATTTTGATATTTTCATTGTTATATTCTATTATTTGTGTGAGTCGACTCAAAATTAAAACTGATGTAGAGTGAAAATTTGATAATTTTTTTTAATTAAATTTAATTGATTTTTTTTGAGATTTTGTTGTGTGGGGACGGCCGCCCTGCTCAGCATTGTCTTCATTTGATGATAAGTGCATATTTAAATTTAATTGTTTTTCACAGCAACAATATAAGAAATTTATATAATTTACAATTTTCTATAATTGATCATTAATTTCTATAATTTTTTTTGTTTTTATTGTGTTCATAAATTAGTAAATCATTAGTGTATTTTTGTGTATTCAAATTTGAAATGTGCCATGTCTTGCCATGTGGTCATCATACTAAATTAACTTAAAACATATGTTCCTTTTCAAACTTTTCCAAATTTGTGGTCGACGCCCATTTTCCTCACATGGTCGGGTGAGTCTGTCCTCCAATGCAGGCATTGTTGGTCAGCCTCTTCTCGGACGGGGGGGATATTCTATAACATTAAAAACCCCATACCATTTTAAAATCTAACATTATTCTAAATTCCCTTGGGCGTACGAGCTAAATTTCGCTTTTGATTCTAAACTCTAATAACCTCGAGAGAAAATATTAAATGGCTTCCTTTTTCAAAAATGCGCGGCGTCCCCAATATTTTAGATAAGCTCTGCGCAGATTATATAAAACCACATGTGACTTATCGACAACAGCAAATCCCTAATCGCGATGATGATCACATGACAAAGTTTATATAAACCACATGAACGGAAACATGTACGCTTTTCGGATTTTGTAACTGTCCCGAGAAGTTATATTGTGTATTTAAAAAATAAAAGATGTAGTTATATTAACGTTGTGGTGTTTTATGTGTCCGAGGGTGAGATGAAAAGCGGGAAAGAAAATTAAACATATGTGATGCACGGCCGGGCGACAAGTCATCCATCTTTACCTCAAAAAGAAATACCACTCAGGCCTTCCTTCGTCGGCCCGCGCCCGTGACATTACATATATATATATATATATATATATACACTCAAGAGCCAAAACATTATGACCACCTGTCAATAACGAGTTGGCCCACCTTTGGCGCGCAACACAGCTTCAACCCGCCTTGGCATGGATGCCACAAGTCCTTGGTAAATGGCCGGAGACAGATTGTACCAGATGTTTAAGCAACGGTCACGCAAATCCGAGATATTGCGAATTGGTGGTCTTTGAACTCTGAGCTGCCGTCCCATGACATCCCAAATGTGTTCTATCGGATTGAGATCCGGTGAGTTAGGCGGCCAGGACATTAACTGGAATTCAGCATCATGTTCCTGGAACCACTCCAACACAATTTTAGCCTTGTGACACGGGGCATTGTCCTGTTGGAACATTCCATTTCCAGCTGGAAAAACAGAGGCCATGTAAGGGTGCAACTGGTCCGCAATGATGTTCAGATACCCTGTAGCATTCATGGTCTGCTCTACCACAACCACGGGTCCCAGAGATGCCCAAGAGAACGTCCCCCAAAGCATAATACCGCCACCACCGGCCTGTGTATGACCTACTGTACATTGAGGAAGCAACAGTTCGCCTGGAAGACGGCGTATCCTGACACGGCCATCGGCGTGATGAATGACAAACCGTGATTCATCTGACCAGGCAACTCTCTCCCACTGATCCATGGACCAGTCGCGATGCTCCCGGTCCCACCGCACGCGCAGTTGGCGATGACGCTTGGTCAGCAAAGGCACACGAGTGGGACGTTTGATGCGTAGCTCCATATCCAACAGTGTCCGCTGAATAGTGTGCTTCGATACTATTCTACTTGGCCCTGCATTGTATTGGGCTGTCAGCTGAGCCACTGTCTGGCTTCGGTTTTGCTTCAGCATGCGAGACAGTCTCCGACGACCTTTTTCTTTGATAGCGTGTGGACGTCCAACACCATGTCGTCTACTGCTGGTTTCACCGTCATTCATCCACTTTGCATAAGTACTAACACCTGTAGGTCGCGAACAACCCACAAGTCGTGCAGTTTCGGAAATACTTGTTCCGAGCCTTCGAGCCATTACAATCTGCCCTCTATCAAAGTCGCTTAGATCCGCAGCCTTTCCCAAGACACACAGAAGTAAGTGAAAGAGTGATTCTTCAGACTCTCCAGCAGCAGTTAAATACCACTTCCACCTGATCACGTGCCTTCCACGACATCCAGGCGAATTCATTGCAAAATGTAGGGGTGGTCAAAATGTCTTGGCTCTTGAGTGTATATGTGTGTGTTTATGTGTGTGTGTGTGTGTGTGTCGTTGTTCATGGTAGGGAATGACGGAAAAGTACTCCTATAGTCAAGATTGAAACTAAAGAAGGTTTTAAATTTTGAATCTTCTTTTCATATGATGTACATCGCGTAGCTACTAAATACAGGTCAAAAGAGCAAACCAGAATAATGAGGCGACAGACAGTTTTTAAAGGATCAAACCCCTTTTTCTCGCGCAGACTTATCTCACATATTTTGCTTCGTAGATCACCGCTTGTATCCGTATATTTAGCTTTTTTGACTAACACCAATGATTAAAACTTACGACATGCAGTGACTAGTTGATTTTCTTCCAATTTTAGAACGCAAACGTCATCCTTTTTACGAAAAGAAGTTTCCAAGCACTACTTTACGAAGCGTCGCGATCGACAACTCGTCTCCACCTTTTGCAACGAAACGGATTGCATCTCTATTGCAATGGAACTAATCGGAGAAACTGGCCACGTCCACGAAACTCGTGAAGATTTGCGGGTGGAATGGAAAATCCCCGACTTTTTCTCTCTGACAGAAGAAGCTGGTAGCTACTATATAAGTCCCATCTTCTATCTCTCTGATTCATACTGGAGACTGATGATATTCCCAAACGGCACGAAGACGTTACCGGAATGGGTAGGTCTGTTTCTCAAGAGAGAAGACTCCGATCCTCTGAAAAGTGTAGCGGTATCTGTTGCCATCGAGAGAGCTGATGGAAAGCAAGATGCATATAAAACATACACCGTGAAATGCCCGAAATCGGGATTGGGTCCAAACAGATTCATCTCAATATCTGATCTGAAGAATCGGAGGTCCGATTTGGTGCCATCGGGCGTCTTGACCGTCTCTTGCACTCTTAAAAGTGACTTTCCATACTCTAATGAAGGTAGGTGTTGCATTTTTTTCTAAACCCGTTGACGAGGTCTGGTTTCTTGTTGGAGTACCCTACACTTCACTAAGAGTAGGAAAAACCACAGCCCATGTTACCTTGTCAAGGCGATGTATTTTATCCAGTTGATACACGCAGATCTACAATTCGAATGCTATGATGTAGGGAATTTTCCTCTAGGCATTTTGCTAATCGCAGATTAGGAGTTGTTGATTTTATTACACTGATTATTTTTTTTTGTAAAGAAGCAGACCATAAAATGCAATGCATGTTTTTCAAAAATCCTTTTATTTTAATTTATTTTTTTAAATCGTTTTCATTTTTCAGCGATAGACATCAGTAATTTAATATTCTGTAAAAATTAACAATGGTAAAAAAAAATTTAGTGCGACTCGCTCGTTATTTAAGAGTTTTATCTTTATGAATTTGCAACACTTTCCTGATAAAAATGCTATAGGAAAAACACCGAATTGCTCAAAAAAATTTAATATTTTCATTAGCTATTAATCAAAACTTGTGATATGCGCAGAAACGGGACGCAAAGCTTCTTGAATCAAACTATTCTTTTTTTTTATTATTTGAAGATTTGCATTTCCGTAATGTTTTGCCGATCTTTGACGCCAAAATCTTTGACGCCTGAAGAATCTTTATCAATGGACTGTAGATGCGAATCGAGATTATATTTTAGATTACTCAGAGGCTTTTCAACAAAAGAAATTTATTTTATTTAATTCTTCCGAAATGAAGATATTCTAACTGGCGACCATTTCCATCCAGTTCTTGAAGGTAACTCCGTTGCTACGGGCAAATTTTAACCTTGACAACGGCACGAAGGTTACAGTGAAAGCGAAGTCAGGCGTCAACAACACCTTTCTTTGACGCCTTTCTTGGAGAATTAACCCCTCACATCCCTATATGATGGAGACTGATGGTCTCCGATGTGAACGATGCATAGCCTTAAGGAGGATGAAGGGGGCCACCATTATCTAAAACATTTCGTGCGATCTATTCGAGCGTGATCTATTTTGTGTGATCGCTTGCCTTCCTCTAATCGTCGTTTTTCTTCTCCTTGTCCAGCTTCCTTGTCGATCAGACTATGGAATCTTAGCCGTGACCTGAAGAGGATGCTAGATGAAGGAAAGGGGACAGATTTCGCCTTAAAGCTGAAAGAAGGTCGTGAACTGCGTGTCCACAGGAAGATCCTTGATGCAAGATGCGACTACTTCGCAGGAATGCTCGGCAACGACTTCCAGGAGAACGCGAACGGAACGGCTGACATCGACGACATCGAAGAGGGCGTTTTCCAGTGCATCCTGTCCTACCTCTACACGGGAGTGGCGGAGGGGATGGCCGATGAGAATGTGTTCAAGATTTACGTGGCTGTCGATAAACTGCTGTTGGGGGAGCTGAAGAAATTGTGTGTTCACTACATGAAGGAAAATCTGAGCTTGGATCTGATCTGTGACGTCATAGCGGTTCTCGAAAAATACGATGAAACGGATCTGAAAGAATGTACCCTGGATTATTTTACTGAGCACGGAAAGGAGGTTTTTGATTCTCATGGATGGAAAAAGTTTAGCAAAGAAAACAGACTGTTGGTGGCAACATTTTTCGAAAAATTCTTTGCTTGGAGGAAGAAGTAATTTCTAAAAGTATGAATGTCAGCTTGGAGCTATAACTACTTTTGTGTGAGTTTGTATTTGTGTATATATATATATATATATAATATATATATCCAAGACTTATACATATCTTGGATATTTTAATAATACAAATGTATAATCTTCTCATTTAGTAGAAATTATCAAGGGTCGTTTACAATAGAAATAATAAAATTTGTTTGCATTAAACTTGTATTTTTTTCAAAATTTCCCTCCCAGGGCACCATGAGATGAAGTATGATAGAAAAATGGCATAAATTCGACATATACTTCGAGGCGAGAGCACGTATTTTTCATGCATGTTCAGACAGATAGATTACACGTAGATACATATAAAAAATCAGATTAATTTAAAATTTTCCGATATTAGCGAATTTGAAGCAAATTTTTCTGCCCATCTGATAATTTTTTCAAAGGATATTCTTCAAATCCTGTGATACCTTTGATGGTGGAATGCAGGGGTGAGAGACCCCTCCCCTTTATTAAATTTAGAGACTTAATTTCGTCCTTTGTTACAATCTGATATCAGCCGTTAATTATGTTTTTATCAGTTATTTGCCTGAAAAGTTTTCTGGGTACATTACAGGATATGCAGTAAAACTCCACATTTGGTTGTGCCCGAGAGACAAGAACATTTGACCGTAAACGGAAGGACGGAGGGGCAGGGACTTTGTAAGATATTTCGGAAATTTCTAATGAATTTTATGAAGTAATTTTGAGTGTCTGTATTTGAACGAAATACTTTTCTTTGGCGGAGATACGCCGGTATTGCAAACGCAATTTAGGTTTTATTGAAATTTTTTCTTTCATTATCTGCTTTATTCAAATGGAAGTTTGTCATCAGTCTCTCCCCTTCAACAGGAATTACGATGATTAATTATGATGTTATATCCCCTAATGGTTTGGATCACTGAGATCAAATAAAAACCCAATAACTCGATATATTTCAGCAAAATCTCGGGTAGGCCTCACGCCGGAAAGACGAATGTTTCCGACGAAATGACTATTTTACTTCCATTTCAGACACTAATGGAACACGTGTAGGTATAGCTAATATCTTCACATCAAAGAGACAGATTCCAAAGTATATGGGAAACAAGCATGGCGGCATCAGAGAGCAACATACAGGGAGTCCATAATTAAACTTCCCTATTTTAAAGTTGTTTACAGTCAAAACTATTGCTCAGAAAGTTATGAAATTTTGTGTAGGACATATTCAAGGGATGGGAATTTGTTTGAGCGAATTAAAAAAAATTAGTTCAAAATTGCACCCCTGGAGGGCGTTTTTTCATGAATTACTCATTTCGCCAACATTTACTATAGTTAAAAAAATTATTACAACAAGATATGTTCAACATGACGGCCATCATTTTCAGCTACCATTCGAAATCGTAAGATAGCATGTTCTACAGTTGACCGCAGTGTGTCCGGGGAAATGCTGAGAGCATTTCGTGAAATGCTGTCCTTCAGATCAGGTATAGCTCTTGGTTTATTAAGACTGGCTAGATGTTTCACATGCCACCAAAGCCAAAAGTCGCATGGGTTCAGGTCTGGGCAGCTCGATCTGGTAATCGTAATGATGACATTCTGATTAGCAATAGCAACCACGCTGAAAACAAAATCTCCATGAAAGTTTCTAGGTTTAATAGCAGCTTCAGCTCTACGTCGACAAAAATTAATTTGCATATTTGTTTCTTCGTTCCTTCAAATCTTTTGTCCGAAAATTAGTTACGAAAAAGTTTCCGATCGACTTGCAATCACTTTAAAGATTGTAAAATTTAATGAGTATGAGTTATTGTGTTAGGGTGACCTATGGGAAAAAAGATGGTGAAATCTTAAGTAAAGAACCAGTCGTAAATCTATAACACCCTTTGGTGGTGAAATTTTGAACTAATTTTTGTATTCGCTAAAACAAATTCCCATCACTTCAATATGTCCTACACAAAATTTCATAACTTTTTGAATAATAGTTTCGACTGTAAACAACTTTAAAGTAGGGAAGTTTAATTATGGACACCCTGTATATAAGCTTGAAATCCCGTAAAAACTACAAAAATCGTTTAATTTACAATACCGTGTTCTTGGGTGCTATGTAGACGTAGCGTAAGTACAGATATCATATTATGATCATATTAATTATCTGAGAATTTTTATAGGTATATAAATGTAAAAACTAGAAAGTATAGCAGCAAAACTATATGGTACCCTCTACAAATACACATTATACTGGCAAAGTCAAAACATGTGACTACAAATGTGGCTATTGGAATTATATTTCATAAGTTCCCTCGTCATATAAGTGGAGTAATTTAACCCCAGTATACTAGCATATCCTTTTTTTCAGTTCATAGTTCTATTATATACGTATTGTGTAAATGAAGATGATTACAAATGTTACTATTTATAATATCTGAGAGTTTTTCTAGCCATTGAAATATAGAAATGTAACAAAAGAATATGAAGTTCGGTAAAAGTCACGAAAAAAAAAAAAAAGTATCACAGTTTTTCATTATAAATCCCGAGGAGTTTTAGCTTAGTAAATTAAAGAGAAACGAAGAAAAATTATGCCTAAACCTGAATTTTTCCTTTTCTCCAGAAACCTCTCTTCAGAATTTTAAGTTCAGCGTCTCCTTCAATCATTCTCAGCCTTAAGTTGAGTGACTAGGTATTTCGAAGAGGATTTTAGAAACATTTGCTTCGAACCACCATGAGGTGTTTGCGATATTCTAGAGCTCTTTTGTTTATATCATTTTTTTTCGCCTCCTTATCTACTCAGTTTCGAAGAGAGGATTTATGCGTGTGTTTAAATAAGAGATAAAAACGTGCTGCGAAATTGAGCTGGATTCAGTTGTTCGAAATTCATCTCTCTCAATCCCTGTTAGCAATTCATCATGAGATATTTTTTATTTAAAAAATCCTATATATCATAAAAAAAAAGATCATTTTATTTTTATGGAATAAGAGGTGTGGTCTGTGTGAAAATTCGCTTCAGCTTTCTCGTGATCATCCATGCTCATTTTTAGTGCCGTTTCTTTTAGAGTATGAAAAATATTACATCTGCCGTAATAAACATGCAAGGGAGTAAGATTTATTTACGGAAATCGCATATTTACTTCACCGATTAATCTCAATGTATCGTGCAAGGATTTTTTTTTAAAAAGCAACATATTATGAGGAAAAATTTAGAATCGTAAATTTATATTTACATATATATATATATATATATATATATATATATATATATATATATATATATATATATATATATATATATATATATATGTATGTATATATATATATATATATATATATATATATATATATATATATAGAGAGAGAGAGAGAGAGAGAGATACGGAGCCTTAAAGTATAATGAGTGCTGGAAAATGAATGCTGAAGTCCGATTTGTGATGTCTTCTGTTGCCAGCAGAAATAAGCTGAAGGTGTACCAGTTTATAATATAAGATAGAAATGACTTGTATGAACATGAAAGTGAGGCTAACTTCCCTTTTTGTTAAAGAGGAGTTGGACCACTATTCAAATAAGGCCTTCAATTTTCACCGTGATTATTATACTCCCATATTGCGTATTTTTCGCAAGATAGTTTATAATTATCCATGTTTCTTTCCGTAGTAAAAAACGGATTCGTACCAAGATTTCCTTATATCGTCAGTGGAGAGCACCGAGTATAGCCGTTGCTTCTTCGGCCTGTCTCATTTTTTTTGTTTGGTATGTTGTTGTATTGTTTAACTTAATAATAAATACAAGTGTTATAACTATTGACAACTATTGACATATTTTTTGTCATGATTGTTGCACTCCATTCTCATGTTTTTTGGGAGAAGATATGCCAGATAGTTTTTTTCTCATACAGGTTTCTTTCCGTAGTAAAACGCAGGCAGTTGTTTTTCATTGAAACAGTAATCGAGACATGATTTTACGTGATTTCATCAGCTAAGAATACCGAGTGTAAGCATGTTTTTTTTTCCTGCAGGTTTCCTTCCGTAGGGAAATGATGACAGTCGTTTTTCATTTAAAAACTTTAACGAAAACACCAAAAGTAAAAACACCGATGATATTTTCCTTTTTTTGGGGGGGGGGTTTTGAGGGTGTCGTCTTTTTATTGTGTATGTATGTGTTACTTATTAAAATTATAAATAGTACTTGTTTATTACTAATATAAAACTTGTGAAATATACATGTAGGAATAAACGGTTGCATTATAGCCCAAATAAAAAAAAACAGAGTAGCAACTAGTTTCGAAATACTTTAAAAAGTCTTTCATCTGGCCAGTCAGTATTTAGTGGGGATGTTTCTGTAAACAATTCAAAAATGTGTGATCGTCAAATGCTCTAAATATTCGAAACAGTTAAAATTTCCAGAAGAGCGTCGATTGGGGCAGCGGCAGAAACGGAGACATGAAAGGGATTTCGCCTTGTAACGACTCCGGTTATAGAAAAATAGAAAATTTTTTGCTCGGAGAAATTCCGGGAAGACCAACCAACGCTCGGTTTGTGCACATAATCGATTTAGACCGCTGGAGACAGACAATCGTGGCGACATAAAAACCGGAAGTGCTGCGACAGCTCTCGGAACAGTTCGTCAGATACCAAAAAGGAAGTTGCCGATCGGAGGCGCCTAATCGTCTGGGAACAATAACTGAATAAAGGAAAAGGCCGTTTTTCAGACCTTTCGAGAACGTTCAGCGAAGGGTATATAAAGTTATTGGACGCGAGTTAAGATCATGTCAATGATTCAGAGATTAAGCTATTCAGAGTGACGCTGGAGCCGGAGACAATGAGATACTGTTGGGCCTAGATAGACTTGAATGAGAGCAGCGGTAACTCAAGTATGACCTTCCTCGTCGATGCCGTGAACCCACGAATTTAATCTTTTTTTATATATATTGTAAACAGCCTGTATTTAGTCGAGAAATGCAATTAAAGCATTAAATACAAAAAGGCTGGCAGTCTTTTATTTAAGGCAAAGTCCTTACAGCCTGTCAGTGGAATGGGCAGAGAAATTTTATGACCAAATGGTCGCACCTGACAAGGAAAAACATAAATAGAGCAAGATTTTGAGTGAAAGCATGGCAGAATAGAACAGAAAATATAGAATTATGAAGTGTGTTTGAAAGTATTTAGTTTATTCTTTCGCCCCTAGATGTCAGCCAAATGTAATCGTATTTTGAATAGTTTTGTATTCATAGATTGGCAACTCATAGTAATGTTTTGTCTTTCAGCAGAGTTAATTTTGATTCGATGTAAGACGGTTGTGTTCTATTTAGCTTCGTGCTAAGATTAGCATTGCGATGCTCTTCTGATTTTCTATCTACGTTTATGTGTGAAAATAAAGTACCTTGTCTTTCTGTCGTCACGCCAAATGATTATTTGCAGCCGTTGTTTTTATATTTCCTGAACTTTAATCCTAAGATTTGAACACATGGCTCCCTCCGGGTCAAAGTAGAATTCAAGAATAAAGGAAAAAGATAAAATGATTAAAAAAATTAGCATTAAAAAATGCAATTTTTTTTTTCAGCCAGCAAATAAAGACAGCGTAAACATGCCATTAGCTAAAACTGAGTAATTTATATCAATAGCAATGTTTTATAGAAAACTGTATTAGACTTCTTTGATTTTCACAAAATCGTGTATCATACCCTTGCTCCGTTTTATGATGTCTCCCTTTCCATGGGACAAAATTTCTCCTCTCCATTCTTCTGACAAGCAATTCTACTTTCATGACTCCTCTTTTGCCGCCACCTCCTGAGACGTATTTTGAGTAATTATTATTTTTGCCTTATTTAGATCAAACAATGCAATTATTCTCGCCAGTTTGAAGACAATCGCCCGTAATGCTCCTTGGTCTAATGGACAACTATAATAACTAGTTCGTAACCAGTTGCGATTCTCATTCTATATTGGTGATTTAAAGAATCTACGTGTTTGCATCAGCACTTGTATAGTGTTCTAAAACTTTCAGATCAGTGATCTCAAGTTTTGGAACTAACGTCATTCAAAGTATAACTATTTCTACCAATGCTAAAACCGGTCGTTTTGACAAACTTGGTAGTTCTAGTGTGAAATTTTTCTTTTATAAAACATTTTTTTATCTTCTATAGAATCTACAAACAGTTTACAAATAAAGTGACGTAATACCAAAGCGTTGCAAGTACGGTCCATTGAATACCGACAAGTGGAGAATATCGACAATGCTGCAGTAATTGTAAATTACATTTGTATAAATCATACTGTAATTATTTGTTAAGTATAAGTCAAATAATCGTATAGAAAATATTGCGATTTCCACCATTACGATCACTCCCTAAATGATGAAATCCAACAACTTGTCTCTAATGACTAAAATTGCAAAATTTTGATTCCTTAATCACTACACGACCATATCTTCAACTTCAAAAGGTTATTGTAAAAACAAATATCACGATGTATTTAGATTTACAATACGTATTCAAAATTGATTCGTCAATATATAGTTTACTTCATAATTCTGTAACCTTATTTACATTACTTGCATTTGAAAATATTTTCTAGATCTTCTAAAATTGATGTTTTATTAATTATGAATCAATCACGAGTTTACACAACATCCGCGTGGATTGGTATAGACGTCGTAATTACCCAAATAAATATGTCTGTCGGGATACGATGAAATTAGCTGATTTAATCCACTGACGTTAGAAAATGGTTCGGGGACACCTACCCGGTGTCCCTTGATATACCGATGGAAGATACTTGAAACTGTCTTTTTTCTCTTTTTATTATATATATCATTTTCTATACATATAACACCTTTTTGAGACAATACGCAGGATTGCTCGATGTTCTCTCTCGGAGAATCACAGTTGTACTGACTAAAAACAATAACCATATACCGACGCGCATGCGTCATGACTTCTCCCAGTCAGCCACTTCGAAAACATCTGAAGAGACGGGGAGGTCTCTCCCTCTATTGGGCAGAATGTGTATGAAAAATGACATCCTCCCACCTGAATTTACCTTAGGTAAATTCACCTAGACACAAAATTTACTTACTTTTGGCATATACAATTCTAAATATCAATACTCTTTCTCACGACTGAAAAAATAGTACCTAAAATTAAAAGACATAAAAATATTTACAATAACTATATACATATGTACAACATGAATTACAATAATTAGAAAAAAAAAGAAAAATTGTCTTTCGAATCAAAGTTTTTCGAATGTCAATAAACGAGTCTTTTGGAAGCGACTACGGGCCGCCCACTACTGGTATGGACGATTGGTTCGAAAGGAGAGTCAATGTTCACCTCTAACTTGTAAAGTCTTTGAACCGGTCGGATGAACTCTACTTGCTGCGTTTTTACTCTAGCCACTCGTGAATGACCGTCTTTTCCTGGAAATAGTTCCACTATTCGGGCTAAAGTCCACTGTGCCCGTTTTTGGTCGTTTTCAATGATGACCACATCGTTTACTGACAATGGTTTAACATCTCGGCCAGATGTTTGTTGCTTTAATTGTCCCAAGTATTCACTCCGGAATCTCTTCCGGAGATGATCCCGGATCCCTTGTACATGCTTTATTCGGTTGTTTAACCCCTGACGGTCCACAAAATCGATGTCTTCAACATCGGACAAGCTCAGTGTCTGGAGAAACATAGCCGGAGTTAAAGGAGACGGGTCCTCCGGACTCTCTGACACATAAGTGAGAGGTCGTGTATTTATTACCTGCTCACAGTCGTAGATGACGGTCAGGAGTTCTTCATAAGAAAGGACAGCCCTTCCTAAAACCTTTCTCAGAATCCGTTTTACCAACTGGATCAAGCGTTCCCACCAACCGCCCCACCAGGCGGCGGAAGGGGGATTGAACCTCCAACGGATTCTCTGCAATGTCGAGGCTGCCGTAACAAGTTCCCAATCGATGGAAGAAAAAGCTGAATTAGCACCGACAAAGTTCTTTCCGTTGTCACTATACACTGTGACAGGCCTACCTCTCCTGGCAATGAATCGCCGGAAAGATTGCAGAAGCGATTCGGTTGAAAGCGACGTCACCAGCTCCAAATGTACCGCCCTGTATACTGCACAGGTGTACAAAACGATCCAAGATTTCTTAGCTCCTTTAAGGAATAAGGGGCCGGCAAGATCTACACCCGTCACTTGGAAGGCTGCAAAGTCTTGCACTCTGTCAGCTGGTAACGAAATAAGTATGGACTCTGTCTTAGTTGCATTAAACCTTTTGCACCGTACGCAACGGTGTATAACAGCTCTGATTGTTCTTCTAGCCTTGATGATCCAAAACCGCTCGCGTAAATTAGACATCAACAGGGTGACCCCAGCATGTAACAGTCTCTGGTGTTCCCATAAAATCAGGAGATGTACTACCCGATGATCGGAAGGCAAAAGTACCGGGTACTTAAAATCATCTGTATCATGTCTGTACATCACTTGAGTTTTTACTCTGATAATGCCCTGTTCGTCAACCAGTGTTCGAAGGTTCTTAAAACACTGTCTTTCATTTCTCGAAAATGATTCTTTCTGTATCAGAATGAAAATTGTTTCTTCAGCTTTCTTAAGTTCCGAGATCGACAGTTCAATTTCTTTACATATGTCTGTTTTTCTAACGTTGTTCAAAAAACGTAATATCCACGCAACTAATCTCAAAATTCTCGGGAATGAAGAGAAATAACGATAAAACCAATCATTCGGCACGAAAATCCCTTCAGTGGCGGCAAGCACCGATTTTCTCTTTTCGGAGTTCACTACTTCTTCGTCAGGTTTTTCAACCTCGGAGGGCCACGACTCCTCAGGTCCTTTCAGCCAGTTGGGTCCCTCCCACCATTTTGATCGAAGAAAGTGCTCTACTGAACAGCCTCTCGAAGGCAGATCTGCTGAATTTAGTTCAGTCGGAACATAACGCCACTCTTCTACTTTTGTCAACGTACGGATTTCCTGTACTCGATTCCAAACGAAAGTGCCCCACTGAACATCTCTCCGGATCCAAGTCAGTGCTGTTGTGGAATCACACCAAAAGAATCGTTTTATTCCAGCAATTCTTAAATCCGAAGTTACTGTGTTTCCCAGTCTGGCTCCTATAGTACAGCCCAGCAACTCTAACCTTGGAATAGTTACGTTCTTAAGTGGGGAAACTCGTGTGCGTGATTGCACTAAATTAACACTAATATGTTCATTTGTTTTTATCCTTATAAAAATAGCAGTAGCATATGCTTGCCTACTCGCGTCACAAAAAACATGCAGGCTGACATCTTCGGGTATCGAACCCCGAACCTCCATCCATCTCGGAATCTTAATTTCTTTCAGTAATGTCATCTTCGTTAGCCACGTAGAAAACTGCTTTTCTAACGGTTCTGGGAGTTTCTCGTCCCAACTCAATTTTTGTTTCCAGCATTCTTGTAAGGCCAATTTTGGGAAAAGAGTAACGGGAGAAGTGAAGCCCATGGGATCGAACAATTTATTCGTGCATGAAAGTAGGGACCTTTTACTAGCGACCATGTTCCCTTCCGTCTTCGTTTCTATTTTACATGACAACGTGTCATCTTTTAGATTCCAATCTAGCCCTAAAACACAAACATTTTCCTCTAACCCCGCCTGAGAAATTACCTCACTTTCTCCGTTCGTCCTCCATCCCCTTAAATTAAACTTTGCGGCCGAAAGCAGCGTCCGCGAAAGCATCACAAATTTGTCTAGTTCTTCAACTGTCTTGAAACTCACAAGACAATTGTCTACATAAAATGACTCCTTTAAAGTTTTTTCAGTGTCTAAAAAACACTCCGTAGCATTATTTAAGTGACAATTTAGAGTAGCCGCCAACAAAAAAGGACTACACGTAAGCCCGAAAACCACCCGTCGGTGGCGATAAACCTTAATATCCTTCTCATTCACACCTTTCCACAAAACCCGTAAAAAATCCCTATCCTCTTCTCTAATACTTATTTGTAGAAAGGCCTTTTCTATGTCCGAAACTACTCCTACCGGAAACTTCCGGAATCGATTTATCAACGAGGGTATGATTTCGAGGAGGTTCGGACCCGTTTCTAGACATTCGTTTAACGAGACGGTTCCCTTACTATGTGCTGACGCGTCGAAAACCGGCCTAACTTTCGTAGTACCAGCTTCCTTAAAAATTGGACGGTGGGGAAGATAATGTTCATTAGGTACATCACTAAGTACCTCCTCAATAATATTTTCTTCCAACCAGTTATCAAATACCTCCTGATAGGCCCCAATTTTATTCGAGTGCATTAGTTTCTTCCGAGTAGTCTCTAGGCGTTTTTCCGCCAATTCTCGGTTGCTAGGTAACCTAGAACGATCTAAAACCCATGGTAGTGCAACCTCATATCTACCTTCGGAATCTACTCTCAACCTTTTCTCAAAATGTAGCATACTCTCTTTTTGCAACTCTAGTTTTGTTTTCGCTTCGACCGGGTCAGTTATTCCTATAGTATCTAATTTCCAAAAATTTTCTGCTGATCTCTCGTTCAACAGTAACGAAACACATGTATGGGTATCCTTCTCGTTAAAATTTGGTACTTTTCCCATGATGACCCATCCCAATTTTGTCTGCATAGCTACGGGACCACTCTTTAAACACTTTAATTTTCCAGTAAATAATTTTCCCGCGACGTCAGAACCGATAAGCATTTTTATTTCATCTCCCACTTCCGGAAAACAACCCTGCATATCATTCACATAAATACCATAAGCTTTTAATTCCTCTGACAACGATCCCTTTGAGGATATCCTTTTTACATCTGAACAAATAATTGCTTTATTTAAACATAACATCTCACAACTAAAATCATTATCAAGACTATTTACACAAATGTTATACATGCGATGTAACTCTTCACTTGTCTGTACGCCACCGAAAAGCTGATGAATTAATCTCTTTTCCCCCACGCTCTCACATCGCAAATACTCAATGACGTCATTACAAATGAACGACTGCACCGCTCCACTGTCAATTATAACTCTTATGTTTTTTTGCCAGCTTCCGTTGGATATTCTAACCACTAATGTCTGCAATAAAACTCCCTCATCTTGTAAACAACTCGACGAAAGTATTTGATCATTGCCAACCGATTTCGATTCCTCCCCTTTAGACTCAGAGCTTGCAAATGTCTGTTTACTCTTGTCTGGCGCCGTTGGGCAAAGAATAGACAAATGACCTACTTTCTGACATATGCCGCATTTAACCTTCAATTTTAACCGACAGTTGCGGGAAATGTGATTTCCCCCTCTTTTCAAACATACATAACAAGCTCCTTTTTTAAATAACAAATCTTTCTTTTCCTGATAGGAAAGCGTTTCTGCTTTAAAGCATTTTTCTGTCGGGTGAGGCTTCTCACAGAAAAAACATAATTCTATTTTTATCTTATTAGGCGTCGATTTTTTCTCTCCTACCCACAATTCGTGACAAGTAGGGATATCCGATTCCATTAAATCTTTATTTTTTGAACTCCTTTTGGGTTTGTTCAAACCGAAATCATCGTGCGCTAATAGCATGCGTTCTTCAGTTAATACTTCAGTTTTTAAAAACTCAAGAAGAGAATCCAAATCTGTCTTACCTCTAATTTCTGTGGACTTTTCCCGTTCTCTTTCCCAAATTCGTAATATATCCGTGGGCAAACAGGATTCCACTAGAGGGAATATTATGCTGGCATATTTATCCTTAGTGACACCAAGCGATTCCAACGCTCGTAATTTAGTCTCTAATTTGTCGTAAAGCGATGATAATGAAAATTCTTGATTTGACGTATAATTAGCCAAAACTAACTGTAATAAATCACGCACATAAATTTGGATAAGGATCTGAGTATTTCCAAATCTAGTTCGCAAGTGCTCTATCACTTTTGAATAATTATCAGCTGTGCAAGGGTAACTGTTCACAATCTCGCGTGCTTTGGAATTCGGGATCGTTGACTGTATTAAATATACAAATTTCGAATGCTCGTCCAACGTATCGTCTTCATGAATTTTTATGAAGGTATTCCAGAAGTTTAACCACTTTCGGGGGTCTCCATCAAATTGAATTAAATTAATTTTCGGCAACCTGATTTGAACTTGCGAAATTCTAGCTTCGGTTCCGTTTTCACTATTTTCTTTCACTTGACTTTTTTGATCTCTTGACGAACAAATTTGCTTTGCTTCTGTCTTTATTTGTACGAATTTTTCCACATATACTTCACAAGCTTCGAATTCTTGAGCGTATTCTTTCTCTTTTGCTCCTGAAGTTAATAAGGCATCTAACAATTCTTGATCCATTTCTCGGAGCCGGTTTGAATTATCCGTCAACTGTTCCAGACTTATTTCGATGTCTGTCATTTTCGGTTCTTTTTCTCCTAATTTTTCCTTAAGGAGATTATATACCTTTGTAAACGCCGTACGGAGTGGTGCTCTCTTATTTTTCAATAGCTCCATTTTTCAATCAATAATTAATCTTCCATCAATAATCAATCCTACCGGCTGCGCCACTAATGTCGGGATACGATGAAATTAGCTGATTTAATCCACTGACGTTAGAAAATGGTTCGGGGACACCTACCCGGTGTCCCTTGATATACCGATGGAAGATACTTGAAACTGTCTTTTTTCTCTTTTTATTATATATATCATTTTCTATACATATAACACCTTTTTTGAGACAATACGCAGGATTGCTCGATGTTCTCTCTCGGAGAATCACAGTTGTACTGACTAAAAACAAAAACCATATACCGACGCGCATGCGTCATGACTTCTCCCAGTCAGCCTCTTCGAAAACATCTGAAGAGACGGGGAGGTCTCTCCCTCTATTGGGCAGAATGTGTATGAAAACTGACATCGTCACATCTATTGTATTTGTAAGCGGCATCCAAGCAGTCTCGTTTGTTACGTTTATTATCAACTAGAACTTCTTTCGAAAATTAATAAATTCAGATTTTAGTGTATAGATCTTTCAGCGAAAAGACTGCAATTTAAATAACTGACGATTTGTTGAGACACAGCTTCCGCTTTTGCTATTTTAAAGCTTTCGAGTTACACAGAATTAATTGCCAACATTGTTATACGTAGGCTAAATTCTCAACGTTTACACAATTTTATAGTATTGTAAATGAGACTTGATCAAATAAAAACATTGTTACAGATTGTATTAAGATGGAAAAGGGTTTGTTGCAAGTAGATATAATTAATTTTAAATTAGTATAAAAGTTTTTTTTTATTTTTTTCTATTCTTTCATTGTATTATAAAGCAAGGTGCTTTTATATTTTACTTATCATGTGGTGTGTTATTACCGTTTCTTTTTTAAACATGCTTATACTTAGTCTATCACGTATAAATTTATACGAGTACTTCAACAATTTTAACAAAATAAAAGGAGGTTTTGAGGGGTTGAGTTTTATGTTTTCCTATTTATTCAGTATTTCTTGCATGATGGAAATCATAAGTAGTGGGCATTTTATTATAACGCTTCCAAGAAATGCCTTTTTGCGTTTGGATAAGTACTGTAATTATTGAAATCTCAACGAAAAAATATTTACCTATTATGATAATTACATTTTCCTAATTAAGCAAGTTATGAGAACAATTAGGCTTTCCATACCTGATTTTTTTAAGAAGACTGGGTGTGATGAAGCGCTTTCGATTTTAAAGAAAAATTTAATTTTTTAGAGAGATAAAGTGATCGAAGGCTGTTTTCATCACATTTTGGTTAGAAAGTTAGGAAGCCGCCTTTGATTAGAGGACGGGACAGTCGGCTTTGTGCCTTAGCCAATTTAAAAGCGGCGGTGCGCGGTGGGAGTCGGTTGATTGCAGACGTAGATAAGAAGATGGCACCAAAGTTTGACGTTAACGTAAAATACCCTATTGTAAACAAATTTATTGGGTCTGTTTGGGAGGTAAACCGTAAAACACGTGGGCAGGACTTTGGGTGGTCTGTTTTGTGACGCAAGGAAGGCGTGCATGGGTTATGGGATTATCCAATCAAAGAAATGAAAAGCGACGCTAAGTGGTGGATTTTTGAAAGCTTTCCTGAATGGATTAGGAGTCATGAGAAGGCGTGGACTTTGTTGTGAAAAAATAAAATAAATAGAAGACTTAAAGGTTTTTTTCGGAGATTCACTTCTGTATGCGGGCCCGGGTTCCCTTTTCCCGGTGCTTAGCATCGCAGGTGATGAAGTGTGGTTATCTTAACTGTAGAGAAAAATTTATCTTTCCTGGGGATTTTCCCAAAGAAAAATGTCGTTTAACGGAGCAGAAATTCGGTTGATGCGTGCCGAGATGAGAGCCTCCTGATCCTGAAATTGAAATTTGTTTTTGCTGATGACGAAAATATGGTTGCTGCCTTCACCGATAAATAATTTGAGAATAGAGGTAGAGAGAATGGCGATTTCCCGTTGGTGTTCCGATTGAGTCGTCCGGAGATGAAAGGAGCGGAAGAAGCAGACGATAGATGCCTACATCCGTATAAAGATTTTGAGTGCATGCTACCCGAGAAAGAAAGGAGATCCCAAGCCTGATGATGAGATCATCACCCGTGTTCCAGTGCGGTTAGTATCCAATCGAGTGAGTGCCAAATCATTTGTCTTGTTCAGACCCAACCTCGAAAATTTGAATGATTTAGTGCGGGATCAATATTTGTTTTTTTAAATATAGATTTTGAAAGAGATTAGTTCTTTGCCTTAGGTAAAATAAATAAATTTATGCTCTCTGAATCCAAAAGGTGTAGGTTTAATTAAATACATGTCATTCGATATGAATTGAGGATAAATGCTAAAAGATTTAGTAATATGTGTAAACTGTGTACTAAGATTTGGTGATTCGATTTGGAGTTAAATTGTAAATAGATAATGTTGTAAATAAATTTATTTTATTTTGTTACTTTGGAGTCAGTCATCTCTGTTTTTGTAGTTGATCTAAAGGAAGGTTTAGAAGCAAAGTTTGTTTGACCTGTTCGTTTGCCAAATTGTCTTGAGCTTTGGGCTGTATTCAACCAAATAAATCTTAAAAACACAACGCACCCACATAATTTCTAAAAATAAAATAATTTGTACTAACCAAAATAATTTACGAATCACGCCCAAAATAAATATTTTAGACAAGCAACACGACACTGGGATTTTTTACTGGGAAAATAGAAAAAAAACAAAAAAAATTGTTCTCATATATTGCTCTCAAATAGAAATAGATCTAAACTCGAAAAATAACTTTATTTATATAGGATTTGTTTTTAAATTATTGCATGAAGCCTGAATACTATACTATTTTTAAGTAAGTTAACGGATATTTCGAATTCTAAAATTATATTCAAGCATTTCAAACTTGTTCTCTTCGTTATGCGTAATTTTACTTTCTCTAAAACGAGTAAAATTTTCTAGCAATGCAGTGCAAACAATCTTCAAATTAACCGACTGTGAAAGTATTCCTAGCTGTAAATAAAAGCCTATAATGTAATTTAGTTATGAATCCCAGACTGCATATTAATCCTGCCTAAAACAAATCATCTAAGTATTTTCTCTCCCCGATTTTCTTGAAATAAAAGGAATTATCACCTTACGTAAGTAAATAGTTATCGAGTTCAAGAATTCGAATTTTCTATAAGACTACCGGCAACTAACGTATTACATTAAATCCGTGTCATATTTCCTGATCATTCTGGCTTCTTCAGAAAACAAAATGCATATACTGGTTTAAATAACCAATCAATTTATTAGTAGCAAAAGTTTTTTTCCACGAGAGGAATAATGTAACATGTGTATTAAATTAAGTGTCATGAATATAAAAAAAAGTAAAATAAAATCCATAAATCCTCGATTACTAAATTAGTTCATTTAATGATTATTGATGTTTCTATGATATTTCCTTTTCACAGCAACATAGTTTGAAAAATATTAATCAATTCAAAGCACAGACAGGCACATCACAGCAATCGGAAATCTAAAGATAAATATTATAGAGCTTTTATTTCTCATGTAATAGACTCAGTCTTTATAAGTTTGTCCTCAATTCAGTCTACGACTTAGGTCCCAAGAGACTAATTTATATCCCATAGTTATAAAGTTATCTACCACTAGCCACCACATCGCATTGTATTCGTAATCATGGAATTCCAGTATTCTCTTGCGTATTTGACAAATAGAGAGATGTATTTTCAGTTTTACCTTTTCATTGCTGAGCTATAAATTACACAGCTTTGTTATACAATGTCGCGAGGATCAATTTTTCAAGATGAATTATTATATAGATATTATGTACAAGGATATGAAAGCTACAGTAATCTACTCAGTGGTACAATGTTACGGGATTTTATAGACCTTACACGAAATTTCTTTTTCAGAATCGTAATTTTGTCTTGAAGAATATCGGAATCAAATGAAATTTAACTTATGAAAATAAAAGTGGGTTTTATACCATATTTGCTTAGAAAGAGTGCTAGTAAAAAGTACCATTTTATCAAACATAAATAACTAAAAATTAGTATATTACAAATAAGAAATTATTATGCCGGTGTTTAGTGGCTCTTTGACTTGGCTATATATATATATATATATATATATATATATATATATATATATATATATATATATATATATATATATACATGTATGTGTGTGTGTGTGTGTGTGTGAGTGTGTCTGTAATATCTTAAATATTATGCCCTCCATTCTAGTATTCAAATTCCCTTTCTTAAATCCAGTCCCCAATAATTTAAATTTATCGAAAAAACCCTTAACCACAGAACTTCCCATGAATAGCATGCCTTTGCATTTATTACTACACGTGTGTATGTCGAAATTCAGGAGTAGGTTAGCATCGCGAGGCCCTAAATCTGCTGACCCTACAAATAATAGCCGCATGGTTCTTTTTCACTCTCTCGCGTTTAATGTTGAAAGGTGATATTATTTCGAGCCGTTCAAGTTCGCACTTTGAATTGCAGATACCCGATAAAACGTCATTCTTACGTCAACAGTGTGGCCGTTGGAAGACTCTGGATGATAGTAACCAGCGGTATCGTCGAGAAATTTTTCAAACGAAATGAGGACAGCATTGATGCAAAAAACATTGCAATTCAATGATAAGAGGCTCTACTGACGTTATTCTGAGGACTGTACAGCGATCAATGAATGATATGGTATTTAATAGCCGATGCCCTACCTAGGTGCTATTGCTTTACTCATGACACAGAACTCTGAGCCCCGTTTTGGGCCCAAGAAACACTACCCATGGACTCTGGATGACTGTAAAAGTGTTGCCTGGTCTGCTGACTCCGTCTCTAACTGAATCGACCAGATGGAAGTGTCAGCGTGTGAAGAACATGACATAAATCAATGAATGCAGCCTGTCAATACAGGACTGAACAGGCTTGTGGTCCCTCAGTATTGGCATAGGGTGTGATGAGCTGGCATGAAATAGGACCCTTCATACATCTACAACTTCTCTGACCGGTGAACGTGATGTTAACATCCTTTCAGATGTGTTACAGCCATTCATGACATGCCTTCACTCTCAATGGTTTGGGCAGCCTCCAACAAGAGAATGCGCCACCACACACATCCACAGCCACTAAATCATAGTTAGAGGAACACTCATCAGATGATTTTCCACCGAGAATCATCTGATGAGTCTGATGATTGTCGGTGATGAACCACCGAGTCTTGAAACATGAAATGGCGCCCTGGTCCTCCAGAACTCAACGTTATTGAGCATATCTGAGAAACTATGCAAGGTTCCATTCAAAGGAAAGATTCACCATCTAGGAATATTATAGATCTGGGGACATCTCTTTAAAAGCTTGGTGTCCATAGTCTACAGATTTCCTTGGAAAGCTCATGTATACCATGCCCCGTCGCGTTTCTGCAGTTCTGCGATCCCGAAGTGGAACTGTTAGGTATTTGAGAGGCATCCCGCTTTTTCTGGCACTTCAATGTATATCCAATAGGGTGGAGCGCTCGTATAGGGAAAAAAATTTGTTTTTCAAATTTTCATTTCTAATAGTGATAAAAGTTTTACCTACCTATAGAGGAACAAAAAATGTATTACAATTTTTTATTAATATTTTCCTTTTACCGGCGCATTTGCTTTGAAAATTTGTATTTTTGCTGGCATACAGATGAAGCTTGAACGAGGATATTGTTATAAATTCTATATAAAGTATTAGTTATTAAGAATAAAACGACTCACAAGTAACAAAAGATTACTAATTTAATGAAAAAAAGCTTCACTTAAAACATAAAATATATATAAAACTAGTCAAAGGATACTTTAAAATCCCGTTTGGTGTCGAATTTGGGCATCAATTTTCTTGACTCAATTTTGGAATTCATGAGACCTTCTCTGGACTTTTTATCACATACCTACATAGAATTATCTGTTAGTGTCTTTACTCAACGTTCTACGGTTTGGGTATTACATGGAAATCTTAGAAAAGGTATGTTTTCACTTCTTTTTGTTTCCACCATCGAAAGCAAATCTTCATCCTTGACGGCTCTAAGAATGGGAGGTTGGAAATACTTTTGTTGCCAATCTATAAGGTTTGTGTAAGATTTGGCATTAAGATTTATTTTAGGGACCTCAAAAACACAAGGAAACAGTCCATGATGAATCGCGTGTCTTGCTTTTAAGATTCTTCTAGCAGCAAGTTCACGAACGTGTTTTTCAGGATCTGAGAGCATCGATAATAGAACATTCTCAAGATGTGAAAAGAAGCTGTTTCGCTGAATGACAGGATCGACTACTACTTTTAGTTGAGGTGGAAGGTATCGAGAATCGGAAACCATTTTCCAAAAATGTCTAGGCCCATCGTTGCATGGCGGATGCATTTTAATTTGGAACCAAACACGCGCGTGAACTCTAACAACAAACGTGGCAAGATGTTTAAGATTTTCAGATGGTTTTCTCGTCGAAATATATAGCCTCAATATCCTGTTGGCTTTCGTTAACCATCGAGCATGCGACAATTTTTCCTGGAGCTATGCTAGATCGGAAGAACACTCGCCACTAAATACAGCTGATGCAATATCATACAAATAACGTTGATCCGAACTTCTGATGATATCCGACTGAATATCTGGCAACATGCTTTCTATCTTTTCATACTGTACAACCTGATTGTTTTCTAGTAATCTTCCAATAGTACTAGAATAGGAAGTAGGCCCAATAGTTTCGCCATCTAAGTATGAAAACAGGTGTCTTAAAGGCAATTCATTCGTGTGTAAAAGTCATATGATCCATTGTAAAGACTGATTCAACCGTTTTTCTAACAACCGTATAAAACCACCTTTTTTTCCTTTATTTGTAACTGTTCCATCACATCCGACAGCTACAGTTTCTCTCATTGAAATGTTTTTAGAAGAAAGCAAGTCACATATAGCATGTTCTATGCTTTTAGCTGTCCCAGTACTTGGGAGAGCGTAGCCGACATCCTGTAAACAGAGTCTGGTTCCTTGATAACTGAAATGTGTTCTTCTACCATCATTTGGCAGTACTTTTGACACCCTTTTTCACTATCGTTAAAACTTTATCCTTTCTGCCGTCAAAAAATAAAGCACGAACACTGAAAACTCGATGTTTAGCTAATATTTCTGTGCGTTCTTTTGTTCTCTCATGGCGCAATTTTGATCTGTCTATTATTTCGACATCTGATTTAATGTCATGAAGAACTGCAGACGCGATTGCTGCACCAGCTCTATCAGATAGGCCATATCGATCACATGTTTTTGACAAAGACGGCGAGCTTAGATTTGATTTTTTTCTGGGGCACTTGGAGCTTTGAAGAACACGGTTCTAAATTATTGCGTATATCAACTGTATCTTCTGACTCGTCCGATATAACAGCTTCGTGGAGAAAGTTCTGTATTCTTCCGTTTCTCTGTATTTGTCACGGAAGCATAATATAGTTCTAACATTCTATTTCTACCATTTCGTTTTTGTATTTTTTTCGTTTGTGAAAAGTCTATACCACCAATAATCATTTTTCTTTGAGTCCTCTAATTAGTCAAAAAAAGATTGTTCTTCTTTCGCTACTTTTCTTCCTCTTGGACACTTACATCGTAGAAAATCGTTGCACTTAGAAGAACAGATATGAAATAGTTTGCTACTACGGGTATGGAAATCTTTTTTATCGTCAGTCAATCATTTCCAAGATTTTATCAATTTTTTACATTTCGAATGGTAAGCTGTTATCAACTGTATAATGCGGGTGTGGGATACGATTGGAATTGAAGCTTTTTGCCATATAGTTTCGATTCTCCATATAGTTTCGATTACAATTTCCGCAATATGCAAAACAGCTGGCTCCCTTCGAGTGTCCGATTTAAGCTTTAGCTGAAATCTTACAAAATTATAAAATTTCATGACCTACTTATAAGGTAACATATTACTTTTCACCTCTTCAATGTTGCCAAAAATACAAGAACTAGAAGATTTTCTTGTTTTATCCATATTCAACTCTGCAACAATTAGCAAACGAAACTCTGGTTACGACCGAACTGTGAACAATAATCTTGAAAACCACTGATTCTGACCAAAGAAGTGTGTATGGCGCGTGTGCTTGCACATGCGCACGGGCAGAGGAGTAATGACCGCCCAAGGACATTGACCCGAACACACCTATATGATTGCAAAAAAAACCGCTCTTTGGCTACTTAATTGATTTTTGCTTTTTCTCTCTTTCGCGGTTTTAAATGATATTGCAAAGAGAAATTGGATCAGATTTGGAGAAATTCAAATCAAATGCGCCGGTACATAGACTCAAAATAAATTTTAAATATTTTAGGATATGCTTTTTGAACGGTTGGGTCAAATTATTTTCGCTACTAGGAAAGAATTTGGCAAAATTTCATTTTTCGCTCCACCCTAATATCCAACCAGCGAATTTGAGAGATACTCTATCCGCCATATCAGTGACGAGTATTGTTGCAAGTAGTACGGAAATGATGGAAAGTTCCCACGCAGAGGAAGAATTTCAATAATAAGATAGGAAAACTGCGTTACAACGTGGAGTTGAGGTATACACAGATCCTAATTTAAGAAAGCGATGTTTTTATCTGATCGTCAATTAAAATAGCTTCCAGTTGCAAGTGCTGAGTATATTGATCTGATCTGCCACTTCAGAAGTTTTCTAATGGATCTATAATATTAAATTACGATGACTAAGGACTCCACGATAGCTGGTTCACTGTTTTGTGGTTGTGATGAACCATGTGCAGATAACTCCTGGGATAGTCCCGTCTTATGACCATGCAAGGATGTTGCATTATAGGTTCCGGGACAAACTGTAAAGGGAGTACCATGACATTCTTTTTATCATTCAGAATTTTCAAAAAGTAAGGTATCACGTACTTTTTCATAACCACATAAAAACCTTGATAAGTTTTATGAAACAGCATCTCACACCCTAAAGAATATACTAATGCATTTTAAAGCAAGAACCAGATGGAAAAGGGACTTGATGTCTCCACTCTCGATGATTCCACAGGAAAGAGAAGAGTTAATGATGATTTGCTGGACCAAATGACAGACGGCAAGACATTTAGGCCCCAATGGTGGGTCTCCAACAACCTGTTCGCCATTATAATGCATTACTTCTACGCGATTAGTGTCTGGGGTATGGATTTAGGGTTTCACTGAACGATTCGAGTCATTTGTTGCTGGTTTCTACTAGTCATCCTCTGTTGCATGCCACTCTTATATTTAGAAGCAACGTTATGCTCGTTTTCTTACTAACTCATTATTTCAAATACCTTTTTTTTAGGTTACCACGATTTCTACAGTTTAATAATAACTTCCGCTATCACGTTCGTGTTATCATGCATTGAAGTAACTATTGATATCTTGCATTTCGTAGCAAGAATTAGCAAAGGCTTTCTCTCTTAGTATCTCCAAATCTTTTCATAAATTCTTCCTAATATCCTCCTTGTTACTCGTGTACAGTTGCTCGCGAGATAGTTACGCTTTTTCGCTTTATATCCATACATCTTTGTTTTCAATTCTGCACTGAGCGTTTTTTTCATTTTAAGAACCATATACATATATCTATGCCTAAAATATAACTCGAACTAATTATTTTTATTTTGAAGCTGGCACAAGTCAATAGAAATAACAATACTATATGTGTACATATATATATTATGATAACGGCTTTACACGCACGAATAACTTAAACTTTTAACTATGTAGAGGATATGAAACACGACAGTGTAGACGTAGCCAGAGTGACGAGAAGGATACTATTTCAGGAGAGCCATTGACACATCATCGGAAAGATAAAACCACAGAGAGGAGAGGCATTGATGAACACACTGAACAGAGACGCGACGCACGAACAGTATCCATGGAATTTATTTATTAAAAACTCGACGGTATAATTCAAGACGGCGACATGGACGCAAGGGTGAGACAAAAAGCGCAGGAAGAACATTAATAGACGACAGACACTACCGACCCTGTCGGAGCTTAAAAATGTGATACGCTTATATCATGGTACTTTTGGGAGCAGTACACGGACAAGGGACGAAAGAACAGGAGTCAGAAGAGCAAGAGAACAAAGCAAGGAAAGAATGAAGCAGAGCGCGAAAAAATCCTCTGTCCCATTTTTTTAAACCATGGGGACACTAACATGACGCTAGGTGTTAACATTTCTTTAATTGGCTACAGCCGACTTGACCACGTGAGCCATAACTCTAGATTCCGAACATGCAATGCAAGCCGCGTGGTTTCTGAATCATCCTGAATCATAAGCGCCTGACTTTCAGCGCCTGCCTTATGGAAAAATTTAGTTAGTAAATTGTTTACTTGTTGGTCACAATTTGGAAAAAGGGACTGTTCTTTATTAAAAAGAGAATAATTTATAACACGCGTTAAGTAAAAAAAGGTGGAGCGATAGAGTGAAAAATGGCGGGGCGTTATTGTTACTTACTTACACACACACACACACATATATATATATATATATATATATATATATATATATATATATATATATATATATATATATATATATATATAATTCAAAATTTTACATGCCGTACATGTAAACTGAAAAGTCACCAGCAAATAGTTTAAGAATTTATAACTTTTTTAGAAATTCGTACAAAATCAATCCTGTTTTACCAAACCAGCAAAAGCAATCTGGAAATTTTTCTCATTAGATAAAACAAAAACATTCAGTCCAAATATAAATATTTATTTTTTTTCATTTTAAAGTTATATTCTACAAACACCTCACATCATTAATATCCCCCCAATTATTTTTTTAATTACAAAAAGAATAATCTAAAATGCTGTAAAATTTGTTTAAACTTAAATTATGAAGGATTAAAACTGAAGGCATTTTCAGAGAGAAAATTGTTCCATAAAAGAAAAAAAAAAGAAGTATTGTTTGAAAAATAAATAAATATTCCTATCTTGTACATAATGACGTTCGAGTAATTCATGATTTTACAAACACTGCGAAAAGTAACATCTGCAAGAACAGATAGATTTTTGCAGAATAGATTTTTAGTGCAAGTTTTATCTTAAGTTTTTTTTTATTTCCTGGAACCGGTTTTCCGAGGCAGACACAGATGGTCTTACAAGTCACTAAAGTATGAAACAATCAATCAAATAGATTGATGTAATGCGCAGACCGTCTCTACATATATGCATGCTATTTGTGTGAATCGTAGCATCTGTTGGAATAAAACTATTTACGAAATGGAATTTTAAAATAAGTTCTGTAAATAGATTTAAGTTTTATTGAGTTTTTATAGCCAGAACAATAAACGTCCGAATGATTGTCCTGAGTAGCATATCTGCAGAGCGATAAATTTCGTTTTTTTTTTTTTTTTACGATCTAAAGAGCACGTGTTTTCGACAGATTATCATGACATTTGTCTTTAAAAAAAGTATTTCGATATTTTGTATAGTTCCGTTTCGATCTCCAGAACTGTGGTGGAATCTGCGTGGGTTCAGATAAAAGCGGTGATCCTTCCTTCACGCCTATCTGCAATACACGAAAAGATAAATGGTTCGAGTTTGTGGTTGTGGCTGCTATGTATTCGTTCACCCTATTGGACCCTATTGGATTCGTTCACCTCAATGTTAACATACGGAGAAAATGTGTCCAAAGAGTGCCGACTAGGATTGAAAGATTTTTTTAACGTAGGATTACGGTCCTCCATAGCGGTCTTTCGGAAAGCAAAATTTTAGAAGCTAAAACTATCCGTCCGTCCGTCCTCCCGAGTTATAATTTTGGCATTGTGCCAGACCCAGTCTGTATCGCTTGTGCAATCACTAAACAGTTTAACAGAAAAGTATCAAAATGCGTAAAAATTTGACATACATATTTATATATATTATATATACATACGTACATATATATATATATATATATATATATATATATATATATATATATATTTATATATTTATATAGATACATATATACATAACACATACATACAGATATACATACAAAAGAGGTAAGCAAGAATAAGTAATTGTAAGTTAATAACTAGTTGTAGTTTTGTTAGAAGAGACTACCTGAATTTTTTTAATTATATTCCATAATAGAGAAAGAAATGTTACACATTGAGGCTTTTTTCGTTTTTTTTAAAAAGCAAATGATATTTTAAAATTTAAATTATTCGGAAAAAAAATCTTGTATAGTGTGTTTTAAACGCTCATCATTTCCTTTGTTGGACGAAATTTATCAAATGAATCATATCGCGAGGTGCAGAAAAGTTCAGGCTATCTGAAAATACTCTTTTTATTGGTTTATCAGCGTTTATGTAGTAGTAAATAGTGGACAAATTTTCTCCATGGGTTAACAGTGAAGTGCGCGAATACAATAGATTTAGTACACAGCAGCCTTAGGATTGAAGAAGAGTTCCCAAGATTATAAGAAGTGGTGTTATTTTGCATCTGAAACTTAACGCTATTAAACTGTTAAAATCATTTTTATGATCTTTCATACGTTCACGTTATAGTAAGGTTCTTTTATGTTGATAAGGTTCATCTACGATACAGAATGCAGTACGAACTAATACTATTTCAAGCCTTCATGGTCGAAATAAAATCCCGAAATAGGCTATAAGGGAATCATTCCATATAAATATTTAAAGATATTTAACCTCTTTGCATTGAAATGTTTGTCAAAAGTTAAAGCAAATACACTGCTGGCCACTGTAAATGCAACACCCTGAAGGAAACATGCATATAACATGAAATTTACAACATGCATTCGCGGAGGTGAGATATGCAAATGATTAGAATTTCAGCGCAGACGCACATCACGCGCGCCTGTGGCGCCACTTCAAAGCGCTATTTAAGGCTTGGAGATTTCGACGATTTCAAGTTCGGCAATTGTGTTTTTCTTGTGGTTTTTTCAAAAAAACGATCAATTATGCCTCTTCGAAAACAGCGATCATCTTTTGATCAAGTATCCGAGTTCGACAGAGGAAGGATAGTGGCCTACCGAGATTGTGGATTATCTTTCAGGGAAATCGGTAGTCGTGTTGGACGAAACCAAACAACTGTAATGCGGATATGTGATCGTTGGATTCAGGAGGGTACGACGGACCGGCGTGTTCGATCGCATCCACCTCAGCGCACCACTTCACGTGATGACAGGCAAATTGTGCGCATGGCAGTGACGGATCGATCAGTCACATCACGAACCATAGCACAGCACATGCAGTCTGTAACGCATCATCCAGTATCTGCGCGTACCATTCGACGCCGCTTACAGGAGAGTGGTCTGTCCGCAAGACGTCCATTGATTTGTCTACACTTGACGCAGAACCACAGACGTCTCCGCCGCCAATGGTGCGATGACAGAAGGATGTGGACGGCAGAATGGAATGAAATTGTCTTTACTGACGAGTCACGCTTCTGTCTGCAACACCACGATGGTCGCATTCGAGTCTGGAGACACCGTGAAGAGAGGATGCTGAACAGCTGCGTTATGCACCGTCACACTGGTCCTGCACCGGGTATTATGGTATGGGGCTGTATTGGATATCACTCTCGCTCACCTCTAGTACGCATTGCCGGTACTTTAAACAGCCAGCGCTACATCTCCGAGGTGTTGGAGCCAGTTGTACTTCCTTACCTTCAGGGCTTGCCCACAGCCATATTTCAACAGGATAATGCGCGACCACACGTGGCACGCATTGCCCAACGGTCCTTCGTCAATCGCCAGATTGAATTGCTTCCCTGGCCGCCTCGCTCTCCGGATCTTTCACCGATAGAAAACATGTGGTCCATGGTTGCTCTACGATTGACCCAGATTCCATCCCCAGCTGCCACAGCAGATCAACTTTGGCAACGTGTGGAAGCTGCTTGGTCTTTTGTACCCCAATAACTCATCCAAAGACTCTTTGAATCAATGCCGAGGCGTGTGGCAGCGGTGATCTCCAACAATGGCGGCTACTCTGGCTACTGATTTTGGCAGGAACCACACTTCACAGAAGTCTATAAATTTAATCATTTGATACTTGGTCAACATGTTATCTACAACATAAATTTTGTTGTGATATCTCTTGTCTTTCTTGGTGTTGCAATTTGGGTGGCCAGCAGTGTATCTTAATCTGTTATTAGTTCTATAATAACTTGTTAATCAATAATATTGTATACAAAGACATTTAAAATTAAAAAAATATTTTCTTCTGTTTTAAATCCTTAAGTAAACAGTAATATATCATTTCCCATAATAACGTGAAGAAATTTATAAAGTCGTAGAAGTAATTAAAATTATTGTCTGTTATCCATCATGTAATAAATTAATATTATGTTTTCAATAAATTATTGATTCCTAACTAATATAAAAATATCCGGATCTGTAATTTAATTTTCGTCATTAATCAATCATCTGAGAGTTCAATTTAAATGGTCAGAATAAATTTATTAGGTAGAAATAAAATGTCTCTTATTTAAACTTAAATGTAAATTTAGTAATAGAATTTTAGAGCATTTCATAGCTCAAAATCTTTTAGATACAATAATTTAAGAATATATTCTTATTTATGAAAATCATTTGATTCATATTCTTCTTGAATATTAAACAATATTCACAGCAGGATTAGAACTAACATTTCGGAGAAAAACACATTATTTGAAAAACGCTCACCTTTACATTACAAACGACAAATGTTTCCTTCATAGTAAACTGCATTCCTTTTCATAGATCACTAAACATAATCGGTCTCTCACTATTATATTATACAATTTAGGTATCTACTATAAAATGAAATCAAGTATACAAAATAGTACAAATAGTTATATAAAACTTATAATGAATTAAACATGGTTATAAGGAGGCTTTGTGATGCTGAAGTGTCCGAATGAACTATTTTTTTTATTTTAATTTATTTAATATATTTTTTACCCTGAACATGCATGAACATTCATTTGTTAGAAATCAACTGTTAAATTTGTGAGTTGTTAATGCAATTTTTGATATGTTGACGGTTTTATAAAGTCAGTGCAAGAATTTATTATTTTCAATTCCTGTAATAATTTTTTGTAATAAAATCGTCTTAAACCTTAACCCTGTGAAGGCCGAAGGCCAAACGGCCGGCCGAAATACTCATAACGTCTTCCTTCCTAATGCCTGGTAGGTGGTCATTCTAACAACAGTTCAACGTCACCAGAGTCGTTCTCTTATCTGTTTGATCGTCTTTTATTTTCTAGAACCGATTCCTGCGTACTTTATGACCTGATGCTGATAGAGGGGACTGCAGATTGTGGAGCCACACCCCACCGTGACAAATTTCAGTACAATCGTCAGGATATTCTGTGATGGAAGGGAAAACCACTTCTCGTTCTCGGCCGGAACGGTCTTTTGGTGTAAGCTGCAAAATGGGCCTTCAGTCGTCAGAAGGTTAACTGATAATGAATGCCAACATATTAAAATATATTCCTCTAAAACACGATGCAAGTGCGTTGAAAATAACTTTTTTTTAAAGGCGTAGTTCAGATTATCTTTTACTCTTTTTTTAATACGTGTCGGTAAATATCTACGAGGAGATTTTTTATATGTAAAATGGGAACGTGATTTCAAACATTTAAGCATGACTAAGCAATACAGTTATTAAGTTTCTATTTGCAACAAAACCATCAAATATGTCTATTGGTTGTCCACTGGGTATTTAGGGTTCTTGAAGTCATTCTAACACACAGAACAGGTAACTCTTAGAGGTATTTGGTGACTCTGGCGTTATAATGCCAACTGAAAAACTCGCCAAGTGAAATAAAACAGTCAAGACATAGTTTACATCCCAGGATTCGGGTGATTACATAGTAACACGGTAAGTAGCTCGTGTGCATAATAATTTTCCTAATAAGTGGATTGAATTAATTAATGTTTCAAAAATATTAAAAAGGCAGTATAAGGAATTCGGTTTTCTAATAAAAATGAGCCTGCGATCGAATAATCATAGCAAATGAAATACTCAACTAAACTTCTCTCATTCGTCTCATGCTTTGTTGTTGACTGTCTCATTCTCTGACAATGACAACAATAAACAGTTGTCCTAATTTAATATCAAAAGAAACTATTTTGACAGCACAAGAAATTTTCTTCAAGTTTTACGGAAATCTCACTGGGGGAAAATGCAAAGAAATGTATTCATATTTAATGAATTATTTTTCCCTTATTTGCAATCTGTCAAAGTAAAATAATTAATTCTCTAATAACGATATGAAATGTTTGTTTTTCCGATGGCAGTGAAAAATAATTGAATTAATTAAATGTCTTCATCTAAAACATTTGCGCATAAAACTGTCATTATGCCCTGTGAAGGGAGATTTCACTTCTTAAGAGAGGAGAAACAAACAAAAAAAATGCGTATTTATGTAATTCGCATTGTCTGTGAATAAAGTTAGACAGAACATTCATTCACGTACACACACATTTGACAAACTTCCAATATATATGAAAATCTCCCTTCATTATGCATTGTGAGACAAAGTCCAATTTGATCGTCATTAATCATGCAACTTTTGATGTTTATAAATTGTTACCCGAGCAGTAAGATAATTATTCAAGGACGATCTAATATAGGTATAAGACTAACTCATCGTGATATATTTGCACAGAGAGATGCGTGTTAAACGTTATTAAATGTCTTTCACAGCTATTTTTATGGTCTTCGAAATTAATATGTTGTAAAAAGCAAGATAATTATTACATATCTAGCACTATTAATTACACTTCAATGAATATATATCTAGATACAAAATACTGATTACACCGGTAAAGTTAGGAATCTAGACAGAAGTAATGAACGGCTGAAGTGCTGAAATATAAAATTTGCAATAATGAAATTCTTCTATCTCAAACATTCTAATTATAAGTAGAAAACAAATTCACGTGTTAAAAAGTATTCAAAGAAAAAAAACTGGCATATGTGTACTTACACGTCTTGGTATATCTAATTAAAATGTTTTTACATCTGAGATAATTTTCTTTTAAGTATCTTAATTTTATGAATACATATACCTATATATATATATATATATATATATATACAGAGTATTTCAAAACCATATGTTAGAAATCTAATGGTAGGTAGAGAGGACTATCGACGTGCAGTCAGCTGCGATGTTATTAATCCACCAGAAAAAAATCTCGAAGAAAATAATGAGATAATATAAGAAATAGTCACCAAAAAAAATTTCAACACTTCGAAAATAGTGTTCTTATTTAAGCCGCTGCTTTCGTAGCTCGGCGAAGTGAGTTCTCTTGGCTTGATTGAAAAATAAGTGAAAAATAAGTGAAAGCTTATTTTATTTATTTATTTCACGATGCGGCAGGCACTTGTCGTCTGATGGTAGGTACTCCCTCTCAACAAAATCGCGAAGTTTTGCTGGCTACTTTATTATGAGATTACCATATAGGTCAGCCACATTTGCTTCCTATGAAGGGGACAACTCGGAAAAGACTTATTCTGGATTTCATCCCAGGCCCACTGCGGGGCAGATCAGAAGGCTAACCACTAAGTTATGCGAGTGCAGATGCGAAAGTTTAGTTACTGAAGTAGTCAACGTATGATATTAAGGTGTTTTTTTTCGGTCGATGCTTTGTACTACTTAACTACATACTTCTTAATGATATTACTGCATATATAGCTAACTAGCTGAAAATTCGCACTTCGCTACGGAGTACATACAAATTAAATACAACGGTCAATGTATGCAATTAATGCCAATATATATATATATATATATATATATATATATATATATATATATATATATATATATATATATATATATATATATATATATATATATATATATATATAATAACTGCGACGATCAATATATACAATTGATGTAGAAAAAAATATATATATTTATAAAAAAATCGTAAGGGATATTTTTATAGACAAAATAATGTCCAATCGTCTGCCTCATTAGCGAGAAAAAAATGTATTTTTTGTCTATTTAGTTGTTATGCACGTGACGATCTTTCTCGTGATATAAATTTTATAACCCTCAAATTATTATTTTAAATGCAAACTTAAAAAAAGTTACTAAAACAGCTTAAAAATTTAATTAAAAAATCTAAGAAGAATTTTTCAAAAATCTCTCTTAGTGCACCCCTGCACCATAAGAAGAATCGCCATGCAAAATTTCAGCCCTTTAGGTCCAGCGGTTTGGTCTGTGTGTTGTATGTCAGTCAGTGAGTCAGTTACGGAACTGTTATATATATATATATATATATATATATATATATATATATATATATATATATATATATATATATATATATATATATATATATATATATGAAATAAATTTAAAACCCTTTTTATTATTTATCACGCCCGTTCCAAAGTTTTCATCCTAACGCAACAGAGTACCGTCCCCTTAACCTTTGAATCGCGACCTAAATCCAAACCGGAATAATTTATTAGTTTTTCCCCTAAGGCACGTGTGACCAAAGCTTATATAAGCATTATATAACGGGCATCGCGAGACCATCACCTCATATGACGCGACTTAATCACGTGTCAGTTTTTAACCAATTAAAGTTCAGCCCGCCTGAAAAACTCGCGCTTTTCTCGATAACTCCGTAGCTTTTGTATGTTTGCTCACAGCCAGAAAAGATGTAGTTTTCGCTCCTGTCAAATTTGTACGGGCGGGGCCGCGTCCCCGTCCCGGCCAGCGTCGCGGAAGGTGTTCGAGTAAATCTAATTGATGTTCTACGAGACAATGTCCTGAATAAAGACTTTGTATGAACCAGCTGCCTTTTTCCTGATGTGTTCCGAAGTGTTTATTGCCTCTCCATCTACGTCGCCACTCGCTACTTTGCACGTTATGGATACAAAATGTTTGAAGCTCCCGGCCATTGCTTCGCCCCGCCACAGTTTCCATTTGCCTTAGCTACGACTACAAAACTGATGATTTCGACGGTCAAGTTATGTGCCCGGCTACAACCGTTATTATTGTTATTATCATTACAATTTAGCTCGGCAGGAAGTGAACCTGTCCACGGCAAGATCTCCAATGGATTTCCAAGTGTTTTTTCGCCTCGGAGAAAATTCGTAATACCCGTTGTGTGCAGTTTGTGTCAGGTCGGCGCCATCTCGTGCCGATATTTTTTCTATACAGATATTCTTGCCCTTCGTTCGTCGTGACGCGGTGTGTTTCATGTGTTTTCGCGAAGTGAGAGAAGGAAAAAATTTGTGTGCGCGTGTGTTGTAGAAAGTGATTCGCGATATTCCTTCAAGATTGTGTTCCGTCATGGATAATTTTTCGCTACGACAGTATGCGCGTCAAAGGAGATGTTTTGGTTCGGTTTCTGTGTGCTAAGCAATGGAGAGAGACATGTTTGTTTTTCTGCGTCGGAGTTCAGCGTGATCTTCAAGGGGAATAATGTGCGCGTTTTTGAAAAAATGCCTTGATGGCTTCATCAAAAAAAAAAATAATATTGTGTGTGCGCGTGTTAAAATGAGCAATTACGACATGAAGGTGATAATGATGTTAAACTGGAAGAGGAAGAAAATATATTGTGACTTAGGCAGTGGAACCAATGTTTCGAGGTGACTCCTGGACATCAAATATTTTAGATTAATTTATTTTCTTAACCCATTTTTTTCTTCTTACCAATTTGAATTTTGCGTTATAATTAAATTAAAATAAAATAATGATTGATACTCCATGGGTAAGTTACAGTATAAAATATTTTCAATTATTTTTCATTAAAAGATATTATATGTGTGTTTTAAAAAAATAGATAAATAAGAAGGGGATGAACAATAAAAAATAAGAAATTTGAATTTTTTAATATATAACTGTGTATTGGTAATTTTGAGATTTAAATTTACTAATTTTTATATATTTTAATCATCTCATTTATTGTGTATTTTAGTTTCAGTGAGTGATTTTTAACATTTAAAGTACTATTGATTTTTAATGTGTTATGAGATACCAGTAAGATTATTAATAACTGAAGAATATATTAAAATTTAGATTGGTCATATTTTAGTAATATAGTATGTCATGTTGTTATATGCAGAAGTGAAAAATAATATTTAGTGTCTATTTAAGTATATATTTAAGTGTTTTTGATGTTCTTATTTTATAATGAATATTTTTGATATTTTTAAATTTCTGATGAGTCTTGAATATTCAGAGATTAATAATATTTGTATCCGGATACTATCCAAATAACATGACAGTAAACCTGAATTCCTGATTTGTGTTAAAGATACCCTGTTTCTCTACTATGACTTTTTACCCTAACAAGACATAAGAATGTGCACGCTTCTAACTAAATTTGAATATTGAAGAAAATTAATGATTTAAAACAATTTGCACCGAATTAAGTTAAACAAAATTTTTCTTCCGGTAACCTAACCTCAACTTAATTGAAATTTAATTCCTTGTGAGTCGGTTCGACCCCGACCACAAATATGATATAATACAAATCCTAATTGAGTCGGTTCGACCCCGACCATAATTTAATTTAATAAGAATAAATCTTTGTGATTCGGTTCGACCCCGAACGCAAAATAATCCTCGAACAACCCAACCAATGGTAGCTCAGTGGGCCTGAGTTTAGTGCGTTTTCGCCGGGCCTCTGCGGAATATCACACCGTAGATTGTCACATTTGGAGACCTAGGCTAAGTTCATTGCTCCAGTAGTATAAATCCATTTCTTCCTAACTTAAAAAAAAATAATGTTGAGTGTTTTGGTTCACTGAGAATTGTAACGCAACTTTTAAGAAAATTATTTCTAATACCCTGTTTAGCCTAATTGAACCATTTTCCTAATTAATCGAGAAGTGTATTGCCAAATTACCTTTATTCAATTTGTTTACTGTGTTGAACTGTATTTTTAAAATTTTTCTTATTAATTTGTTTTCCATGGTGCATTTGAAAAAATTATAGTAGAAAAACCTTTGAAGATAGTAACCAAGAATTTAACTAATTAACTTTAATAACCACAATGAAGCCTAAACCTGAATAATGACCAACCTCGTGAACCAGAGATCCTTTTTCCTTTTTGATTTTTTTGGGGTGCCTAACACCTCTTGACTCCATTTTTGATGGTTATACTCTGTGTGTTGTCTACATAAATTAAATAAATTGAAAAAAAATCTATATTTTAAACTTCCTCTTACAAAACCTATTATATGTAATATTTCTGGATCTCATGATAAAAACCCAAATAAGACAATTTTAATTCCTTTTTGCCATTTTAAAGTTTTAAGTACTTATTTTAATATAAAACAATTGTTATGAAGTAGTGTAGTCTATGATAACCACATTTTTTCCCATTCCATTTTTAAGTGTCCACTGAAATTTTTGTGATTTAGTGTGTTTTAATAAGTATTTTTTTTTCAATCATTTTAGAGTGCAATTTAGAGTTTTTGTGAATAGTTAAATATCGCCATACATATTCCAAACTGTAATTTAAGTGTATTAATATTTTTTAGTGCTATTTTATGCTATTTTGTGTAAGTCATGACCTGAGCAGGCACACAAGGCTGTTAGTACCACTAAATTTAAGTTTGTCAACCCTTGAGTCAAAATTTTATTCCAAATTACTCCTCAAAATTTTAGTCCCAATTACGTTTTTGATATGCGGATCTCGCCTGATGGAGAGCCTTGCTGAAGGAGTCGGCCCTTCACGCAAGTCTTTTCCGGAGGGGGGGAAATTGAAATAAATTTAAAACCCTTTTTATTATTTATCACACCCGTTCCAAAGTTTTCATCCTAACGCAACAGAGTACCGTCCCCTTAACCTTTGAATCGCGACCTAAATCCAAACCGAAATAATTTATTAGTTTTTCCCCTAAGGCACGTGTGACCAAAGCTTATATAAGCATTATATAACGGGCATCGCGAGACCATCACCTCATATGACGCGACTTAATCACGTGTCAGTTTTTAACCAATTAAAGTTCAGCCCGCCTGAAAAACTCGCGCTTTTCTCGATAACTCCGTAGCTTTTGTATGTTTGCTCACAGCCAGAAAAGATGTAGTTTTCGCTCCTGTCAAATTTGTACGGGCGGGGCCGCGTCCCCGTCCCGGCCAGCGTCGCGGAAGGTGTTCGAGTAAATCTAATTGATGTTCTACGAGACAATGTCCTGAATAAAGACTTTGTATGAACCAGCTGCCTTTTTCCTGATGTGTTCCGAAGTGTTTATTGCCTCTCCATCTACGTCGCCACTCGCTACTTTGCACGTTATGGATACAAAATGTTTGAAGCTCCCGGCCATTGCTTCGCCCCGCCACAGTTTCCATTTGCCTTAGCTACGACTACAAAACTGATGATTTCGACGGTCAAGTTATGTGCCCGGCTACAACCGTTATTAATGTTATTATCATTACATATATATATATATATATATATATATATATATAATGTACAACTAAGATGACCTATTTAAATCCTATTTGCATTTTTAAGCTCATAAACATTCATCCTACATACATACATACTACTATATATATATATATATATATATATATATATATTATATATATATATATATATATATATATATATATATATATATATATATATATATATATATATATAAATTTTTAAGGGCGGAAATACCAATAAAAATTTGAAAATATACCATATTATTCTCTGGAATCTAGAGAGGATACAATTATTTAAAACCTAATTTATTTAAATCTTTAAAATCCTGTTTCCATCTGAGCCTTTTTCTTTTTTTCCTTTCAATACATCTTCTGTCAGCAATGGACTTAAAAAATCATTTCTCAAAATTTGTTTTTCTCTTCATTTCGCAGAAAGTATTAGAAGGACTGATATTTAGTTAATCCTCCAGACTTAGACATTATTGTAAAAAAACATATTTCACTCTAAAAGAATTAGTGGTACCTTGATATTAGCAGAATTTTTAATTATGACAAAACACATGATACATATAACTTTCATTTTACTTTCTTTTTTTTTCCCTTGAGTTTCACAAATAATAATACTCTCAGAAAATGTGAAAAAAGTGAGAATTGCTTTAGCGAGGAAATGTTTGCTTAGCTGAAAAACGAGAAAATATATCTTATTTTAAGTAAATGTTTCTATGAAGGGGAAGAAGTAGAATTTTTAACGCTTGTAGAATTTTCTAGTATTTCTTTACTTTTTTTCTCAATATTTCAGAATGATGTTAAGTATTTAGTAATAATATTAAACTGATAGGCAATAAACTCTCAGGCAGATTCCTTTGTCTAATTAATTTGTTATTCAGGCTCAGCATGCAGATTTTTATTTCCCAAGAGTCATCTTCGACTTAAGTGCACAGCAGTTTTGTCTGTTCTTCAAACACATGACACTATTTTATAGTGTTTATTATATTTGTTTTCTACCACCCACGTCGTATAGTGGTTAGCGGTCTGAGCTGCCACGCAGTGGACTCGGGTTCAATTTCCGAATAAGGTTTGGTCATTTCCGTGTCGTCCCCCTCAGAACGCTCATGCCCGACAGTAAGCCAATGCGTGGGCATCAGGTAGTAGTCCTCAGGCATAATCATAAAGCATCCCCATGACTTTGTTTTTTTTAAATCGTCTTTCGACAAACTTCTCCAGGCACCTTAATGCTGATGTGTACTAACCATATCGGATTTGCTCACCTATGAAGAAAATTTTTCCAAGGATTGCCGAGTTGGATCGAAAGATTTTTTTTTAAATTGTAGTCCGTAATAGCGAAAGAAATTTTACATCTTAGGGTATTTTTGGCTTTTTTTAGATACAAATAGTATTTTAAAATTTAAATTATTCTTTGAAAATATCTGGTATAGTGTGTTTTAAACGCTCCTAGATTCATTTTGTGGACGAAATTGATAAAATGAATCCTGTTGCAAAGTGCAGAAAAGTTCAGGCTGTCGGAAAATACCATTTTTATTTGGTTATCAGCATTTATGCAGTAGTAAATAATAAACAAATTTTCTCCATAGGTTAACACTGAGGTGAGCGAATCAAATAGGGTTAGTACACAGCAGCCTAAAGACAGAAGTAAAGTTCCCAAGATTATATGAAGTGGGGTTATTTTGCATCTGAAACTTACGCTATTAAACAGTTAAAAACATTTAGTAAGGTTCTTTTATGTTGATAAGGCAGGAGTTCACATACGATACAGAATACAGTATAAACTAATAGTATTTCAAGCCTTCATGGTCGAAATAAAAACCCCAAATAAGCTATAAGGGAAATCATTCCATATAAATATTTAAGGATATTTGTCCTCTTTGCATTGGAATGTTTGTCAAATGTTAAAATAAATATCTTAAGCTGTTATCTGTTCTGTGATAACTTGTTAATCAATAATATTGTATACAAAGACATTTAAAATTCAAACAACATTATTCCACTGAGATACCTATGGACCCACAATTTCCTTATTTCAATGCACCAAGAAGAAATTATTTAAACAGATTAGCATACAGAATAAAGAAATCTTGAGTTTCGACCATTCACCACTGACTATGTTTATGATTATTTAACCCTGTTACGGTAAAACGAAAAAGAATGGATGACACTGTAGCAAATTTAGGACTTTTAGGGAGAAGAAACATTAAAGACTGTAAACAAATGCCATATGTAATCCTTGAATTTAAAACAGGCAGATCTCTGAAAACGTATCCTCAAATCACATATACAAACATCTACATAGTAAAAAACGCAATAACTTTTACAATTAAACTGAAAACCGATATTTTTTTTCAAGGAATGGCTGTCTTTCCTTATTTTATCATAAATTTTTCATACATTTCGAAATGGAAGGAACTCTAGATCGTTACCTTTTTAATAGCTAGACGGATCAGTTTTCTAAACTGTCTTTCCCATCATCTTCAAAATACTGCTTAAATCAAAAACCTGATTGAAAATACAAAAGAAAAACGGATTTATGATTTCTTAAACAGCAGTACTTGGTTATGATTCATATATAATAACATTATCCTTTTTCTAATGTGGAGGCACTTGTCCAGAGACATGCGCACTGTTAACAGCGGTAATTTGTTGATTATTTATTATTATCTGAGAACGTCATAGGACCATACGACAAAGTGTTTTAACTGAGTTACCCAGTAGGCCAATGCCTTCAAACTCAGATATTTCATAATTTTAACAACGAAGAGCTGGAAATGTTCAGAAAGTAGAAATGAACGTCATAGAGGTGATTTAACAATGCCTCCTAGTGGCACGACAATTTTAAACAACCACCCCCAGGAGTGCTATCTGCTGGACTCGTATCTTCCACCAACCCACATACTACATGTTACGGCATTTCAGGTATAACGTATTCTCACGTATTTAACGTACGCCCATACCCGTACGCCCATACCCGGCGTAGACACGAAGACAATAAATGTTGGGATTCGAACTGAGCTCCAAACCAACGCTCCCATGCCCAACGCCCCAACCACTTGGTTACCAGATATAATTTTACATTGTGATCTTCTCAGAGAAAAGAGAATAAAAGTATTCATCATGATAAGATAACAAATAATAATAATTAATTAATACAATAATTTTACATTGTAACATTCTCAGAGAAAAGAGAGTAAAAGAGTAATCACCTCACAGAAAAGAGAAGAAAATTATACGCCATGATAAGAAAACTCAACAAATAATAATAATAATTAATTAATACAATAATTTTTCATTTTAATCTTCTCAGAGAAAAGAGAATAAAAGAATACATCATGATAAAATAACTGAATAAATAATAATAATTAATTAATACAGTAATTTTACATTGTAACCTTCTCAGATAAAAGAGAATAAAATTATACATCATGATATGAAAACTCAACAAATAAAAATAATTAATTAATACAATAATTTTACATTGCAATCTTCTCAGAGAAAAAAGAATAAAAGTATACTTCGTGATAAGATAACTTAACAAATATTAAAACTCTCATTCTGGTATAAAAGCGTTAATAAATAAAATGAAATATGAAATAGCTATCCTTAAACCAACAATTTTTCAATTGAGATATTAAGCGTATGGAATCTCCTTTGTATTTCAAATATGAACCATAAAATCAAATTTGTTAAAATATATAAATTATGAAGCCAGTAAATCGTACAAAAGTGCTTCCACACTGACTAAAGCAAATGAGTAACATTATTGCCAGTAAGCTATTTTATCATAATATGTTTAAAACATCTAAACTTTGAAAAATATATTGCACTTTTTACTTGATGAAGAATGTGGTAGTAAATAAGGTTCTATAAACTAACTGGAAAGCTTAGTTTATAGAGCATTCGTCTTGAAATGTGGAGGTCTAGATTCAAGTCAAGGACCTGGTAGAGATGTCTTTATAATTGTAAAGATAAGTTGTTGTTGCTATTGTTGCTTATGCCAGTTGACCGATTGCAACATCAGATCAAGTCCCGAAGGCTATGGGCGATAAAGGTACGGCTCCTGTTTTGAATTAGCACCACAAGGGTCGGAGTCCGATTTGGCTAAATGATCGGTCCCGTAATTTTGAACCGAGTCAAGTGACGAGACCGGAACACTTGACGCCACACCTCCAGATGCAAATTTCAGAACTTGGAGGACATTGCAGCCGCGCCCTATTTTACGTGATCCGGCCACCATTAGTGAACACGGTGGCAGCGACGAGCATCGAAAAAAGAACGTTCAGATTACTGGCCTGTTGCTCTTGCCAACTGGGCCACCACGCCCTCAAAGATAAGTAAAGATGAGTAAATTTTACTAATATGTCGACGGACGCCATAGGACGAAACGTAACAAGAAAAATGCTCCGCGAAATAAACTAGATACATAAGAACATTTGACGTTTATTTGCGAAATTAAACTTCTATATCCCTCTGGAAATGCTGTAAAATGTGTTTTCGCTTCATCTTAATTTAAAAAATGTGTTTGAAAAAAAAATAAGATTCATAGCTTTCTTTATTTCAGTTACTAATGAGTTGTAAAATCTTTTGAGACCATAAATAAATGAAATATGGCTTTTGACTGTTGTCACGCGCTGGAAAATAACACTGTTTGTTTTGTATCAATATATTTATACCTTCACGGCATTAATTTCTCTTGGTAGAAGGGTGAAAAAACTGTTGAACGATTAAAAGTAATAAATCTTTTTTGTTCCTTGCAGAAAGGATACTGTTTTCTTCTTTTAGAAACCTTTAATGTCCCTTTTATATTTTACAAGAGAAACAATGTAGTTTTATCAGCGATTTCTTAACGTGTAAGAGAATAAATATAAAAGGATAAGATCAAAAAGTACCTATAAAATCCAAGTATAGTACTAAAATAAGAACATAAAATTTCAATTATTAACGAAAAATTCGCAATATTTACCTTAATAATATAATACCTTACTTATTTATCATCCAAAATTTGCATGGCAAAATTTCAATCTGATTTATGCTAAAATGTTAGTAAATGATCAATGCATACCTTTATTATGTATCATCTAAAAATGATTGATGTTTAACCTCAATTATGTGTCATTCAAAATTTGTATGGCAAAATTTTAATCTGATTTATGCTAAAATGTTAGCAAAAGATCAATGCATACCTTTATTATGTATCATCCAAAAATGATTAAAGTTTAACCTTAATTATGTACAGTATCATCCAAAATTTGTATGGCAAAATTTTATTCTCATTTACGCTAAAATGTTAGTAAAATATCAACGCATACCTTTATTATGTATTATCCAAAAATGATTGATGTTTGACCTTAATTATGTATCGCCCAAAATTTGTGTGCCAAAATTTAATCTCCATTATGCTAAAATGTTAGTAAAAGATCAATGCATTCCTTTATTATGTATCTTCCAAAAATGATTAATGTATAACCTTAATTATGTATCGTCCAAAATATGTGTGGCAGAACTATAATATCATTTATGCTAAAATGTTAGCTTTAGTATTCTGTTTGTTCCTTAACCGTGTTGACGAAATTAAAAAAAGAAAACCAACGAGTCCAGAATCTCTATTTAGTACATACTTTGTAAGAAAAATAGTAGACACATCTTGCTCTAATGGAGTATACATAGCTTTCTAATGGAAGTTTCTATTGCAATATTTCTTGACCCAAGCATAGACAATGGGCAACGGTATTAGGTACCATGATGAGAAAGACTATTATTGTACATTTATATATGGATTTATTTATATTTTCAACATAACAAAAACACGTTTATTTTTCCTCTGTGACACATTCAGTATTGGTAAAGTGCAATTTTAATGTACGTCTAAACTCTTCCATTGTAAGACTTCTTGGCCCAAGCATGGACACTGTGCCATACTAGGTACCGTGATGAGAAATACTATCATTGTACAATTATATATGGATTTATTTACATTTTCAAGATAGTAAAGACACATTTATTTTCCAACGGGCCCAAAGTGGTACCCCCCCCCCCCTTTTTGTGACATCGTGACTTGTGTGAAGCGTCTTCACCTTTCACGCTTCAGTTCAATTCCGGAGTCAGGCTTGATTGTCATTTGGAGTAAAATCTGTCTTCCAGCTGAAGTAGGAACCTCGTCTTGAAAGGAAAGCTGTGAAAATACCTTTGTCCATCCCCGGGGTCATCATCTGTGGAAAAATGAAAAATACAATCTCTGTGTCTGTGCATTTCTTTCTGTATATTTCCTTCTCTATCTTCATTTATTCTCCGGACTGGTGGACCTTGTCTACTGAGGCCCCAGGGATATAAGCAACAACAACAACAAAGTGCTACGTCCCATTCTAAGATAATCCTTGACTCTTCAAAAACTTCCCATAGAGCACTAAATGCCATTGTCATTGAGAAATTTTCAGTCTTCCATTATGAACGATGCCAGTTGAACTTGTGTGCTGTCGGTGTTTAAAACAATTGATATGAAAAGAAGGGACTTTGTTATATTACTCCCAAAATAATCTTAGAGCAGTAAATGCTTCGAATAGCTAAAAAAAAGTTTTCTTATTTACTAGAGATTTCAAGTTTGCTGATTTTTTTTTTTATTTTGCTTATGACTAGACTAAAGCTTATAATTATACTAAACTTGCTGAAGTCTTTAAAGCTTATGACTAGACTAGACTAACTGCTTAGGACTAGACTAAAAAAAGACTAGATTTAGGCGTTTGCATTGTCCAAACGGCGCCCCTGAAAAGATTAAGCTTGTATTTCTGATTATTCGTTTGTCTTTGAAGAAAAATACAGTATATGCAATTTATTGATATTGCACAAACGATCATATGGATTTGACATGGATTTGATATGGTTTTGACATGTACAGTTATATATGGATGACAGTTATATATGGATTACTGTTATGTATGGAAATTGAATGCAAGTGAAAAAAAGAGTAGATTTAGGCGTTTGCATTGTCCAAACGTCGCCCCTCAAAAGGTTAAGCCGTTGATCATTGTACAGTTATATATGGATTTATTTACATTTTCAAGATACTAAAGACACATTTATTTTCCAAAGGGGCCCAAAGTGGTACCCCCCCCCCCTTTTTGTGACTTCGTGACTTGTGTGAAGCGTCTTCACCTTTCACGCTTCAGTTCAATTCCGGAGTCAGGCTTGATTGTCATTTGGAGTAAAATCTGTCTTCCGGCTGAAGTAGGAACCTCGTCTTGAAAGGAAAGCTGTGAAAATACCTCTGTCCATCCCCGGGGTCATCATCTGTGGAAAAATGAAAAATATATCTCTGTGTCTGTGCATTTCTTTCTGTATATTTCCTTCTCTATCTTCATTTATTCTCCGGACTGGAGAACCTTGTCTACTAAGGCCCCAGGGATATAAGCAACAACAACAACAAAATGTTCCGTCCCATTCTAAGATAATCCTCGACTCACATAGAGACTTCACATAGATCTTATATCTGCACTAAATGCCATTGTCATGACATTGAGAAATTTTCAGTCTTCTATTATGAACGATGCCAGTTGAACTTGTGTGCTGTCGGTGTTTAAAACAATTGATATGAAAAGAAGGGACTTTGTTATATTACTCCCAAAATAATCTTAGAGCAGTAAATACTTCGAATAGCTAAAAAAAGTTTTCTTATTTACTACAGATTTCAAGTTTGCTAATTTTTTTTAAATTTGCTTATTATCAAGCTGCTTTAATTTTGCTGTCATGTTAAGCAGGAAAGTTTTGAATGATTGCATTCACACATTCGAGTAGAGATATTAACTTCATCACATAGAGTTACAAAATAATTGCGATGTTTTTGACTTAAGGTGACTGCCTACGCTGAAAATGCCATTTTTTGACTATTTTGGTCAATTTCATTTTTTGCAAGAATCTTGTAATTCAATCTTTTCTCTTTTCAAAACCGTTTTGATTTTTATTCTACGTCAATTAGAAGCAGAGTTATAGCTATTTTAATAAACATCATCTAATACAAAATTAAAGTGACAAACAACTTTAAATTCGTCCATTTTTTGACTATTTTGGTCAATTTTATTTTTTGCAAGAATCTTGTAATTCAATCTTTTCTCTTTTCAAAACCGCTTAGATTTTCATTCTACATCAATTAGAAGCAGAGTTATAGCTATTTTAATAAACATCGTCTAATACAAAATTGAAGTGACAAACAACTTTAAAGGCGTTTTTCTCAGAATTATGTTTATTAGCACAAATCTCTACCGTTATCATGATATTTCACATAATAATGCATATAATTTGATAAAATTTTCAGTAAAGTTTTTAGATGCTATTGTTAATGAAATGACGTACAATAATTGATGTATAATAAATAGTTTTTTGTTTGGAGCTGTTTATATAAAGAAAGGAATGACGAATTGGGGAAAATTTTCATATTGGGACATAAAATTGTCTGTATTATTCTTGCATTTTAAAATTTCTCTTAGATTGTAGGTCATTTTGAAGATAACTGTTATATGTATCATGTATAAGAATGAAATTATAATAGTAGCATTAGAATTTTGTTCAGAGTGATAAGCGTTTTAGCTAAATTTCATTAAAAATTACTTCAAATTGACCAATTTATAGAAAAGTATGGCATTTACAGGAAAGTTTTTTTTAATTTTTTATTTTTAAATGCTGTTTTACCATAAGAGACCAAAAAATCCTTAAAAAAACAATTTTTTTAAAAATTGGCTCCGAACGTAGGCAGTCACCTTAAACCATTCTTTTAAAGACTTTAATCTAACATAATTTCGATGATTTAAAATAATTTTTTCTTTTCCCCTTTTTTAAAATAAATTCCTAATTGTATCTTAAGTGCATGTCGTAGAGGTTGTGAAACTCCTACCTTAGAAAGAAATGAACTGCATTTACGTATCAAGATAAGAGAAATTCAACATATCCTTTTTCCTAAATCAGATGTTTCAAATCACCGGAGAAAAGCTTACATTATTCGAAAAACATCACAAACAGGAAGTTTGGATTTCTAGAACTCCAAGAAATAGGTGAATGGGAAGAAAAACTTCTTTTGTACTTCAAATTTTCATCTTCTTTACGCAAAAGAATTTAAATCTGTGACCTCTAGAAATTCACGTTCGGTTTTATATTCTTTTTGCGTTATTTTTTTGTTACTATTGATATTTGTCAACCTTTCTCTGATATTCTGTTTTGGTCATCATTCCGAGTGCCCAGGTCGCATAGCGTCAAAGGTCTTGAAATTTAATGAATAAAAGAGCAAAGTATTTCGGAACCTATCCGGTTACTCATATCTAATATCTAAATCATCGGTTAAGTCATTACCCATTCCGTTGCCTCTTGTTTACCTTTCGAGAACGTTGCATGATCGTTTTTTGCAATATCAATAAATTGCATATACTGTATTTTTCAAAGACAAGCGAATAATGAGAAATACAAGCTTAACCTTTTGAGGGTCGCAAACGCCTAAATATAGTCTTTGGACAATGCAAACGCCTAAATATAGTCTGTTTTCACTTGCATTCAATGTATTCCATTTAAATGAGCAGAAAAATGGCTAGTGCTGCCATCTGTTATCAGTTTAAAGAAGTAAAAACATTTTGAAATCTTTAATTGAAAAATTTTACAAGATTCTTTAGGTAAAAATATCAGGGAAAAAATCTGCACCGTGAAAACGGTGGAGGTTGTTGCCCCTAAAAGGGTTAAATCATGCAGAATTGTCATACTCAAGTTAAATACATGGCGCAAGACATGAAGAAAATAGTTTCGCAATCATAATTACCTTGTCGGCACAAAGCCTTTCTTTCCTTACGGTAATAACTTTTAAGTCTACCGAATGATGCCAAAAAGGCAGAAATCAAACTTACTTTGTTTGAGAGTCCACCACCCTATCAGAACAATAACGAAGGCATAATTGCTTCATTTGCATTTGAAACGTGCATCTTTTAAAGGAACAGGACTAGCAACCAAATATTTGACAGGAATCAATTTGTTTCTCCAAAAATTTAGTAATAGATGGTACATGTCACTGATGACTACTTTTTTATTAACTTTGAGCTTCCGATAAAGAAAAATAATAGCATAATCCTCGGAGAGCAAAAACATCATGAACTAAATGTTTCTTGCTTGTTATTATCAATGTATTTTTGAAATATAATTATTTTTACACAATTTATGTAACTAAGGAGAGATCTCTCTCGAAAAATAAAACATTTTTGCAGCAGCTTAATTAATCTATGTATAAAACAGATAGACCAAGAATTCTGTGGTTAATAAATGAAATATTATTAAAATTAAAGCTCTCAAGGACGATAATTGCTTACATTAAATGGCAAATGCAAGTACATATAATTATATAAAGATTTATTTATTTTAAGGTTAAGCCCTGGGGACACATTATCTCTATTATTAAATACGCTGAATACTTCCTTCATTAGCAGATCACTAATGTTAATTTTTTTTCGTATTTAACAATATAAATGCCTTTATCAATAAATATTATAGTTAAAAGGAATATTTCATTTTAGTTACTTTTTTAAACTCATGCATAAACTATCATACTAAAACAGTATAAAATATTTTTATTTAGGGAAAGTTAGCATTAAAAGGTGAATAACGAGCGGCTTGTCGTTTTAAAGCCGTATGTACAATTTTGTTTGTGTTCTCTCTATATTAAGATAAAACGTTTCACATTGCCTCAAAAAATTATTTCTTTATTTTCCTTTAGAAAGGATTTGACATGCCCACTTTGTCATTCACTTGAAGAAATCGATGCATATCAGAGCCTTTGCCAGCCTATGTAAAGACTTAGTCTTTTTTTCAGCCTCTGGAACAAGTTACTGACATCCTTAAATCCTTGTACTAGTATAATGGAATAGCTTCAAGCACTGTCATGTGGTTCTGCGTAATATTACATACGTTGAGTGAAAAGGGCTTGTTTCTACTTTTGAATTAATGTCCCTATTATTCCTTGCCCTTTCACGTACTGCCCATTCTTTTCGACTCCTTAGGCAACAGAGAAACATTATTTTCATGGAGCTCTAATGTACTATTTCTGGCTAATATCTGACTATGGCTTGCATGCGTTTGTGAGTGATAAACGTTTGTCTCTACTTTTAGATTAATGTCCCTGTCATTCCTTGTCCTTTTGCGTACAGTAAATTCTTTTCGACTCCTTACACAACAGAGAAACATTATTTTCATAGAGCTCTAATGTATTTCTGGCCAATATCTGACTATGGCTTACATGTGTTTGTGGTGATAAACGCTTGTCTCTACTTCTGAATTAATGTCCCTATCATTCCTTGCCCTTTCACGTACTGCCAATTCTTTTCGACTCATTACACAACAGAGAAACATCATTTTCATAGAGCTCTAATGTGTTTCTGGGTGATATCTGACTATGGCTTTACTATCTGTAGGTCATACTTAAGTCCATGTAATGAATATTCTATAGTTAAGGTAAAGATACGAATATTTTTGAGGAAATAATGTCGCAAATAATTATATTGTGGGCACCTTTCTAAGGAACCTGAATTTTAAGTATTTCTCATTTTCACGATATAGGGGTGCAATATGTGATATTCTTCTAAAAAATGTTCATTTTGTTATAAACACGTTTAGAATAAAGATTTTTAAAAAAAAATATCCATCTTCCTGTGGAATTGAACGCTATCATGTAGGAAAGTAAGACGGACCATATCATTCACTTATATTTTTTAAATTAGGATAACTCTATGCTGAGCAATATTCTGTCACTCGTTATTTTACCTTTTTGTAAGAAGTTAAGATGCGATATTCTCAGATGCATTGATTTTACAGTTAGCATCGGTCAACAGTATAATCAGTGGACCATTTTATAGCTGCTTATAACATGCGGTAGGCGTTGTTTGATTCTTAAAAATCCATAGAATGATCATGCCATGAAAAAAACAAGGTTTTTTTTTTCAAAATTTTGTATTCTTCTCTTTTAAAGTTTGAAAAATAAAACCCTGAAGGAATATATATATATATATATATATATATTCCTTCAGATTTTATTTTTATAACTTTAAAAGTGGAAAATAGAAAATTTTGAAAAAAAAACCTTGTTTTTTCATGGCATGATCATTCTATGGATTTTTAAGAATCAAACAACGCCTACCGCATGTTTCTGAGATGATAAAATAACCAATTACAGTATCTAATGCTGTACTGTCTATGCCTGTCCAGATGTTCATTTGTACGGAAATCTGTTCGTAATGATGCGCCTTCGAATATGTAAAAATGTCATAAAAATATGAAGAGGTTAAGTCGATCGCAGGCTGTCATCATTACATTTATTTGATAAATTTGGAAACGACGGCTGAAAGCGGTACGATAATTAAAGAACGGACCGGTCCTGTGTGATGTAATGTATTGAATAGTCTTACGGTGGCGGTCAACTTGGGGGGTTGATCGCCAGACAAGATTAAAGCGAGGTTGTCGCCGGGGTTTGACATTATATGACAATGGACATTTTATTCGGATTTACAACGGCGGCATGTGAAAACCACGGTCGTCGTGGGAGGTTGTTGCAAGCTTGTTTTCCGTGGGGGCGTACGATAGTTGAGCAGGGGTGGCAATTTAAATGATGGTGGAGTAAAACAAGCGAATGAGATGTTGGCAGGATCGGGAATGGAGAAAATGGTAATTCGAAGGGGGAGCCAAGGAAGAAGAATGGGCTTGAAAATAATATAAATTGAGGAGTTTGAAAAAACTCAAGAGCTCTCTCTCTCTCTCTCTCTCTCTCGCCATCTCAACCTCTCTCGAAGATAGCTACTTCTCCGATCTCTCAGGGAGAGACATTTTTCTTGGTGTTTTTCGTATCGGGTGGACGATAGGTCCCCGTTGCCTTATTAGTTTGGTGTGCCACGACGATGGGAAGATATTTTAAATTCCCCAAATATACTTTGCGAAGTGAAATATTGGTGTGTGTGCGCGAGTTGATTAAATGGCGGCAGCAAACTCCCCGGCCATAGAAGCAAGAGTTCCCCGGCCCACAATAAGAAGTAGATCTACCAGTGCACCGAAATACAACGCATCGAGTGAGTCCTAACATTTAATTTTGTTAATGTCAGTCTTTTTCTTTTGGTAGATGTTTTTTTTAAATTTTGTTTTAGATTTTGGGTTTACGAATAGGTGTGGAAATAATTGATAGGAGAATTAATTGGTATTAGATGTTTTTGGTTAGTTATTCTGTGCTCCCTTGCCTTGTTTTGAAAAGTAATCTTTTAGAACTATAAATTTTTTAGTTGAGAATTTGGTTTATGTATGGATAAGTGTTTTTACGAAAGTGTTTAAGATAAAATGTACAAATGTATAAAATTGTAACTAAATTAAGTTTAATTTAAATTTAAATTAACTCTCTGATTTAATTGTTTTCAGTATTTTTTCAGTTTACTTGTTCGTCATTGCTAATTACGTCCTGAACTACGGGTTATTAACAAATAATTTAAAACACAACGCACCCAACTACCCATTTATAAATAATTAATGTTCTACCCAACTAATTCACGCCCGATTAAATAACTTTGGACTAGCAATACGACACTGTTCCTTCCAGAAAAGGAAGTTTTCATCATGTGATATATTTGTAAGGATATATAAAAAATTCCTTGAGGAAAAATCTCTGAAATTTTGTACATCGTACCTCTGTTCTACTTTCCTTAAACTGTCTTTATCATGTAGCAGTTATGGTAAAAATTCAGAAAATATTATCCTTGGGGTAAAATATACCCTAAAGACTTTATTATTTTGCTTTTATAAAACTTGATAAATAAAATTTTTATAAGACCTGAGCACAGAATATTTTGAAATATTTCTAACGTTCAAGAATGAATGAATATTCAAATTGAAGTATTGTTTCGCCAGATGTATCTAATACAAAACATACTGTAAATAGGAAATTTCAAAAATTTTTAAATGAGATTTCCACTTGTCCAAGTATATTTTATACACATAATGATCAAAACATAAGGATACATTTTAAGAAATGAAAGAATTGCAAAATGTGTGATATTAAAGAAAAATAAAATGTATGCATCAGTGCCTTTAAACGCCTCTGTAAGAACAGAGTACTTTTATGGTGTTTTCAGTATAAACATTTCCAGATATATCTTTAAAGTCTATGGATAAAGACTGGATCTAACCTGTGGCGAATTTTTGGTTACAGACATCATTAATATATGAATAACGTGTATTTATTTACATCTAGATAGTTAAATGACCATAACCTTATTTAATGTAACTATGATCTAGCGCAAGCTGTCAATATAAGGGAAAATTCCTTCAACCTACGATAAAACTTGTCAGATCAACATACTGTCCTCTTTACTATCCGATCAGAATTAGTGTCCCTTTATCCCAATGTAATACACTTGTTCGAAGACATTTGCTCTTATGCCGCTATGATTTGTTGCCTTCTTTTCAATTAGAAGCATGTTTTAGGCGAGCGAACATAACACCCTGGCGTTACCATAAAACGGACCCAGGGTCTACATCAGGGGGGGTTCGTAACCTCCTCCCACCCCTACGAAACTCCCGAAGGGATTTTCCGGGATTCAGATTTAAAGTGTACGTACCCAGTGTAGACACGAGGACCATTCAGTAGCGCTTCTCAGAATTCGATTCATGTCATAGGGACATGAGAATAAATCGATAGAGACACAAGTTGGAAATTGCAGGGCAAAGGCGAGTAAAGGAAGAAGAAAGAAAACATTGTAAAACGCAGGTTAAATAAAAAGGAATAATAGTAGAGCATGGTAACGATGAGAGAGAAAATAGGAATAATGAGCAATAAAACGGAATCGTTGAAGACAAGCATAGAGGTTGCAAGAAGCCAGGTGCAGACGGCTTAAGTTAAATGCTATCGGATCAGAGATTAGAGAAGTCAATAGGCAAATTGAAAAGGGGTATCATAAAAGGGCATGTGTAAACGTTTAAGAAGACGTAGAGGCAAAATTTATGACGGCAGTAAAACAGGGAGTGCCGAAGGAGAGGCCACAGAAAGGGGATGCGTGGGGAAAAGGGCCCTAAAGAGGAGATGTGGTAAGTAACACCCACGCCAGTCACTGGTTGAAACGAATATAGCAAGAAACCGCAAACCATTGAAGAAAATGAGATGGAGTATAATATGGCCAATGAGTGATTGGAAGAGGTGTAATTAGAAATTGATAATAGAGAGAGGATATGGAGAGAGAAAAGTTGAAGAAGAGAGTCTAAGAATAGTTTTACACACACAGTTCGAGATTGTTAGTCAGTAAGGAGAGAGTCACCATGAATCAATGGTAGATGAAGCAAAAGGGACTGCATGAATTGTTATTGGTTAAGGCCACGTTATAGCCTCTATGTATAAGTTTTTATATGGGTGGCGTGCCCTGCATCCCGATCCTATGCGCCTAGAAATTCAGATGATTGCCGAGTCCTACATCCCAATCCCAGCAGTTTTGATGATCGCCAAGCAGTTTTGCCAAGCAGTTTTGATGATCGACTAGCCCAGCAGACTGAACCTGGGTTTCCATAAATAATGAAGGACAAGAGACGCCCATAACGAAGCCATCACCTTTATAAGTCTTTGAGGACATTTGAGACCCTCTACCAGTGCCATCATGGATAGCCTTACCAGAGCGTCCGCAGAGCCAAGCCACAGAAGCGTATTCAGCCCCCGATGTGCAATTGATGATCGTCAGCGGAGGTATTGTCCCCTTTTCTCACCGATATCACATATTCATTGCTTCCAGTACCGATGAAATTTAATTAGATAACATACGTAGGGCGCGATAGAGAAATAAAATACTACTTTAAAAGAATGAAGGTTATCTAGAAGTAACGTAGTGTTACTCAATTTATATTTAGTTTGGTGTTGTTAATGAAATGTGTAGAATGAAATTAATCGTAATCTAATATTATTGTCAATGCATAATCATAAATTAGAATGGCTCACGTAATATATACTGTAATTGTATTATATGTGCATGTTCATGTTCAATAAATCTATTTGTCATTTCGAACCAGAGTTGTTTTCAATCGTTAAAGTCACAACGAGTCTTCTCTGTTATTGATAGGTGATATGCTAATTACTATCACATAATGGTGTCATTGTTTAATTATTCTAAAAGAACTAGTCACTATACAATTGACTGTCATAATTCATGTCCATTTAGTGTGAATCCTGACATGTTAAAAGCACTAGGTTACCATAAACCTCAGATTCAATATTTGCATCATCATATAAAGCTTCATGCGAGACCAGAACGCCAATCCAGATTCGGAGGGCGTGGTCCCGGTAACGCAATTATTTAAACTACATCAGTTGGTCCTGCTTGTTGGAGGTTGCGTATTACAGTTATGATTCACAACATGGAAAACCTGTGTGAGAAACTATTCTAGTTAGCATTTTTTTCTTTCCAAAGATAGTGAATATTTAAAGCTATTTTGACTGTCCCATCATTAGAAAAGAGTTGCCTGAAAGAATCGTACAGATTATTAAATTCAAACTTCCTTGAATACTGGAAATTAAAAAAGTTTAACACAATATGTTTTACATTTTATTATTCATAAGATTTAAATAAAGATACTTAACAAGTTTAAAATCAAATCTTGTAATGTCTAAAACGAAAGTTTTTAAAATACTGTTCTTCATTTATTTTTCAAAGTGTTTTCTATGATTTTTTTCTGATTAAAAACACACGTTTTTACTTCATTATACTATGCATATCTCCTGTCAAACCTTTTTATATATGAGAATGTGTGTTATATAAACGCACAAAAGTACACCCACAAACCTTCCCCACCTTATACTCGTATATATATATACACGTATACACGCACATACACACAGGCATATACGTACATTTCACTAGGCAACAGTTGTTTTGGTGCCAGGAATTTGGGGCTGATTTCATAGGAATTTGATGCCCTGAATTTAAATATGACGTTAGGTTTTGCCTAGGAGCTCAAATTTCTAAGATATTACATTTTAGTGAAATATACGTCATACTATTTTAAGTTAAATCGATGAATCAAATTAAAAAACTAAACACGGTATTTTTTATTATTATTATATATTTTTTAAAATGTTAAAGGAACATAAAAATCACAGAGAATATTTCAGTAGTACTTATCTAATTACAAAGTGCAAGAAAAAGGAAAAAGTCATTGATGAAACCAACTAGTCACTGAACACTTCGGAGGCTTCTTTTCCGGACATTCTTGAATGTATTTTGGAACCAGTGGCGTAGCGAGCATAACTGGCGCCCGGGGCACGATACCTTTGAGGCGCCCCCCCCCCCTGAAAAACATATAGTAATATAATATATAGACCATATATTGGCTCCCTCGATAAACATATAATAACATAATATATAGACCTTATATTGGCACTCCCCCCCCGAAAAGCATATAGTAACATAATATATAGACCTTATATTGGTGCCCTCCCCTAAAAACATATAGTAATATAATATATAGACCTTATATTGGCACCCCCACAAAATAATATAGTAATATAATATATATACCTTATATCGGCGCCCTCCCCGAAAAACATATAGTAATATAATATATATATCTTATATTGGGGCCCTCTCCTGAAAAACATATAGCAATATAATATATAGACCTTATATTGGCATCCACCTCGAAAACATATAGTAATATAATATATGGATCTTACATTGGCGCCCCTCTGCGAGAGGCGCCCGGGGCATCATAGACCCCCTTGCCCCCCCTTTGCTACGCCACTGTTTGGAACAGCCCCTTTTTAAATTCCAGCGGTAATCTGCCATCATGTGCGTATCCCATCTTACTTGGTAGTGGTCCTCCATAGTTTTAATATCCTGTTGAAATCTTTCACCTTGTTCCTCACTGGTGTCTCCTATATTTTCAGGAAAATAGTCCAAGTGGCTGTGTAAATAGCACACCTTAATGCTCATGTTACACGTAAGGGATCTGAAACTGTTTAGCATCTCGTTTACCAGTTCAACATAGTTTTCAGCTTTGCATTTGCCCAGAAAATTTCCGACAACTGCAAGAAATGAACTCCAGGCTTTTCATTCAGCCCCATTCATGGAATTTACGAAGGCAGGATCCTTAATGAGTTGTCTTATTTGTGGGCCGTCAAATATTCCTGCTTTAACTTTTTCCGTACTCAACTTAGGCACGTTTTACTTTTTATATGCAAAGCACGATCTGTTCTTATCAAGAGCCTTTACAAACTTCTTCATGAGGCCCAGCTTGATATGCAGTGGAAAAAAGATAGTTTTCTTTCGTCCAACTAGAGGGTCGTTATTGACATTCTTTTCCCCAACGTCCATGTTTTCTCTCTTAGGCCACTCTTTTCTAACCCAGTGGTGTGTTTTGTCTCTGCTATCCCAGAGGCACACGATGCAAGATATTTGAAGTAGCCTGTCGTGTCACCCCTTTTTGTCTTGTCCCTGCTACTCTCTTCTCAAGGAGGCAGGGGGGGTTAGGGCAATGACCCCGGCTCGCTAAGGGATTCGAGATTGTTGACGGTGCACCGTGCAGAAGGCAGAGGGTCGTCAGATACTGGGGTGACCCACGTGAGAGAAGGCGTGTGGTTTTTTTAGTCTGCGATTGTTGGCTCTTGAGAGAGTCGGGCAGATCAGAGTAAAGTGTGTGGGTATATTGAGACCTAGAAGACGCACTAGGCCTTGTTAGATAGCAGTCAGAATCTAGATGATTGACCTAGTTAGATTTTTGTGTATAATACTGTAAAATAGTTTGTAGATAAATTAGTGTTGTGTTCGTGCTTGCAAAAAAAAATAAAACTTTGAATATTCACTGGTGTGGTACTGAACTCTGTGACGTTACTTGTGTGAAAATTTACTTGTGTACCATTGCAAACGTCGAATTACGAAACGAACCAAAAGCGAACCCGTAGAAGTGAAGAGGGTTCGACATAGCCACTTTGCGGACAAGGAGAAAATTTACCATTTTTAAGTCCACACAAACCACCCATTGATGTTCATGATACTTTATCTTCCCCAAGACCAAAGCTATGGTGTCATATTCTTCTTCATTTTCGTTGAGTGAGAAATTGGTATTGAACCATATTTGTTCACATTGTGTAGAAGGACACATTTGAAACTTCGCTGTGAGCTGCCAATAAATAGGCGCCAATCATCTGGAAAACCTTCAGGAAGACCGATATTTTCCAGGAGTCCAGTTTCCCAGGAGGACAAATTACCCATACTTGAATGTATTGAATAGAAAAAAATATTGATAGATAAGTGGATGTACAGTAAAACCTCGTTTATCCGGTTCTCGTTGATCCGGATCAGATTTGTAGACATTTTTATTTAATGTTCACATTAGATAATAATTTTTCACTATGATAGCAAGAACGTCACTACAAGAACGCCAAATATTCGCTTTTTAGTTTGATTCAATGTACAGTTCCTGCATAGATTGTACAATAAAATATGGTAATAAAATGCTTTCTGTTGAGTTTAAGAAAACTTCACTTGACTTGCCAATTCTTATTTAAGAAATGATGTGAAAATATTTTATTTTTTAATGTTTTGTAAACAATACTATGTAATTTTGTTACAAAACAAACTTACTTAAAGATTTTGTATTGTTTATTACCCATATTATCCGGATAATCCGAATTTTCGAATGTCGGGATTGCCTATGGTGCCAATTAGTCGGGATAAACGAGGTTTTACTGTATCTAAAAAAGTAGAGCTGATAGAGAAAAACTAATTTCATATTTAGATTCAGCGCGCCAAATACAGTTAAAATCAGTTCTAAAATCCTAGGCACCAAGTTATATATATATATATATATATATATATATATTTGTGTGTGTTTGTGTGTATGTGTATAAACTTTAATTCGTGTTTACTACGTCTTGTATTATCCTATTTCTAATCTATATATATAAAACGCGTAGGTATGCGGCACAAAAATCGACGATATTTCTACACTTCAAATGGCAACGGCTGCAATTACCATATGTAAACATTAGCGGCAGTCCGCAATTTGCAACCGCGTGTCAACATGAATTTACGCACTGAAATCAGGAAAGCTCTAAAGCGGGCTGCACGATCAAGGGAAAATGGGGAACAGTATCAAGAAAGAAAGCGAAGAAGAAATAATGAATACGTGAATAATTCATTAATGAGAGAGGCGTGAAAGTGAGGGCATAAACGAGCGCGAGGTTAGGCTTAACTGTCGTCGGCACAGCAACCGAGAGCCAGTAACAGTTAATTTTGTACACCTTTTTCAGTACTTGCTGAAATTTTACTCCATTTTATAAGTGAAGAGATTGTTTCCTGCATTTTATTATTTGATATGATTAAGGTGACTACCTACGTTAAAAATATCATTTTTTGACTATTTTGGCCAATATTTTTTTTTCAAGAATCATGCAATTCAATCTCTTCTCTTTTCAAAACCATTTTGATTTTCACTCTACATCAATTAGAAGCAAAGTTATAGCTATTTTTAAAAACTTCGTCTGCTACAAAATTGAAGTGACAAACAACTTTAAACGCGTTTTTCTCAGAATTATGTTTTTTAGCCCAAATCTCCACCGTTATCATGATATCTCTCATAATAATGCATATAATTAGATAAAATTTCCAGGAAATGTTTTAGATGCTATTGTTAATGAAATAACATACAATAATTGATGTATAATAAGTAGTTTTTATTTGGGGTTGTCTTTAGAAAGATACGAATGACGAATCGGGGAAAATTTTCATATTGGAACATAAAATTGTCTGTATTATTTTTGCATTTTAAAATTTCTCTTAGATTGTATGTCATTTTGAAGATAACTGTCATATGTATCATGTGTGAGAAGAAAATTAAAATAGTAGCATTAGAACTTTGTACAGAGGGATAAGCATTTTAGCTAAATTTCATTGAAAATTACCTCAAATTGACCAATTTATAAAAAAGTATGGTATTTACAGGTAAGTTTTTGTTACCTTTTTTAATTTTTAAGTGCTATTTTACCCAAAAAATCCTTAAAAAATTGGCTCCGAACGTAGGCAGTCACCTCGTGTAGATATCTGAATTGTGATCAATTGTACATACAGAGAGTGATGTAATCCACACTACATTTTAGTTATTGCTGAATTTTTACTCCATTTTTTTACGTGAAAATATTTTCCCCCAACAATTTCTGATTTGATGTAATGATAAAGTGAAGATATCTTAATTTTGAAAAATAATACATACAAAGAGGGATGTAATATTTAAAATCACTGGTGTTGGGTTTCTCAGTCGTATCTTCAACTCTGTTGTGAAGTAATGAAATTTCGCATTTTAGGTTCACGATGTTTTAGAATCAGCCTTACAGATAATACCCCTTAACAACGTATATTTATGATGACAGGTAATGGTAACATTCCTTACATATGTTACTTTCAGTTGAGTTGTTTTGCAAAAGAAAATATAAAACTAAAAGCGACCATGCTGGTCGCGCAGCGTCTAGTTTTTAATTAAATACTGTAATGCAACTCTAAGGTCTTCAGAAATCTGAAAGTATTCCGTTAAATCCTTTCATGAACATCCATACATTCTCTAAGCAATATAGAAAAAAAAGCATGTTTCAGGAAAGAGTTGTTAATTCATTAAACAGAGAAAACAAAGGTCTTTCATTTTTTAAAGTGTTTCTTTCGACCAGTTTAAAATCGCAGAATTACTGAACAAAACATAAATCAAATTATTTTTAGACTGGTTTACGTAACACGTCTTAAAAAGCGTAAAAATTCTGAAACAAAAAGATTTTAGTTTTCAGCGTAATAAATACGAATCATTTTGTGAGAATGTGATAAAACAACTGAGAAAGGATACCCGACAATACGTGTGAACAATAGAATATCTTTTAAATTGAGCCGGATCTGCCTGTCCAGAATCCATCTGATTTTTAAAACAACCTACTAAATCCTGCGGATCAAAGCAGCACGGATAAAGTGTTCTAAAGTGTTATCGCTAAATGTGGAAAGCAAAAAACATAGAACGGGAGCTAAGCTGACACACAAGAATTTATTGAACAAAAGGTATTAAGGCGGTAGTTCAAAAACCGGATGCTAGAAAAAAAATTCCAAAGAAGTTATAAGATACCGAGAAACACGTAAATAAATAGAGAGAAATATTTCTGGGACTTTTGGCTTATTTTGTTTGAAATAGGGAATCTGCTTTAGAGCCGAAATTTCAGCATTGCAGTTTTCCTACTTTTGATTTTTTTCATATCATTTTTCAGAACAAATGATGAACCCTATTTTTTTTTAAATTGAAGTGCATTTCTTTTACTTCGTTCTCAGAAACGTACCAACATTCAAAAATTGAGTGAGTCAGCCTTCTAGAAACAAAGGTACGAAATCGGCAACTTCTTCCCATTGTGAATATACAAGTAGAAAGAAAAATGTAAGTTTTTTTCCTTTAATCTACTTTAAGTTGAAGTAGGACACTCAGGACTTCTCACTCTGGAATTATGAATAAAATATTTCGGGGACCTAACATACAATTCAGAGTTCGATGCAAAATCTGTAGGAAGTCAGCCAAATTAATGTTAAATTTCATATTTGTCTTTGTAAATCTGATTTGGAGAAACTGGTGGTTTAGTTTCAATAGATTTTAAATAAATAAATTCAATATTGAATATCTCGGTATTTAATATTGCACTTTATTGTATTTCCAGTAGCCCTGAATCTGCCTGACAGATTCAATAAGGACCTTTCCAACGTCAATTTAATGGGATTAAAAGACATCTAATCTCTTTGTAAACCTGATTTCTAGAAACTGATGGTTTAGTTTCAGTAAATCTTAAATATCCATCATACAATGAAATATTACTTATCTAACGATAAAATTTTATCACTTATATTTTGATATATTTATTGAATGAAAATGTCCCAAGTTATGAATAAACTGAAAAACATGTACCGAGAAAATATTCAATATCTTGGTATTCAATATTGCACTTTATTGTATTTCCAGTAGCCCTGAATCTGCATGACAGATACAATAAGGAGCTTTCCAACATCAATTTAATGGGATTAAAGTACAGCTAACCTCTTTGTAAACCTGATTTGTAGAAACTGATGGTTTTATTTCAGTAGATATTAAATATCCATCATACAACGAAATATTATTTATATAACAACTAAATTGTATCGCTTGTATTTTGATATATTTATTGAATGAAAATGGTATAAGTTATGAATAAACTGAAAAACATGTACCGAGAAAATATTGAATATCTCGGTATTCAATATTGCACTTTATTGTATTTCCAGTAGCCCTGAATCTGCCTGACAGATACAATAAGTAGCTTTCCGACATCAATTTAATGGGATTATAGGACATCTATAAAATCGATGGATTCTTTGATAAAAGAGAATTATTTAGTCTTTTTTTTTTCAATGCGGCAGATGGTTTCTTGGACATTATCCTTACCGCCATATGACACCGCGGTTTTGCTGGTCACTTTTCTGGGACCACCGTATTAGGTCGACTAGCATTACCCCCCTATGGGACGGTCCCGTAATTTTGAACCGCGTCAAGAGACGAGACCGGAACACTTGAACGCGCACCTCCAGAGGTAAATTTGAGAACTTCGAGGACATTGCAGCCGTGGCATATTTTACGTGCCCCGGCTATCATTAGTGAACATGGTGGTGTTCACTAATGATACATATGTTAAATATGATACCCCGGCTATCATTAGTGAACATGGTGGTGTTCGATGAACCAGAAACGTTTAGATCACTGCCTGCCTGTCTT